>OZ059825.1:26939671-27539671 GCA_964057195.1 Orthosia cruda
AACGATACAGACTTAACGTTTTTCTCACGACGAATCTATGGTCCGTAGAAAAATTTCTATGAAAACGCATTATTGCTCCGTTGTCACATTATCACGTGCCTGTCTGTGGAAGCCTTAACAAATTTAGATTTTTTTAAGTGAAACATTTAATGTGGCGGGTCAGACCTTCTGAGGTTTTGGAGTTTCATATCTGCCAGTTTGCCCGCAACGGCTCAATTTTTTATGTTTATTTTTATTTAATTATCTCGTATTATTAAAAACTACACTAACTTTCTAAATAAAAAAACCACAAAATCAAAAATAACATTGTTTTCAGAAATCGGTATCATTGGTATCTACCATTCTTTTAAAAATAAACATTATATTACACAACATTGTTTTAATAAAAGCTTTTAAGCAAATAAAGATAAAACTGACCGAAGATCTGTGGGGAATGTCCATCCAAATTTGTAACTCTATTATTCAGATTATAGCTCCGTACTTACCTTTAATTTTTAATTTGTGTATAGATCAAGGAGCCTTTCCGGATCTAATGAAACATAGTAAGGTTATACCAATTTTTAAATCCGGGGACGGTACAGACATAAATAATTATAGACCAGTATCCGTGTTGCCGGTTTTCAGCAAGGTATTTGAAAAGATAATGCTAAATCAAATGCTCATTTTTTTAATACGAATAACATCCTACACGAGAAACAGTATATATTTTCACCAAAGAACGTTGTACAACCGACGCTGGTGTCACCTTATTAAAACGCATATTTGATGCGTGGGAGGAGAAACCATAGGTATCTTCTGCGACCTGTCGGAGGCGTTTGATTGCGTTGATCATGAAACATTGCTTTTGAAACTTGAGCATTACGGGCTAGACCAATCAGCATTAAATTTAGTAAAATCCTATTTGAATGATAGACAGCAATTAGTTCAAATAAATGGTGTCAATTCGTAGGGGTTGAACGTGAAAAAAAAGGGGTACCACAGGGCTCAATTCTAGGTCCTTTCTTATTTTTAGTATTCGTTAACGATTTACCCCATCTATTGAAAAACAAACTAAACATGGTATTATTTGTTAATTAAACTTCTTTGATTTTTAAGATAAATAGATGTACGTGTGATGTTTCCGACGTAAATAATGCATTGCGGCAAGTTCAAAATTGGTTCACTGCTAATAATTTAGTTTTAAATGCTAAAAAAAACAAGTGTGTAAAATATAACATTATATTAAATAACGAGAAGCTAGAATTCGTCGACAAAACGGTTTTCCTAGGGATCACGCTAGACTCAAGGTTACAATGGGGTCCTCATTTAATATCATTTTCGGGGCGGTTAAGTTCGACAGCTTAAGCTGTTAGAAAAATTCGTCAACTTACTGATGTAGATACCGCGAGGCTGGTCTATTTTAGTTACTTTCATAGTATAACGTCTTACGGTATATTACTATGGGGTAGGGCTGCAGAAATTCAGTCAATATTTGTTCTGCAAAAACGAGCCATCAGAGCGATATACAATTTTTGCCGGCGCAATTCTCTAAGGAAAATGTTTAAGGACATTAACATCATGACGGTATCTTGTCAGTATATTTACGAAAAAATCATGTACGTTAAAAAGAATTTACATCTTTTTAGTTAAAGCAGCGGTAGACATAATTATGTTACTAGAAATAGGGACCAATTAATTCAACCAGGTTTCAGGCTGGCTAAAGTAGAACTGAATGAGGCATAATTCAAAACTTGTATAAAACGCACACTATGCAGGCATGTATATTATATAAGTTGGGGATTACATCGCTGATAAAAATGCTTGGCTCAACGTTAGTCCTGCTCCACAGCCACTAGGGCACAAAAACAAGTAATAAGCAGAAAAGATTTGAAGTTATTAAGTTATTTGTGTTGTATAAACTCAGTCTATTTTAGTATTATATAACTGCACAGTACTAACTGTAATTTCCATCATTTACTGTACCTATGTGTCGTTCGTTGACTTCAGTGTGCCCTGGCAGTTGAGTGTGTCATGCTCTCTCTAATTTCTCTCTGATGGTGGCGAATGTGTTGGATCATTCGGTTCCCTTCATGATGGTTGAGCTGAGTGGTGCCGATCCATGTGTCATGTTCGTGAACGGGCGCCATCAGTTGGGATTGGTCATATCTTAGCTGCCTCCGCCTATTTTTAATTACCTATTTATTGTATTTTATTATATTACGCTTATAAGTGCGTTTTTTTTACATTGTTCTCATATATATGTATTTTTCCAACAAAAATATTGTAACCAAATACTTGAAAACACATTTTTTTTAAAGACTGAGTGTGGAGTTTCTTGTCCGTTCTTCTCCATAACAAGCTACATTTCCGAATGGACGGTAGAATCAATTATTATTACATTTTTTTTTTGACTTTCGATATTGCCGCTTAATGGCCTAATTGAATAGAGAAATTTTGATTTGATTTAATAGATTTTTTTTTTTTTTGTTAAAAAGTTTTTAACAAGCTTTTTATTTATCTATTTTTACTTTTAGTAAGTAGGTACCGCCACTTACCATGAAAATTATTAATAGCCAAAGTACATCTCATGCCGATTTCAGTAAGCCCAAAAACGACTAGGATAGTCGTTTTACCTCGGAGTTGCAGTGCCTACCTTTCGGCTTCGTCATCAGATCAGATCGATGGTACCGTTCAGTACCATTTTATAAGTATTTGCTTTATCTTGTCGGTTAACTATTCGAGATGTCGTATACCCGTGATATAAAACAATATGGAGTTCCAGTGGCCATTTGTGGTCTTTTTCATCAATTACACTATATTATACTTTCTGAGTGTAAATGATTGTATTGTTGATGCAAATACCAAAATCACTATGTATACCTATAATATTTTAAGAGTTCCATCGATTTCGCCAGGATCCCATCATCAGATCCTGACTTGATGACCGTAAGACAAACCGTAAGAAAAAAAAATCTGTTGAGATTCAAAGAGTTAGCACCGTATTTGTTTTGTCTACGTAATATTTGTTAAAAAAGTAATTAAAAGTTGCTCAATTCAGTTGTGCTGTATATCATTCTAAAGCTTGTGAATCGGACTAAAGAGTGATATATATAACACGTCTGGTCTCCACCGATACAGTGAGTAATCATTGAATAACTATTAGAAAAGATTTGCAATGACTTGCGTCCCTGACCTAGGGCAACCCGCAGATCGGCCGCTTCTACGCACACATGCTTAACGCTCACACATACACTAGGCGCTTGATCCAACATATTGGGCTTACGCTACGCGTTTATAGCAGACTTAGCTTACGCCACGCTTTGTGAGTACAATAATAACAATATCATCAGAACGGGAAATTGACAGGCAAGATGGATAACATTACTGTACGAAATAAATTAATAAGATCAAAATCACAAATGAACTTATAGTCTTCAACTAGCCAAGATCTATTGAACTCAACCATGTTCGATTCTACGATGATGAGTATACAAAGTGATACGCAAAACTACGATCATTCATATTCCGAGGACCTAAGGCGGGAAATAAATGAAATTAAAGAAAAATTAAAGAGCGCAGACAATGAAATTGAAAATCTTAACTGTGAAAATATTAAGCTGAAACAGATTACACAGGAACAACAACGGCAAATAGAACTACTGAAAAGGGTTACCTGCACTACCCCGCAGCGCAAAATTAACTCATCTCCTATCTCGAGACGAATGCTAAGCATGAGAGTGAACACTCCCCGTCATTCTCCTCTACGACTACCTAAAATTACCTGCATAAGTAGCCCCAGCTCACATACAACCCAACAGAATAAATTCGAATGCAATACGGATATTCAATCGGAAAGCCAACATTGTTACGTTGGGAATAAAATGTATAGGAGAACACACCGTTCTATAGGTACGGAAAGCCCACCAGTTGAGACTCAGAACAACAAATACAGAGTAATTATCCTAGGTGACGGACAAGGTAGGGGTCTACGCAACAAACTACAAAACCTGCTTGGATCCGATTACGACGTGTTTTCCTATCTTAAACCAGGTGCTGTGCTGAGTGATATCTTGGAATTCTCGAAGAGTGAAATCGGCACATTAACAAAAAGTGACTATGTGATTGTATTGGGCGGATGCTGCGACAAAAACCCTTATGAAATTGATATCAATCTACATCGCTGGTTATCATCAACTGCAAATACAAATGTGATTATAGGTGAGGTACCCAGTAACAGGTTTCTAAATGAATCAAAAATTAACTATTTACTACGGTTTATCTGTAAGAAATATAAAAATGTATTATTCATGGACATGAGTTACGCTGGATTTTCACCAAGTAGACGCAATCATGTACTAAATCTTGCAAGGGCACTATTAAAAGAAATATTGTGTATTCATTACCATGTCAAAGCATTTCAATACGAGCAAAAGTGTCAAATTAAAAATATAAAGTCTTTTGAAAGTGAATACGTGCAAGTTAACTTAGATTCTGACCAAAAAATAATAGATAGAATAAACACAGATTGTATAATTGAATCAGGCACCCAACACGAAGAATCGGCATGTAACAAAACCGAAAACCCTAATTTGAATAATTTATTTCGTTTATAGATTTGTCACTATCCTTCATCAGAATACTAATGGATTGCTCAATAAATCTGATATGATTTCTGTTTGTATTAACGAATTAGCTACCCAGGACTATCCTGTTGACGTACTATGTATCACTGAACACAACATGACAGACGGTGACGAGGTGTATCTCGCAATTCCAAATTTTAAACTTGCGTCTCATTATATGAGAGTTGGTAGACACGGAGGCTCCTGTATATTAATTAAAAATAACATGAAATATAGAATTCTTCATGATATCACAACCCTTTCAATCAGCAACACAATAGAATGCTCTGCAATCGAGCTATTGGAACATCAAATAATTGTTCTATGCATTTATAGGCCGCCAAACAACACCGCTGGCGCTATAGACAGCTTTTTCATAACTTTGAATAAAATATTAATTAACTTATGTTCAAACGGGAAAAAGATTGTAATATGCGGGGACTTTAATATAGATACATTGAAGCATACTAAGCTTTCCAGTGAATTTATAGAACTCTTAACTAGGTACAATTTGAAACTAAAATTCAAGCAAGTAACGAGATTTGCTAGTAAAACGTGCATAGACAACATAGCCCATAACATAAGAGCTTGTAAAGGCACTATCAAGGAATTAGCGCTATCAGACCATAATGAACAAATCATAAAGGTTCCGGTCAAAAAGACCTGCACCATAAAATATTGGTATATATTAAAACGGAATAACTCTCAAGACAATAGAGCAATATTTATAAAATATTTAAAACAACTAACCAATAGCGACGTTTATTGTTGCACGGATGTGAATAGTGCCTACAACAAATTTTATGATAATTTTATTATGCTGTACAATCTCGGTTTCCCTCTACAGAAAGTTAGGATGCATAGCAAGTCTAGACCGAAATGGATCTCACGTGGCTTAAAAATATGCAGCAAACGTAAATATCAACTATTGTGGCAATATAGGAATAATCCAAATCAAGTCACCAAAACAGCTTTCAAAACATATGCTAAGAGGTATAAAACTGTAATCAGACTAACAAAAAAATCTCAAAACGACTACTTTATTAAATCTGCCACAAATAAGAACAAAGCTACTTGGAAAGTAATAAATGAGATCAAATCTAAATATTCTAATGAAGGCGTAAATCAATTAATTACTAATGACGAAATCATAAATAATCCTCAAGACATTGCGAATTCATTTAATAATTTTTTCCTTGACATCAATGACAATAATACTAGTGTACCCCAAAAATCTTCCAATAAACTGACATATAATTCTAATTCAATTTTTATGACACCGACTATCCCTGATGACATTAATAAAATAATAATTGCTCTAAAAAATAAAACCAGTGCCGGCTATGATAGCATTATGACAAATATTGTTAGAGATGTAGCTCATATTATATCTGAACCACTAAGCTTCACCATTAATTTATGCATAGAAGAAGGCACCTTCCCAGACAAACTAAAAATATCTGTTATAAAGCCAGTATTTAAAAAAGGAGACAAAACTAACATGAGCAACTATAGGCCCATAGCATTGATACCCATTTTTGCCAAAATTGTTGAAAAGGTGATGTTTAACCGTCTGTATACTTTCTTTGAAACACACAATATTCTAACTTCCAGTCAATATGGTTTCAGAAAAAACAAATCCATAAATGTGGCAATATATAACTTTTTACATAAGGTAATGACTAACTTGGACAAAGGTCTACCGGCTGTCGGGCTATACATGGACATGTCGAAGGCTTTCGACCGGGTCGACCACAAGATCCTCTTAAGAAAGATGTATGCATATGGTGTGAGAGGTAATGTGTACAAACTTATAGAATCATACCTAAACAACAGACAACAATTTACAGAAGTAAGGAGGTTAAATCCTATTACTAAAACAGAAGAAATATATGCTTCTGAATCTGGAACTGCTAAATTCGGCATTCCTCAAGGAACTATCGTGGGTCCTTTATTCTTCCTTGTTTATATCAATGACATGCCTTCGGTAACAAATCACGACATAACACTATTTGCTGATGATAGCACTGTTTTATTTGTAAATGATAATACAATTGATCTAGAATCTGACATTAACCAAACAATATCATTAATTATAGACTGGCTAAAAATTAATAATTTAACAATGAACATTGACAAAACAAAAATAATGAATTTTAAAATCCGAACTCGACGTACGGGTATTTTAAAAATCCATTACCTGGACAACGACATTGAAGAATCTGAAGTGACAAAATTTCTAGGGTTACATATTGACAACAAACTTAATTGGAAATTACATATTGACCACGTATGCAAAAAGCTGGGACAGTTTTCATATGCGCTTCGCAGATTGGGGAAAATAGCGAATCAGACTACTTTACTAACAGCTTACCACGGTTATGTTAGCTCTATCCTCAGATACGGTGTAATATTCTGGGGCAACAGTACAGACAAGGAGCGTGCTTTCATTGCTCAAAAACGTTGCATCAGGGCTATATTTAACTTATATGAAACTGACTCCTGTAAGCCGTTTTTTACTAAAATGAAGTTATTGACACTGCCCTGTGTCTATATATTTGAGGTCGCAGTATTTGTCAAAAATAATATTGACATGTTTAATTACTATACGCGTGTACGACGTAAGGACAAATTGCGCACAGTAGCTAGCAGGACTCAACTAATGCATGAAAGTATCTTTTGTACAGCTTCAAGTGTTTTTAATAATATTCCGGGGCCCATTAGAATAATTACGGATGTGAAAAAGTTTAAAAAGAATCTCCATGATCTGTTAGTAAACAAGTGCTACTACACTATAAAAGACTTCCTATCAGACAAATCACTGCTCAAATACAGTCCCCCTCAGTCATGATGCGTTCTGTGACCAGTTGATGTGCGTAACTACCTTTTGTTGCGGTTTATTTTGGCTTTTTTATATTTTATGTGTAATTTTAATCTTTTGTAACAATAATGTAAATTTAATTTTATTACTATGAAATTATTGTATGCCCGAAGGGCGGGACATAGCTGATCACAATTTAATTATTTAAGACCTGTATTATGTACCTACCTATGATCCACAATAAAGATATTGATTGATTGATTGATTGATTGAAGACCACTTGCAAATTATACCCTTGCAATAAAAGAAGAATTTTCTAAATCGGTCCGGGCTTCTTTAGGTAAAAGGGGAAAATTAAAAATATAAATATTCCGACGAATTGAGAACCTCCTCCTTTTTATTGAAATTGGGTATAAATATTATTGCATTGCGTTACGTTCAAGAGATTATAATGTTTTTTTAAGAAACTATGTATTTTTACTAACCAGCAGTACCCACTGAAGACGAAGATTCCTTGAATAAGCTTAAGAACAGCACAAAAGCCAAAGTGAACTGGCCCACCAAAGACAGGAAGCTGTACAAACATCGCCACGATAATATTTTGTATCTGAAATAAAAAAACTGGTTTAGTCTTATCCTCCGTGGTTACAGATACAAATCTTTACAAACACGCAAAAGAAGTTTTAGAATATATGTTGAACATTAATGACGAAAGTTAGTAATTATACAATTAAGTCAACTGCTGGAGACAGGACTCCCCTTCCCGATATGCGTCACACCATTTTTTTACTACCCTAGTGCCGTGACGATACCAAAGCTCTCCCAAACCTAAGCACAAGCTGAGCTGGCACGCTGGAGCACTCCTCCAGCGTATTTGCCTCGGACCCAGGATATAGTTATAGCTCTTATTACGGTCATAGATGTTACGTAAAGTAAGTTAGTTTAAGTCTTATGTTGTTGTTGTTTCACCACTAGAAAAGTGCGGAAATCTCTATAAAAACTTTAAATTACATGGCACAAAAATTAAGTAATTTTTACGCAAAATTAGTACGTAGAACTTCGTGTAGATTTACTGGGACATTTTGAGGACTGCGGGGTGTTACAGAGTAATCCTAATGACACTATAACCGCAGTATGAATATGGACAAACAGTAAGGATACTTCATACAAACGCTCGAAATGGCAGACTCACACAAACATGCCATCGACGAGACTACTAAGCGGCAGGCTTATTACGTATAAAAAAGCAATCAGCAATAATTGCGCAGAGATTGTACAATCATCGCGTGATTATTTTTACGTCAAAAAATCGTCAGGCTTATTTTTGCGAAATAATTTCTAAATAATCGCGAATCCGCATTATGTATGAACGATAGCCACAACATAAAAATCTGGTTACTGAAATATGCATTTATCACAAAGTGATCGCGATCATTTCGTATTATGCATGGTTTTTGACAGCAGAGCGACAGCCATCGATGAGCAATGTGGCTGTCAAATTTCGATTACTTTTTCCCTTGTTGTTGGTCGATTGCCAATCGCTCGCTGATGGCTGAGTAGGTACAGAAGTTTTTGAGTTTTTGGCGGCATATTTTTATGTGTTATTTATTTTGTGGCTACGTACTTAAATTATTCACAAATTAATTCCTAGTGAATATTGTAATGACAAATTGGTGTAGTTGTATGTCTCAAATGTCTACGCAACTGGACAATTTGTTGAATCATTGAAACAGACATTATCTCGGTAAAGTGGAGGAGGAAATTTTATTGTAATGTCGGCTACCTCAGCGCAGCTTGCCAAAAAGTTTAACACGCTAGGTATGTTTACTGCCAAATACTTACAAACACATTAGAATGTGTTATGTCCGCAATAAGTATATTTTATAATATTCCTATTTCTATATGGCAAGCACCGATGACGACTATTCTGCCAATGTCTAGTAAATTGGAAAACAAGTGTGTTCATTCATCTATTTCATAGCTCAAATACGAGATGATGATATCCATTTAGTGATGTCCTAATGCGTTATCGATTCAACACAATTTTAATCGATTTTACACATTGACATTTTAGTCATCCAACTTTTCAAATAGTTTTTTAGAAGCTCATACATTGTTTTAGCTGAGATTAAATTAATACATCAATCAATGGAAAATATATGGTTTACCTCAGGGCCATGTTCTGAATTAGTTTGTGCTAAAATGTTCGTTCGAGAATGCCGAGAATAATAGATATTCATTCATGAAAAATTGTTTTTACTAGGTAATATTATTAAATTTCGTGGAAGTAAAAGTTCTTCCTGAAACCTTCACTTTTATCTGTTCACTATGCCCACCCTGGCTATATTCATATACGTAACGATAGAACGGGGAAGGGCGGTGGTGGTGTTGCCATTTACTTGCGTGCTGATATTCCCTACAAAGTAATCAGTAATTCACCGTCTTCCTATTCGGGGTCAGCAGAGCATCTGTTTTTAGAAATCTCCTTACATCACGTTAAAATGCTTCTTGGCGTGTTGTATAGCCCTAACCTTAGTATAGATTAATTTAATTGTTTTGAATTGCTTCTAAATGATTTCTGTCCTACTTACGACCACGTAGTCTTGATGGGTGATTTTAACACTTGTCTTCTTAAAAATGACTCTCGCACTCACAAACTTCAAACTCTCATATCTTCTTTTAACCCCAGTATTTTACCTCTCTCCGCCACTCATAATTTCCCCAATTGTACCCCCTCTCTTTTGGACCTAATCATTGTCTCAAAAGCTAATAATGTAGCTGTTGACGGTCAGCTCAGTGCTTGTTTTTCCTACCACGATTTAATATTCATGTCTTACAAGATTCGTCCTCCTAAGCGCAAGCCGTCATATATTTTCCTTCGGAACTACAAGGGCATGGATTTGGAGGCATTGCTGCGAGATGCGGGTGGCATCCACTGGACGGATGTATTCGAGAGCTCCAGTATCAACAATATGGTTCATTTTTCCAACTCTAAGTTACTAAGCCTTTACGATCGTCATGCTCCTATTCGTCGAGTCAAAATAAAGTATGTTCCAGCTCCCTGGCTCACTCCTGTCATTAAGGATGCGATGGCAAGTAGAGATCGTGCCAAAAGAAGGTTAAAGCGCTTTCCCTCCGAGCGCAACCTGAGTTCGTATCGTGAGATGCGTAATCGCTGTAATCGTATGTGTAGAGATGCAAAGAGACGCTACTTCTATAATTCTCTTGACAACCGGAATTCCTCTGAAGTCTGGAAGTTTCTGAAAACTGTCGGCATTGGTAAGTCCCCTGTTGTCACTGGTAATGTCACTGACGTGGGTGCTAAACAAACATTTCTCACTGCCGCCAGTTACTTTGGATCCTCACGTCAAATCAGTTACTTTAAGTAAGCTCTCCGCCTTGCCAGTGCCGCGGTGTTCGTCTTTCAGCGTCAGTCATGTGAGTGAAAATGATGTCAGGAAATCGATTTGTGCTATCTCCTCCTCTGCAGTTGGCAATGACGATATATGCTCAAGAATGATTACTCCTATCCTCTCAACATACTGCCCGTTTTAACCCACATTTTTAACTACTTCTTGTTTTCTTGCACTGTTCCTGATGCTTGGAAACTAGCCCATATTATTCCGTTACCCAAAATCCCTAACCCGGTCACACCATCCGATTTCAGACCCATTTCCATCCTTCCTTATCTTTCCAAAGTTCTTGAGCACAATCTTGGATACACCAAGTCAGCTAGAAACCTGGGGATAATCATGGACTCCTATTTGTCGTGGACGGCCCATGTCGGAGAGGTCAGTCGCAATGTGCACTATTCGTTCCACTCGCTGAAATGCCTCCAGAGCTTTTTGCCCTTGAAAACCAAAATTTCTCTAGCCAAACTCTCATTCAACCCATCATCGACTACGCCGACGCCTGTTATTTGGATGCCACCGAGGAGCTTTGAGATAAACTTGAGCGTTTGCAAAATTTATGTATTCGTTTTGTTTTCAACCTTAAAAAGTATGATCAAGTTTCAGAATTTCGCAAGTTACTTAAGTGGCTCCCTATTCGACTTCGCAGGAACTCTCGGATATTGTATCTATTATTTAACATCCTTCACAATCCTAAGACGTTTTCCTACCTCCGAGAACGCTTCTCCTACTCCCGTCCTACCGATGCACTTTGCAGGAAGCATCTTAAAATCTCCTTAATATCCCTTCCCACACTACTGACTTCTACTCTTACACCTTCACTGTGAACGCCGTGCGTTTGTGGAACTCTCTTCCGCCTGACATAAGGAACTGCCAAACTCTTATAGTTTTTAAAAGAGAAGTGAAAAGTCACTACCTGTCCATTCCATCATAGTTGCATATATTTCTGTAGTGGTAGGTAGTTATTGTTATAATATTTATTTTATATATATGTATGTATATGACAGTATATCCTATCGTATCCTATTGTATTATATTTAGCTCCGTTATGTTTTATGTGTTTATTTTTTCCTTCTACACACGTTAGCTACATCTCTTTTTTTCATCTTTCCTTTCGCAGGTATGCTGGAAGAGATTTCATTAGAAATTAGCATCACCTATGTACTTATTTTTCTGTTTCTCCTTCTTGTCTGTATAAGTGTGTGTGCATAAATGGTTAAATAAATAAATAAAAAATAAATACATCCCTGCAATGAATTAACAATACAGTTTATGTTTAAGTATAGGTGCACTTAGCTACAAAATCTATTGTTAATTCATTTTATTATAATAACAAATGTAATAGTGATTTCAGTCACTTGGCAGAATAAGTGTAAGATGGCAACACCAAGCTAATGAAATATAACGAAAAATCAAATAACTTTCATTTAAAATGTTTTTTTACGTGGTGAACTAGTTACTTTGAAAAATCGTAGACAATTAATGAAATAATAAATTTCGTATATAACTCACTTTCAGACGCTCAAATTTAAGTCCTCTATGATTTCGCCATTGTTGTTTTTCAAATTAATTATTATATTATGTAAATAAAATGAAAATATCCAATATTCACTGCCATATTTACTGTCACAAATACTTTACATCTGCAAATATTAATTTAACGGTATATTGGAGCTAAATAGTAATTCATTGAAAAAAACAGCGTCCACGAAGTGGTTCATTTTCGTAAGCTGGTTACTTAATCAAACGATAAATTTTATAAATCATTGAACAGGTCACCTGTCACCTTCTGTTAAAAGTTACTATAAAAAAAAAAAAGACTTGACTTAAAGGACTCAGTAGCCATGTCATTATATTGATCGCGCGATAATTGCACAATTATTGTTGCTCGCTGTTCCTTACGTAATAAGCCCGCGGCTCGCACTACTGACAGCATTGCGACAACCGCTAAGGGGTCTCGTCGATGCGCATGTGAGTGTTCCGATTCGAGCTTTCGTAGGTAGTTTCTGTACTGTTTGTCCATATATATACTGTGCTATAACTTTACTAATCTGTCAGTCCTATACATTCTATGTGAGTATGGACTACTAATAAAAACTACAACGGGAAATTAAAATACGTGAAATACGAGTACAGGGATAGGTTCTCTAGTTTGTAGTTGGGTAATAGGGTCATCTATACTAATATTATAAAGAGGTATAGTTTGTGAGTTTGTGACGTTGTAGCGGGTAATCTCTGGATCAACTGAACCGATTTAGATAATTCTATCACTATTAGAAAGCTACATTATTTCTGAGTGTCATAGGCTATAACATATTTAAAAAAAATTAGAGATCCTTATGAAAATTGATATAATGTAACCCAAAGTAGCAAAATTTTGCCTGTAAAATTCATTCTTTGGCGTGCGCTGAGAAAACTATAGATGATACTAAAAAAATATTTGGTAGTTAGGTAGGGAAGGGTAGGCAGGGTAGGCAGGGAAGGCAGAGTAGGCGGGGTAGGCAGGTTACGCAGGGTAGGCATGATAGGCAGTGTAGGCAGGGTAGGCAGAGTAAAGAACCATTGCCAAATCTTTTTACACAAAATATCACCCGTCACCATGTAAGTTCAAAAAGAAAATAACATTATTAATTCTAGACACAAACGCATGACATATACAAATGTATTTTATTTTGGTTTGTGAGGATGTGTGGATGGATGTCTGCTTCTCTTTCGAGCAAAAACTTCTAAAAGGATTTTGATGAAACTTTACGTAAATATAGGTCATACATCAGAATAACACTTACATTATAATTTATAGAGATATTAATATCACTCAGGTCGATACTTTGGCGGCAACTAAACAATGATACAAAAAAAAGAAGAAAATGAACTAGACTGGTAATAAAAAGAAACGTGCTCAATAAAATGTAGATAAGGCGCATATGGCGACGCGGATTTATACGAATCATCCCGAAAAGTGGCGACAAACCCCAGGGCGACCCAAAGTCGTACCAACTCATAACATTACTTCCATCTTTGGGAAAACTCCTGGAGCGCCTTATCGTTCCATGTTTGCTACCGCACGGACCAAAATTTCATAACAATCACTATGGGAAACTCTACCCTAGATGCGGCCCTTACTGTTACGAAAATTGTTAATACATCTGAACATAAGTACGTAATTGGGATTTTTCTAGATATTTCTGGGGCTTTTGCTAACGCATGGTGGCCAATGCTATTACTTAAAAAGAAAACTTGGGGCTGCTATAGAAATATATACAAATTAGTTTACTCTTACTTTTTAAATGGTTCCGCGAAACTCAAACTCGGTCAGAATTCTACACCGAAGTCTCTCACCATAGGATGTCCTCAGGGTTCGGTTATTGGTCCACCTTTACGGAATTTAGGCTTTGATGATTTCCTCGCGATTCCGCTTCCAAGCGGCTGTTCATTAATAAGTTACGCAGACGACGGTCTTCTGCTCATTGAATCAAGTACTCTAGCTGAACTCGAGAACTTGGCTGACACTTGCCTTAATATCTCAGTGGGGCGATCGAAACAGCCTGACCTTTGCTCCGCACAAAACTTATCAACTCATTTTGAAAGGTAAACTTAAATCGTGTCCTACTATTATATTTAATAACTTCCCGTAAAAAGGAAGCAGTGCATGTGCTATCTTGGTCTAGTGTTAGAGAAGAAAAAGCAAAAGAGAACTCCTATGCCTTAACGAGAATATCTTAATCTAAGTGGGGTCTATCTTTTTTGACTTTAAAGACTATTTATGGGGCTACTTACTTGGGTTGTATGTACTATGGGGCGCCTGTTTGGGCTGATTGGGCCACAATAGGGGCAGTAAGTCGTAAATTTCTTCAGAGTCAGCGTTTGGCTTTGATATTCTTATGCAAAGCATACAGGACAGGTTAGTACTGAGGCCTTACCGGTACTTGCTGGCGTACTTCCGGTCGACCTTAAAGTGCAGCGACGTGCTGCAATGTACTAGTCCGCATGGACGCGGACTTTTTTACGTGCAGTGACCGTGAGAAAATCTGTAGATTATTTAGACCACAAATTGATGTCTGGGAGGAACTTTTATCCGAGTGGCAATGTAGGTGAGATAATTCCATCAAGGGTCGATACCTACACCATTTTTTTCCATCAGTTCGCGTGCGGCTGGCCAGGACGTGGCTGGAGGTGGATCACTGTGTTGCCCAATTTCTCACAGGCCATGGTAACTTTAAAAGTAAATGATTTTCTTTCAAGCTCGTTGCCTCGCCCCTATGTCGGTTTTCTACATCTGACTGCGAATATGTACAATCTGAACATCATATCTTGTGGGAATGTATTCTTTGGCAGAATGAACGCAATATTATGTTGAATAATGTAAAGGCTGCATCAGGAGTTGTTTACTATACGGACCTTGTGGAAACTAGAACAAAGGTCCGTGCGTTCAAGCATTTTTGTCATACCTACTCGTATTATTGGCAATCAATATAGCAGCTCACAATGTAAGGACCCATTGATATTAATGCAAATTTTTATCCGTGGTGCTAGGCAACTGGACTTATCCCAGTTGTAAACGACGCTTTGTGCCTATTGGCCTAGTTTGTTCTGTCTCCTGCTTGATATGGAGGGAAATGGAAATTTGTATTTTTCCTACTCCTCCTTTATTCTTTTCTGATTAATTTCTTTGCTAGATCCAAAACAGTCAAATTCATTCTCCGGACTCCGTCTGGCTTCATTGCCTTGGCGCTTTTCTGGTGGTCGCCACTGTTGATTCTGGCTTTCAGGAGTTGCAGTGGTTTGGGAATAGTGCGGTGGAATTGTCCCAAACAAAAAAACAAAAAATAAACGTAGATACTTATTTCTTACAAACAACTAGGTACGACTAAATTATTCTTTGCTTGAAATATTCATACACCCGTAATTGTGACTGTACCACTAATTATATTATAAGAAAATACCACCAATAATTGATGAGCCAATTCACTCCTAGAAATATTAAAGATGGCTGCTCTATATATTTATTTATTGGATCTGCTGCAGAAGCTACATAATTACAAGAACGTTTATAGATAGAGCAAATATAAGGGCCTGAGACTACGTCATTAACTTATTATCTAGGTATAATAACTAAATATAATAATTTATCCTTTTTTTTAATTTATACAAAGTTTTAAAAAATTTTGTACAAAAACAAAGCGTGATAAATTAATGAAAAAATTGTTATTGATATACTTGAAGGAAGTCTTAAGTGTTAAAAATCTTTGAAAGTACGGTCCCGTGGTTTAAAGTTCATTTGTTTCTTTCCGTTTGTTGTTGTCAGTGGACTGCTCAGTTAAACCTAAGAAAAACTAAAAGCATCTCTTGATAAAAAATAGAATTAAATCACGCACCTTAAATTCGAAGCATCGTTCTCAAGGATACCCTGAACTGGGTTCAACCCGAAGCATTGTCCCACTGTCAGGGTCAGTTTCATAGCTGACTGGAAGGTGCTCCGTGGTTTCTCTTTCTCTGGAACCGGTAAATTTTTTGGGTATCGAACTTGAACAGGATCTAAAAAGAACAGAACTTGAAATAAGTAGGTACATTCATGAGTACTATTACTATTTTTCTACCTGACGAAAACGTTGATCATTTTGGACTTCTTGGGTACTTAGATGGGTTATTGGACGATTCGCCCGAAAAGTGCCAATCGACCCCTTTTTAATAATATTATTTTTTCTGTAGCAATTCACCCGAAGTGAATTTATTGGTGAGTGAATCAACCTCTCCAAAATTATGTAAAACACAATGTGTGTGCCAAATGTCTAAATTGGCACACACATTGTGTTTTATGCAATACCGTTAAGATAAAGTACACTCAAGTACAGAAGTATTAGGATCTCAATATTTTAATTGATATGAAATGAGACACAAAATAATCAAAAATGTTTTTATTAAAATAACACACACAAACACACATTGGGCACCCACTTAAACGGAAACTGATTGAATGGCACCTGAGGTATGCCTCATAATGGCACCTATCGATATTTATCGCAATTTTATTTCACAAAATTAAATGGCACCTACGAATCAGTAGGTACTTACTAGTGTTGGGACGTTTTTTTAGGACGTCAAAATCAATTATTCGATTAAATTCAGTAGAAATTAATAATAACATGATAAAAATATAACGTCCTCTTTTGCTTGTTTAGGTAGATGTTGATATTATAAGCATTTATACCCAAACTACCAGGAGGCAAACTATCAAGAAGAAGTCTAATTATTTACGGGGTCGGAATCATTACCGGTAAAGAATAACTAAGAACATCTACCAGGAGGAAAACCACCAGGAGGCCAGAATCATGAAGAAGTATTTGTATGGCTAGAATCATAGGCGGTAGAGACTAACGGAGTACTAGGACTTGAGAATCGAAAATCGCCCGGTACTCTTTTTACCGCTCATGATTCCAGCCTAGCTTCCTCATGATTATAATCTCCTGGTACATAAATTGTGACATTATTGTTTTAACTGAATGCTGGCTTGCGAAGCAATATAACATTCCACTAATTCCGGAATATAATATGTAAAGAAGTAATATAAATTATAATCTAAACGATGGATTGATAGTTTATGCAATAAATCATCTTAATGTCTGTGTTGAGGAAATATGCACGACTGTATCAGATTGTTAATTAAAATTGAGTCTGAATTTGCTATACTAGCGCTATATCGACCGCCCTCTTTTAAAAATACCACCAGTTGTACTGACTCTCTGAACGACACCTTAAAAGGCTATCATCCTTCAAAAACACCATTTTAATTGGCGATATTAATATCAATATTCTTTCAGGTAGTGCTAATGCACCTGCTCAGGACTTTCTCAATTAATGCGCCTTACATGGCCTGCTCCCCGCACACAGCTTTCCTACACATCACAGTGGATCTTGTTTAGACCATATCATGCTTAAATCGATTTTCCCTCACTTGCACTTGTTGTTACTTTTTTTGAAATATGTTCCCCACACTAGGAATTTATCCTGTATCGTGGGTGCGTTTAAAAACATATAAACTCACATGCACAAACACCCAGAGCCGGAAAAACTATCTGTAGGTCCTACAAATATTTGTACCGTGCGGGAATCGAACCCGCGACGCGCAGCGCAGCAGTCAATCGCTCAACCACCAACCGTGCGCCCAAAAATAACCGTTCATAACCAATTCAACAATAACCGATCATAATACTGCCCTATTAACCTTTAATTGCGAATTACCTAAATTAAACAATCGAACAATTTCTAAATTGAATATAAATAAACTTGAAGAAGATTTACGCTTCATCGATTTTGAGCCAGTCTACAATTCCGCTGACCCACAGTTTTGTATGTTGTATGTAATAGTAAATGTGAAATGTTTTTTTTTTCGTTAAAAAATCTTGTTGTGTTCTTTTAAGGAAAAGTTTTTAATACGCAATTTTATTCCACAAAATTAAATAGTCCTAAGGATCAGTAGGTACTTACTAGTGTTGGGACGTTTACTTTTTTAGGATGTCAAAATCAAAGATTTGATTAAATTCAGTGGAGAGTTTAATAACGATAAGAGTGAATAGGTTACGTCGAAAAATCTATTTTTGATAAAGATGACATAACACATTATTGTATTAAAAGTAACGAAAACTACTTACAATTCCAATCGTTCTTATATTTTTTAAACTTGTCGAGAGAGTAGTGATCCATCATGGCGCCCGGCGCAATCCTGCCCCATGTTTTGTACAAGTAATTAATTGTATTTACTCCACCAACTCCGATATCCGAGATAACGGTTGTCCATCCATTTTGCATTAGGGTTCTGCAATAGTTAATAACATTTTATTGTTGGTATACGGAGGATTATTAAGTTTTAAGTGGTGAGTTATCGTATGTATTGAATGGGGCTAATCCTTTGTTTGTACAGGATGAACTTGAAGCAACACTATGTAGGCCTATCATTTTATTGATTCTGGTAACTTTTTTTCATGAAAAATATGATTGCCCATAGATTTTTAGATCTAAATAACTATATTTTATGTAGTGTAACCATAAGTGATCTTCCTGATGGCTCGGCGCGATGAGATTTGTATCGCACCGATAATCGATTTTATGCCGCAAAATTGCAAGTATGTCCACATGGACGCAATGTGATCGAATTGCAATTGAAATTGTCTTTGGAAATACGTACGCGTTATTGCCTATCGACTATCAGGAAGGTCCCTTAGTTTTATTCATTTACCAGTGTACATGATTATGTATCTTTACAATATGACTTAATTGCCCATCAAGAATAATTTTTGAACAAAATTAGATGTACATATTTTGTACAATCCATATTTTATCTGTTTACACGTGCAAATTACCGAAGTTAACATGAATTATAAAAAAGATTGATCAAAGCAATCGTTTTCAGGTAAACATATGCCTGTACAGAATCTTCTTGTCAAGTCTATACTTTAAGTAGGAGGTAGATAGTAGAATCAGAACCTTATTTTTGACCCAAAACAGTAATTTTCAAACTGGGGGCGCGATAAAATATAATGTTGTCAATATAAGGGGTCGTGAGTTTGGGGGCGAGAGATCTCCGTCGCCCGCACACATTGCGATGCCCGTGAGAGCAAGCTTTGGAAATTAAAAACTGAAAGTGAAAAATAAATCCAATTCCGGAAGTCGGTTTTCATTTTTTGACACCGACTTCTTTTACTTTAGAATTTCTGTAAATTACTGTTAGTTAGGTACCTGCCTACCGGAAGGCCTCCCACTAGGTGGACTGATGACCTGGTTAAGGTTGCGGTAAGGCGCTGGATGCGAGATGCACGGGATCGGTCAATGTGGCGACGCCTGGGGGAGGCCTATGTCCAGCAGTGGACGTCTTTCAGTTGAAATGATGATGATGATGATGAGGTACCTAAATACAAACACAAATAAAAAAGGGAGGCGTGGGCATTTTCATTTTAAGCAGATAGGCGTGAACAAAAATGGTTTGTGAACCCCTGACCTAAAATAATCAAGTGAGTTCTGTGATCTTGATTAAAAGATTCTTTAAACAACAAAGTATAAGATCAAAAGTTCGCTTTCCTTTTATTTCATCATCTTAGCCATTTGTATTCCTAACAAACACGCCTTCCAATATTCAAAAACCCGGCCAAGTGCGTGTCGAGCTTAGCACACATAGAAAAGTCTTATTTATCAATATATTGGTATTTGTCAGTAAAATATACCTAATAATAAACGCGCCAAATTTCAAGTTCATAGGTCAATGGGAAGATAAAAAAGGTTCGTTACTAAATTAAATATCGTAAATAAAGCTGACTTTGGTAGCATATCGTTCCTTTGTTTTCCAATATTTTATTAAAACAAAACACCGTATTTATCTCTTAAACGAGCTCTAAACATCGATATCCCACTCGGTGGGGTAGTTAAAATTTTGATTTTCATGGCCCCCTTTAGCTGTATGGTAAAAACATAAAAAAAACAATTTTGAAAATTTTTATGATTTCAGGTTAACAAGATGTGAAAATTTAAAGACTGTAGCTCCAACCGTTTGGCTGTGAAACCTGTGTGACAGAAGACGGACAGACAAACGGACACGTGAGTGACGGCAGCAGGGATCCGTTTGGACCCTTTGGATATGGAACCCTAAAAAGGATTTTTTCCTTCGTATGTAGAGCCGGGCTTTTATTCATCTCTTGACCCTTAATTTAAGTATGCTCAAGTATGAATTCACTCTGTATATGAAACAAAAACACTTGAAGTTTACGATTTCTCTACAACCGATTGAAACATTGATTTTCTCTTCTGTTATTGGATAGAAAATTGTAAATAGTTAAGTGTTTTGCATCTGTGGGTAACTTAGCAAAAACAAAATAGTATTTAATTCCACTAAGATGACAAATAGGTAAGTCAAACTACGTATGTTTAATTGATATGAAATACGCATGTGTTCTTAGTCTTTCTTTGATTGTCTTTTTTTTATTCAACGACATTAAAATATAGAAAATTGCCGTAAGTACTACCGTACGGATATTTTTTTATTTTTTTAAATTAATATTTGTCCTAACCAGAGCGGAGCCAAAGCTACGTTCTATGAATGTCTTTGAATACGGAGTATGTTTGCTCCTATATTCTAAGTAATTTCTTGCACTCAAATCAATCACGTTGACAGTTAAATCCAAGTGTTTTATTTACATTAATCGTGGCTTTAGTCCCTTTTCATGGTGATGATTCAATTTTAGGGCTAGAATTTTTCTTCTAAGGTACTTAGAATATAATCCGCAGAAATATATAAAGCAAATGCCTCCTTTTTCATCCTTCCATTTTATATGACTTAGGGCAACCCTGATTAAATACAATGTAGTTATATTTCATCAAAAATTTGAGTCATTAAGAAATTGCTTTAGTAAAAGCAAAAATATATATTAATTGGCCTGTATCTGTGATACCAAATGCGATCGTTGCAGATTATAATCCAGCCAATTATATCGTGTATTGCAATAGCTTTTTGTTTCAAAAACGATTATTTATTTAAAGCTATCGAAGGCTAATGGTTTTTAAATGTTCAGCAAATATTAATGGAGCAACCATTTGATGTTGTTCCATAGATAATTAAACAACCTTTAAAATGTAGTTGCTATTTTATCTCGATGGCAAGCAATGTCGATAACATGTCAAAAATGTTGGTGAATTAGAGATATTTTCGATAGATTGCGACTGAGATGCGAGGGAGTTTTAAAAAACTAATCAATTTGCCTACATGGCCTTTTCCCCACTATTTTGGGGTCGGCAAAGAATCGAACCAGATGCAGCCTGCTAAGTAAAAGTATTTTACGTTGAGCGATTGGTTATGTGACTTCTAAAACCCAGTAACTGGGTAACACGATACCTTCGGCAAGATTGATGTCAGATTTCCTGGTCTCTGACTATCTGTAACTACTGTCATAGATCTACAAAATATAACAGCCGGGGGACAACATACAACAGTTTAACGTTGTTTCCGAGGCACAGAGGAATCTCGTTATGTAAAGATGGTCCCCCAACCACAGACTGATTTCGGCTAGCGTTGCTAAACCTTGAAGATCGACCCCGAGCGGTTATAATTACGTAAAGAAAGTATTATCATACTAATATATTCAAAAATGTATGAAGCCTGGGCTCATCCACCAAGAGAGATGAGATCACTTGGAATATACTTGTCCTTCAATAAATATAAAGATGTAAATTTTTGTGAAGAATCCATGTTATATATAGTTATAAATATTTTCTTCTGACATAAATCTCGAATTTGAAATATAAAAATGATTCTACCTATCTATGTCCGTTATAGACTTTGAAACCATCCAAATGTTGTGAAATGCAATAATGCGAAGACGGATTTAGAAAAACAAAAAGAAAAAAAAATTTTTTTACACAGTACTCAGTACATTGTACACTTTGTTGTTTGAAATCTTATGATAGTTTTAATTCAAAGTGCAAAATATACATAAAAAATACCTGTTAGACACGAACAATACTGATCGACTAATATTGAGCGATGGCATCTGGTACAATTTCATTTCTGTTGACCAGAATATATTCTTAATATGTACGTGCTCGAACATGTCTACTGTATTCTTCCTCTTAATAACCACACATGTTGGTTTTGGATATTGCATGCTGCAAAATCATGTAAGTAATTTTCACGATATATTTCAATCGTATGTAAATAATAGCGTTCGATTCACGATTGCGGGTCATATCAAATCGATCAGCAAGTTCAGTTTGAAATGACCGAAGAGATATCATAAAAATCGAATTAATAGTTAGCCAAAGCAAGCCTGCCAAAAGATTTATTTCCATTGCAAAAAATGCGGCTAAACATTAAGCTAGGGTCGGTAAATCACAGAACAAGAGAGGATACACGGAAAGGAACAGTTAACAACGAGTGCGCGCGAGTCGGTTGACTGAGAGAGCCTGTGTCACACATTTTTATCACACTTTGGGAACAAAAACCGTGATAAAATGCGTGACTCAATCATATCACAAAGGCCGTGCTCGCCCGGCTGGCATGCGTCCGAGAGGTGTGAGATGAGGGATTGACAGTGTAGTAAAACACGTGTGAAGCTGCATCTATTGTTTACCATTATTTTAATGGTGTGAATTTATTGTTACAATAACAGTTTTATGACTACCAATAATTGTCTTTTTCTAAAAAACCTATTTAGGTGCATATCTTTTTTTCTGCAATGGAATTGAAGGTGGTGCCCATAGTAACAATTTAAGTACGAACAAAATCCTGTACAATGACATATGCCATAACTCTGTTGGACACTGAGCCCTGATTTGTCGCATGGTCCTTTGACTGTTCAATATATTGTTACCAATGATATTCTAGTAAACAGATACGTTATACACTCACAAAACAACCGAATAAAGTGTTCAGCACAGCAGCGGCAGCGCGTACACACTTTTCATTCACCTTACATTTCACTACAAGTCGAAAGGGATGGCTTGATAAAACCAACAAGAAAAAAAGAGACAGCTAGTGTTTGTCACTTGCGTATGAATGTAAACAAACATTATTCTGACAACCAATGTTTTTTATTTTTCTATCCTCCAAATATCAGAATATTAGGAAAAAAAAAGAAATAAATTTGTAAATTGAGGTGTATTGCGTACTTGCATATGGTATGAGATCCCTTCTGTTTTATGTACTTTGTTATCATAAGTGGTACACTTTCTAAATACGCCCGATGCCATTTTTTTATTTTGTTTTTGTATCAACGAATCGTACCGCTCTTCGCCATGCGCGACATATACTAAAGACTTTACGTCCCAATTAGGACGTAATCGAGTCTTCACAATGCGCGCGCTCATAACATATCTGTTTACTAGAATATCATTGATTGTTACCAAAGCTCCAATGCTCGGACAGAAATTTTACTGAGATTAATTTTTCATCGTGCCTGTAAACGGTGCCATAAAACATTTTCCAAGATACATAAATTATTACAATTGAATAATCCTGATGTTCGTTCATGAATTTCGTTCATGATTACACTTTTCAGATATATATTGAATAATAAAACCGAATTGTACACAACACTAAATTTTAAATCAATTTCGAGTAGAGTATTGTCATAAATTATAATAATACTAGCTGTCACCCGCGAATCGTCGCAGGTGGTATTAGTACTTAACCCAATTTCTTTATAAATTATACCCTATGTGTTATCCTGATGAATAAGATATATATTTCTGTGAAGTTGCATCAAAATCCGTTCTGTAGTTTTTGCGTGAAATAGTAACAAACATCCATCCACCCATTCGTACATCTCCACAAACTTTGTATAATAGTATCTAGTAGGATTAGAAAAATGTTACATACCTACATTATTCAAATAACAATATATACATAAGAATATCTTTTTAGCTGCTTAGTACCGTATATGTATTTGACAGAAATTATTTATTTACAGGTTGTCTATAAAATCACACTAAAACAAGCAGACGGCCGAATATTCAAACACAAAACATCATAATCACGATTTTATTCCTCGAAGAGTTAGGCATAGGTCCACCTATAATCTATACTAATATTATAAAGCTGAAGAGTTTGTTTGTTTGTTTGTTTGTTTGTTTGTTTGAACGCGCTAATCTCAGGAACTACTGGTTGGAATTGAAAAATTCTTTTTGTGTTGGGTAGTCCATTTATCGAGGAAGGTTATAGGCTATATAACATCACGCTACGACCAATAGGAGCGGAGCATCAATGAAAAATGTTCCAAAAACGGGGAAAATTTATTCTTTTTGAGACGCAACGTATTTAGAGTAGGTGGGCTAGCTTGGTAGGTAGCCAGTTGACGGGAGCGAAGCCGCGTGGGACAGCTAGTATATCTATAATAAACAATATTTTCAAACACACATCAATATTTGAAACTACTTGTCTCAAAAACGACATAATCAGGAAGAGGTAGTAAGGGGAATTAATTTTTCATAAAATTGATAAAAAACGCCATTTTGTTGTGTTATATAGCCATTTTACAAACCTGTCATTTGAGATTTTGAAATAAACGGAAACTCAATTTTATAATTACTTTTTTTGCTCAGCTATGAAATGTTTTTTCATGTCAAAAGTAATGTCACTGTCACTGTCAATATCACTTGTATGAAGTCCAAGTCAAATTCAAATTAAGAGATAAAGCTTATTATTTTATAATTTTGTTATGAATCAAAATCATAAAATAAATGATTAAATATAGTTACATCATAATCTCACCCATTTCCAATTCTGGTTGACTTAGATTTTGAACAAATGGTTCTACACGATTTTTCACAAAAGACGCGTTGTTAACATTTCAGTGTTACGTCAATAATTACATTAAAATAATGCGTGATTGGTTATTATTTCGTATAGATTACTTAATTGACAGAAAGCGAGTAGCTACCATACAATTTATTGTGGCTTACCCACGTAATATAAATGAATCATGTACACCGGACATAGGTACTTCGTCTCAAATCATAAAAGACCATATCAGTATCTACAGTTGGGGTAGTAGCAGAGCATCTGGCTTTTACGTCTACAGTTTGCTGATTAAATTTTGGACTCGAAACACATATTTGGGTAGCTTAGTAGGTGCTGTTGCTGTGCTTGTGAATGATTATGAAAGTGTTTGATAATTTCCTCGTAAAAAACAATGTATTACTACAAAAACTTACCTTTTAAACACAGCAGGCAGCTACAACATCAACACGATAACTGACCTACCATCAAGGGCTAGCGATAACTGGGGCAATGGCCATGATGCACATCTATTATTTGTGTTGCCTGCACGTGTCAATTGAATAAACTTTGTCTTACACGGAAAAAACCGTTACCAGTTTACTTTTCCACTTATGTTTGTTTAATCACCACAAGTGTCACTAGATAGACAACAGAACTAGTACAAAACAGGTAGGTAGGTAGAAAAATACTCAAATAAATAATTAAAAACCGGCCAAGTGCGAGTCGCACCCGCGCACCGAGTGTTCCGTACAAATCATATTTACCTGAGTATTTGATATGAATTTCAATTTAATACCTCTAGTTCATGTTCATGAGGAAAGGGATAGTAAAAAAAATATTAAAAATATTTTTACGGTTTTCGCAATCATTCCTTTATCTGTGCTATACGAGTAAGACGTTGCTTCGTACCAAATTTCAAGATTCTGAGTTCAGAGGAAGTACCCTGTAGGTTTTGATTCCCTTGCGAGTGTCGAAAATTTGCGGCATAAACGGCTGTATCTTTTGATTGCGTTGACTTAGAAGTTTGATTTTCACAGCTTTAAGGGAAAGAAGACCTGAGTAGATTTGATATAAATTTCAGCTTGATACCTCCACGCATTCTTAAGAAAAAGGGTTTTGACAGACAGACAGACGGACGGACAATAAAGTAATCCTTTAGGGGTTCCGTTTTTTCCTTCTGAGGTACGGAACTCTATAAATAAGTAATACTCAAGTGTTGCTTATGCCGAAATAACCCACAGTTTGGACTTTAATTAATATTTATTTTCCAGTTCACACTATGTTACCATCAACTCCATACAATATATCCATTTAAGTCAACACAACAAACTTCCAAGCCCGTCCAGACTAGCCCGCCGAACTGACTCAATCCACCTTGTGTCCGATCAATCCCCCTCCAATCATCAACTGTCATTAGATGTGACGTCATTTGACATTCGAATATTTTCTGGGCTAATCAATTTCATCATCTTTTAGATACTATTTGATGTTAAAAATAAATAAATAAATTCTTAACAAATAAAAGATGTATTTATCAAAGAAAACCTCGACCATCCTTAAAACACTCGGCCTGTTGAGTCAATTTTCAAAGTAAAAAAAAACAATTAATTAAACCATTTAATGGCACTTTTGAATGTAAAGAGACCAAAGTAAAAAAAAGGTCCTGCTTTCCATTCGCAAAAGTAGTTTGTTATAGAGTAGAACGAACAAGAAACTCCACACTCATTCGTTTCTTTAAAATAAAAATCTTTTATGTTTAGAAAATGTTTTATAGCATTGGGTTAACATTAATTCATTTAATTTTACGTGAGTATCTTTTTATGAAGTATGATTCACCTAGAATAAAACTTCTATTCTATGTATAGATACAAAGTATTTCAAGCAATAACAGTTATATTGATTCATTTGATAAATACCAACATGGTACTCACATAAATATTTGTAAAATCTGCAATGTATTCGCCTGTATAGAAACCCGTGAGTATTCGCATATAGATCTGATCGCGACTTGCTCGCATATAGGCTTACATAAAATAGGAAAAAAACTAATTAATTGTAATGTATAAATTTGGCTACTTCGTCAAATTATACATGAGTATCTTCTGAAGCATGTTACACGCAGCTGCATAAGGGGAATCGCCAACTCAGCACTCAACACTTTTAGTAGAGAATCATACGCTGCAAATTTAACAAACGACGGAAACGCCGAGCTGAGCTAGCACTTTGTGACGCACGGACCTAGTTTAGCCAATTATTGTAACTCTGTAAAATTCCATTCCATATTCATACTTCGAATAGGCACTTAGGCTAATTTTAGCGATAATTAATGTAATTATTTTATTTTAAAATAAATTAAGTAAATTCATTTTTGTTTTTTTTTAAATCCTCCGATTGCAGCTAACGTAATTGGCGCAGTCGGTAGGATATTCGCGGGCCGGTTCGCAAGCTTTTGGGATCTCTAATATCGAAATCCGCGTACGCGAATCGCCTGGGTGGCTATCGAGCCCCGGTGCCGAATATCCGAATCTACGGTCCAGCTGCAGTTCCGGAAGGAGAATCCAGACTTCGATTCACGAGAGAACCAGAGATAAAAAATTTGTGAGTACACTTGAATTGTGCCTGTGTTGCTTCCTTCTTAGTCCTAGTACCACCCAACTTCCAAGATTTTTCACCCGAGAAGTTCCAGTTCCCAGGAGCCCGAATCTCGTACGGCTCGCTGGAGTGCTATAGATAACAGTAGAGATTTAAATAGTGATAGTGAAAATAGTAGTATAAATAGCTTAAATATGGCCCATGATCCGGATGCAATTTTCAAGACCCTTCGTATGGTCCCGGAGTTCGATGGGAACCCAAATGTATTGACTAGGTTTGTCAGAATATGCGATCAAATAGTAGCTAAGTATGTTAGCAATACCCCAGGTAGCGAGTTAAACAACTTATGCCTATTAAATGGCATCTTAAATAAAATAACAGGCTCTGCCGCTTGTACCATCAATTCCAACGGCATACCTGATAGTTGGCTAGGGATTAGAACAGCCTTAGTTAATAACTTTTCAGATCAACGGGATGAAACCGCTTTGTATAGAGACCTTTCTTTAGCTACGCAGGGAAATAAAACGCCTCAGGAATTCTACGAGGAATGCCAAACTTTGTTCAGTACAATGATGACGTATGTAACATTACACGAGTCAATTACTACCACAGTGGAAGCGAAACGTACACTGTATAAAAAGGTTACTATGCAGGCTTTTGTAAAAGGTTTAAAGGAACCATTAGGATCCCGCATAAGATGCATGCGTCCCGATACTATCGAAAAGGCCCTTGAATATGTACAGGAAGAACTTAATGTTATGTATTTACAGGAACGTAGTGAATTTTCAAAACCCACTACACAAAAGAATTCACACCCTGTAACACCCCACGCAAATACCAACCCAGTTCCTCTACGTAATAACCATTTCGCAGTACCAATTCCCAACTGGCCCAATCCCATAGGAACTAGACCCCACCAACTACCACCACAACCATTTAGGTTCAACCCCAACTTTATTAATCACCAGCCCCAACATCGCATGCCTAATCGAACACAGCAAATATTCCGTGCGCTGCCTCAAACATATAACGCTCAAAGTAACATGTTCCGTTTGCCACCCAGAAACAATCCGGCCCAAAATCAAAATCAAGGTCCTAAACCTATGAGTGGTGTACAGCATTTTACACCTAGACCCATGCTATCTGGCCATAACTGGCAGCATTCAGGTAATCCGCCACCAACCAATTATTTTAAAAATCGTGAAATGAACATGAATGAGTGCACGTCATACGACGACTCATATTACCCGACGGAGTTCTATTACGAGCCGGACTGTTTTAATTACGATGACACTTATTATGATTATAGCCCGTTCGCTACATTAGAGTGCAACCATGATCCCACTTTGAACGATGTAAATGTTCAAGAAAATATTACAGGCTTAACTGAACCTCAGGCAGGTCCATGTCAGATAAGTCAGGCTTTTCAGGAGGCACAGACATCAAAAAAGCCAAAATAGAATTAAATCTCCAAACTCAACGTCAGTTGCCGTACATACTAATATCAGAACCACCTTTAAAGTTACTAATTGACACCGGTGCAAACCAGTCCTTTATAAGTCCAGAAGCTGTAGAAAAATATTTTCCAAATTTTCCCTTAAATTACGACCCGTTTGAAGTTACCAATGTACACGCGGTTAGTAGAAATAATTATTCTATAAGTTTACCTTGCTTCGCGGCATTTAACGATCCAGAGTTTATCAAGTTATTTGTATATCGCTTCCATGAATATTTTGACGGTTTAATTGGTTTAGATTTGCTAACTAAATGGGAGTCCAAGATAGATTTAAAAGATCAGAGGTTAATAACGCGCACATCATCAAATCCTATCCGTATGTATAATTCCTGCAATGTTAACTTGTATGAAGACATAATACCTGCTCATTCTTCGAAATTAGTGAGAATACCGATTAGTTAGTGAACAGACTATATGCAACTGTATAGTACGCGAGTGCCTTACTATTGTCGACAATAATCGCGGCTACTTAGAGATAGAAAATACGAGCCCGAATGATATTATAATATCACTTGACCGACCAGTGCACGCAAGTTTATTTAATATCGAGTGCACGCGCACCGAACATTGCACCACGCGAGTTCAAGAAGTGACAACGCGATTACGAACAGATCATTTAAACGAGGAAGAGAAACTCAACCTTATGACTCTTTGCTCAAAATATGCTGACGTGTTTTACATAGAAGGCGAAGCGTTAACATTTACCAATCGAATAAAACACCGTATTAAGACTACAGACGAGGTCCCGGTTTACACAAAAAGTTATAGATACCCATTCATTCACCGTCAGGAGGTTAGGGAACAGATTTCAAAAATGTTAGATCAGGGAATAATAAAACCTTCAGATTCAGCATGGAGTTCGCCCATTTGGGTGGTCCCCAAGAAAATGGACGCCTCGGGCAAGCAAAAATGGCGTTTAGTAGTTGACTTTAGGAAGCTCAATGAAAAAACTATTAACGACAAATACCCTATCCCGAACATTAGCGATGTTCTTGACAAACTAGGTAGGTGCCAATACTTCACCACTCTTGATCTGGCTAGTGGCTTCTACCAAGTCGAAATGGACCCCCAGGATATTCAGAAAACAGCTTTTAATGTCGAACATGGACATTTCGAGTTTCTTCGAATGCCCATGGGACTTAAGAACTCACCATCCACATTTCAGAGGGTTATGGACAATGTCCTCAGAGGTCTTCAGAATGACATATGCCTGGTATCTTGATGACATCATCGTTTTTTCCACGTCACTACAAGAGCATATGACCAATCTCGAAAAAGTTTTCAATAGACTTCGGGAATCGAACTTTAAGATCCAAATGGATAAATCCGAATTCTTAAAGCATGAAACTGGTTATCTCGGACACATAATAAGTAGCGAAGGAATAAAACCTAATCCGGATAAAATACATGCCATAGAAAAATACCCCATTCCAAAGACCCCAAAAGAAATCAAGCAATTTTTAGGCCTTGTCGGTTATTATCGCAAATTTATCCCGGACTTTGCAAAAATTACGAAACCTCTCACAGCGTGTTTAAAAAAAGGTAGAAAAGTTGTATTAAATTCCGAGTACATAAGCAGCTTTGAAAAGTGCAAGACTCTCTTAACAAATGACCCTATACTACAGTATCCCGATTTCGATAAGGAATTCATACTGACGACAGATGCTTCAAACGTTGCCATTGGTGCCATTCTATCTCAAGGACCCGTAGGTTCGGACAAACCTGTGTGTTTTGCATCCCGAACCCTGAATGAAAGTGAGCTTAATTACAGTACCATAGAAAAAGAACTCCTCGCCATAGTTTGGGCCACCAAGTATTTTAGACCGTACTTGTTTGGTCGTAAATTTAAAGTACTGACAGACCATAAACCTCTACAGTGGATGATGAACCTTAAAGAACCTAATTTGCGATTGACTAGATGGAGGCTGAAACTTAGTGAATACGATTTCACCGTTATCTATATGAAAGGTAAATCTAATACGAATGCCGATGCCTTATCTCCAGTGGAGATTTACAACGAAGATACTAACACTTTAATAGATGAATTATGTTCTTTGATTCCTAACCCATCAGAAAACCCGATGCCTACGAACTCATCCACTGCCACCGTACACACCAGTCACGAAAATCCCATACTAGAAGTCCCAATCACAGATGAACCCCTTAACCGATTTCATAGACAACTATGCTTTACGATAGTAGAAGATGTCAAACGCAAACCAGTAGTTACCAAGCCATTCGAAACTCACACGCGCATAGCAGTCCAGATATCATCATCTAAACTAGAACAAGATGTAGTCAATGCCATCAAAGAGTATGTAAATCCGAAAGTAAAGACCGGTATATTAATAAATCCACCTCTTGCCATGTATTCCATCATACCAGTCATACAGGACAAATTTAAGAGCTCGTCTATGAACTTAGTACTTGCTAAGATAGAATTAGAAAACGTCAAAGATTATCTTCGTCAGCAAGAGATAATTCAACACTACCATGACGGCAAAACTAATCACCGAGGAATTACCGAATGTTATTTAGCCCTCTCAAAAAAATATTACTGGCCCAAAATGAAAGACCAAATAACCAAATTCATCAACGAATGCATTATTTGCGGCCAAGCTAAATATGACCGGAGACCTATTAGACCTCAGTTTAATATTGTACCCCCGGCAACAAAACCATTCGAAATTGTCCATATGGATTTATTCACGGTTCACAATGAAAAGTATGTTACATTTATAGATGTTTTTACCAAATACGGACAAGCATACCATCTCCGAGATGGCACGGGCATTAGTGTACTTCAATCATTATTACAATATTGTACCCACCATGGGGTTCCCTTAACGTTATTGACTGACAACGGAACGGAATTCACTAATCAACTGTTCCTAGAATTCACACGCCTTCACAAGATAAACCACCATAGAGTTTTACCGCATTCGCCTAACGATAACGGTAACATTGAACGCTTCCATTCAACTCTCCTTGAACATATAAGAATATTAAAGTTAAAACACAAAGAGGAGCCCATCGTAAATCTTATGCCTTATGCTATAATTGGATATAATTCTTCAATACATAGCTTCACTAGATGTAGACCATTCGATTTACTAACTGGACACTTTGATCCACGCGATATTCTAGATATAGATTTTACCCAACAATCATTACAACAGTATGTGCATAATCATAGGGCGCAAATGAAAGAAGTCTATAACATAATTAACGAAACTTCCTTATCAAATCGTACTGCGTTAATAGATAATAGAAACAAGAACCGCGAATCTGAAATAGAATACGTTCCTCAACAACAGGTGTTCATTAAGAACCCCTCTGCAAGCCGTCAGAAAACTGCACCGCGGTATACTCAAGATACCATTCTGGCCGATTTACCCATACACGTTTATACGTCCAAGAAACGTGGGCCCGTAGCCAAAAACATATTGAAAAGAGGCCCTAAGGTACCTAACTTGCTGCAGGATTCTACTATTGCTGGTACTTCGCGAGACCCAGTCATCGGAGATAAAACTTAAAAGCCTAGCCAATGGACCTTATGACCGATTAGAATTAGTTAGAATAGAAAATATGTTAGCGTTCATACACTCATCAAGTACTGTTATCATTATATGTTGCTGTCATTATATGATAGATGTAGATAAACTTAGATCTATGGTAAATAGGTAAAAAAAAAATATACAGTAAGGACGAGATATATTACGACATTATTCAGCCCGGATCATATTTCAACGGAAACCAGATAGTTATAATTTTCAGATTTTCTATAATTTCCAAAATCGTCTATGATTATATCTACAAAATCGTCTATATAAGTTATCTATAGTACCCAAAAAAAAAAAAAAAGAAAAATAACCGTCTAGCTCTTATCCCAAAGTCTTATCCCTACCTATCCCTTTATAGCAACTAATGGCGACTATTTCGTGTACATAGAAGCAGAATGCTCGAAGTCTAGTAACTGGTATCTCTGTGAAAAGGAAATAACCCATCAAATACGAACAAAAACGGACTGCATACAAGAACTTATCACGAATCAAGCCCACAAGAGTTCCTGCCAATTCAGTACAATATTTCTGGAAAAAGAAGCGATAAAAAAACTAGATGACCAGCATTACGTCCTATCATTTCCAAGGCCAACGAAAGTGCAATCAGTCTGTGGGAGAGAAGACTTCACTTTGCTACAGGGAAGCTACCTCGTTACCATACCTATCAACTGTTATCTCCGCACAAAGGTGGACTACACAGCATAAAGAACCAAGTCATGGCGAGCCAGCCGATACAACCCAAACAGCTGCAATCAGATGTCATATACCATACCCTTCTACATCGCATTATTAGGTGCAGGCGCACTTATCACAACCATACTTGGCTATCGCAACCAATGGTTTTGCAAACGCTGCGAAAAGCCCCACAGCAAGGGACATACTTACGAGGAACCTGACAAAAAGAGGAGGATCGCGCGCCCAGAAGACAAGTTCCAGCAACATTTTCTCTCGAAGTTCTCAAATAGTTGGTGATCTGCGGGTGGAGATGTTACACGCAGCTGCATAAGGGGAATCGCCAACTCAGCACTCAACACTTTTAGTATAGAATCATACGCTGCAAATTTAACAAACGACGGAAACGCCGAGCTGAGCTAGCACTTTGTGACGCACGGACCTAGTTTAGCCAATTATTGTAACTCTGTAAAATTCCATTCCATATTCATACTTCGAATAGGCACTTAGGCTAATTTTAGCGATAATTAATGTAATTCTTTTATTTTAAAATAAATTAAGTAAATTCATTTTTGGTTTTTTTTTAAATCCTCCGATTGCAGCTAACGTAATTAGCATGATTCATCAACAATAACACGGCTGTACCATGCATAGGTACAAAGTGTCAAATATGAACATAAATACTCACAAAATCTGCGATTTATTTGTCTGTAGGTAAACTCGCGACTAATTCACATATAGACGAGACTGCGAATAAATCGCATATTGCGATTTATTCGCCTGTAGGTAAGCCTGCGACTTATTCTCAAATATATATGTACAGATTTACTCATATTTTCCAGTAGGAAAACCCGTGCTTATTCGCATATTGTAAGTTGTTCGCCTGTAGGTAAGTCCTGCTATTTATTCGCCTGTAAGTAAGCCCGCGACTTATTGAATATTGTGAGATATTCACCTGTAGGTAATTTCTGCTATTTATTCGCCTGTAGGTAAGCCTATGACTTATTCTCAAATATATATGTATGGAGATTTATTTGCCTGTTGGCAAACCCGCGACTTATTCGCATATAGACAAACCCGCAACTTATTCGTATATAGCGATTTATTCACCTGTAGATAAGTCCAGCGATTTATTCGCCTATAGGCAAGTCCAGCTATTTATTCGCCTATAGGCAAGCCCCACGACTTAATCACACAGAAATATAAAAAATAAAGCAAAATCACAAATCATTTCCAACATTTATATACCACTTCGCCCGCATTCTTCCAGTAAGACCTCATTTAGTATAGGGTTAATATCGAATTTTATACTATGTGTAGTTCCAAATGTGGTCTCTACGGTATTTTCCAGATGATTTTTGAAGAGTATTAGTATAAAACCCTCCAAGGACTCTAATACTGAAAAGTGATTTAAACATTTCAACGTTAAATCACTATCATTAAAACAAAACATATAGAGCTAAAATCAGAGCTACAAAATATTACCCATGACATACTGGGATTGACTGAAGTCCATACACTAAAAGAAGATATTCTTGAAGACGATGATTACACGTATTACATAGGAAAACCAAAAATATCCCCTTCTTAGTAAAGACAAAATACAAGTAAAACATTTAAACTTTCACCGGAATATCAGAAAGAGTTTGTGTACCAAAAATAGTTCTATAAAAACTTCCTTTTGCAATTATACTGGCTTATGCAACTTCTGAAACCTCGTCACTATTATTTATTATGAAAACTTGGAAATACTCATTACATTACGAGACCTCCAAAAAATAAATACCTCTATGGGTTATTTCAAGAAACAGATCGGGGTATCGGTAAGGAACATTAGTATTAAGTTGCTGTGCAATTCAATACGCATTCGAATTTAACCTCAAAATCATAAACAAGATGTTCATGTTATCAATTAATTGATCTCTCCCGATAAACATGCAAGAAAACAGAGTTTGATCATATATTCTGACTACACAACCACAATTACTTTCAAAGTACGAAGTATTGTCGTCAGTTTTGTTTGTATAAGACCACATAATGGTCAAAGCTACAATCCACCAGAAATCCACGACAAAGAGCAGGCGCAACTTCTCTAACACGCAATTAACAAAGATAACGTTGAACGTGCAAGAAAATGATAAAATGTCCTAAATATAATCTACCAGGACTTATAGCGTCACGTGAAAAGTATGACACATAAAATATGATGAATATTACAATAAACATCATGCACTCTATACTGGAATGCTTAAAAGTTACTAAAATACAAATATAGAATTTATCAGAAAAACCGCACAGTTAATGAAAGAAACCAATGACAAAATAAGCCAAAACTGAACAATAATGAAAAAGAAAACTTAACAAACTATAGAACAACCACTATACGTACAAATATATATATAAAATGACAAAAATGTATGAGATTGTCAAGTGCTATCTTAGTATCACGAAAATGATCCACACTTTAGTATCACCACCGCTGACATCGAATGACTCTCTGTATAGCACCTGTCAAGAAATGTATCCATCTCGAATACACTACCATATGTGAATCCCGAATGGAGATCGTAAATATAGCTACGGTTTACTATGCCAAACTATATAACTGGTTGGTTATTGAGGTGATTCATTACAGCAAATTGGTATGATTAACCGGGGAATACCTCCCCAATTCTCTGTAACTGAAACCCTACAGCAAATAATGAAGATGAGACAAGAAAAGAGCTATCAGACATATCAGGAAGGTTCATAAACAAATGTAGGAAAATGAGCATCCAATTATGGAAATTTGCCCATCAGCTCATCCACACACTATATGCAACCGATCAAGAAAAGAACTTGCTTCTTACACGGCCCTTGTCAATTGTTAGCTCGTCTCTATTGACCTAAACGGGTAACTTATTTCGAGAAGTGAAGTTAAGGATTTTCTGGCATCCAATAGCTACCACTATACACCACCGACAAGAGCCTCTCAAGAAGATTTTTTACCATAAAACGACTATTGCCAATTATAAGTTGGTCCAGCGTTAATAACATAACCAAACAGACGAATCATTAGACACCAAAACCACAACTTGTACTCGATATCCAACTGCAATAAGATACAAAATAGAAATAACTTTTCAAAACAACATTCGATATTAAACTGAGTTTTGCTTTTTCAAAATTATTCAGAGTCCCTTGTCCTAAATAGGCAAGCAATTAGGTACCAAGATTACTACCTTTTTCTTTTTGAAACCTAACAGCCACAAGATATACACCACCGAAAAAAGCCACTCAAGAACACTTTCTACAAGACAACTATTGTCAATAGTTAGTCCGTTTGGAGTTAACGACCCCAATAGGAAAACCAGGCTGACACCGAACTCAAAGGTTTTTAATTAAGGGTCATTAGATCCACAGAAACACACGGTTAGCGAATACTTCTACACCCGAACAAGTAAATTCCAAGTAAGTCAATTGACGACATAGCAGAATTTAAATGATATCTACTTAATTGATCACATTTAGAGCTCCGTAGCTCCTCACGTGTCAACTGTCCAGAGAAGTCGTTGTAATAAGAAATATTCACCCTGAAAGTATTCATCCGACATGTATTTATTTATTTAGACTTCATGCACAAAAGGTACAAAGGCGGACTTAATGCCTTAGGCATTCTCTACCAGTCAACCAAGGGTGGTGAAGAGATAACATGGCAGGTGCATTGTTTAATAATAAAAATAGAACCAATTATTATATAACACACTAAAACAGGTAAAATACACATACATATATATAGAAAATAATATTTACTTATATAAATACATATATATATAAAGTAACAGAAAAGAAGAAAGTGAGATGACTCTGCTTAGTTGTTTTGAAGGTGACTCCGCAATTTCCGCTTGAATGCATACCGACTGGTGGCTGTCCTGATCTCGGGAGGAAGCGCATTCCAAAGAAGAACAGACTGTATATAAAAGGAAGAATGAACAAAATCAGTCGAATGAGACGGACAGAGTAAGAGGAGATTATTAGAAGAACGCAGATTGAGAGCATGTGAAGAACATAGATATTGAAAGTTAGATATGAGATAGGAAGGAGGGGTGGGAGAATTGAGCAGGGAGAAAAGTGTGGTCAAAGCTCGTAAACATCTCCTCTGGCGAATGGGCAGCCATTTTAACTCAGACCTGTAGTTCGACACATGGTCATATTTTCTGAGGTTGAATATAAATCTGATACAGTTGTTCATAACCCTATCTAGTTTATCCAGCAAGACCGCGTTCAAGTCAAAGTAGCACACGTCACCATAGTCGACCACTGGGAAAATAAAAAGTCTGCACAAGCGTTATCTTTGTCTTTACGGGTAAAAACCTCCTCAAACGATATAAGGATCGCAAACTGCCGTTGGCTCGTTGACTGACACTGGCGACCTGACTTTGCCAACTAAGTGTCGAGTCAAGATGCAAACCGAGATCTTTCACACTGGGGCTAATGGGAATGACAGAACCATTAAAAATAATTGGAGGAAGAGAGCTAACCGTCACTCTACCCATCATGCGCGAGCTTCCAATCACAATGGCCTGACATTTTGAGGGGTTTACGGACACCCCAAATCTGTCAGGCCAGTCTTTGACAGCATTCAAATCCCGGTTTACATCCTATATGGCGTCCAATAAATTTTCCATCCGCGCCGATGTGTACAGTTGGAGATCATCGGCATAAAGATGATACGAACACCGAAGACAGTGAGTTATAAAATTAATGAAGATGGAGAATAACAATGGAGATAGAATACCGCCCTGCGGAACACCAGCCTCCAGATCACGCCAATTCGATGAACTCTCATCAACGCGAACCGACTGCTGACTTCTCCGAAGATAAGATGAGAACCATTCCAGCGCCTCGGAAGAAACCATAAGATGGGAGAGGATAGATAGGAGTATATCATGACTGACGGCGTTAAAGGCGTTGGAGAAATCAATTAATACTAATACAGTCACCTTAGTGTCCTAGTCCATAGCTTCTCTAATGTCGCCAGTCACTTTAAGGATTGCGGAGGCTGTACTGTGCCCGGGTCTGAATCCAGACTGGAAGGAGCTTTTAAGGCTGTTTCGGTGAACAAACCCCGAAAATAGCTTGTATCCCAGCGTTACCGGGGCGAAGGACAGGCTTAACGTTTGGTCTAATCGAGTAGTTTCTTAAAAAAAAATCCTAATTCAGCCAATATTTTAAAGTGGACGCTTATAGATTTATATAAAAATGATTCAAATGCACAGTACTAAAAAAAATATTCAGTTGAAAATACCAGAATTCAAATGACTCTCATTTAAAGCTCTCTAGCTTCTCGAGTATCCACAATCCAAGAAATATTCGCCCTGAAGAGATCCATCCAACGACACATATCATTTCGCTCCTGGGATGCGGCAAAGTTGCCCATTGCCCTTTGCAAGGGCTATGCTATTAAGACCTATCATGCTTCCATGGAGCAAAATATTAGAAGAAATCAGTAATCATCCTGTTGTACACAAAGTGATCCAGTGGATATTGGGCATGATCAATAAAGAAGCCACATCAGCAAAAAGGCCACGTTTCAGCCTGTCCAACTGAATTTAACTTTTCACATAAAAACCCAATAACAGTTATAAAAGCTTTTAAGCAAATAAACATAAAACTGACCGAATATCTATGGGGAATATCCATCAAAGTTTGCAATTCCATTATTCAGACTATAGCGCCGTACTTAGCTTTGATTTATAATTTGTGTGTAGATCAAAGTGTCTTTCCGGATTTAATGAAACTTAGTAAGGTTATACCACTTTTTAAATCCAGGGACAGTAAAGACACAAATAATTATAGACCAGTATCCGTGTTGCCGGTTTTCAGCAAGGTATTTGAAAAGATAATGCTAAATCAAATACTCATTCATTTTAATGCGAAAAACATCCCACACGAGAAACAGTATGGTTTCACCAAAGGACGTTGTACAACCGACGACAGTAAAGACACAAATAATTATAGACCAGTATCCGTGTTGCCGGTTTTCAGCAAGGTATTTGAAAAGATAATGCTAAATCAAATACTCATTCATTTTAATACGAAAAACATCCCACACGAGAAACAGTATGGTTTCACCATAGGACGTTGTACAACCGACGACGCAGTTTTTAAAACACATCTGTGATGCGTGGAAGGACGGACTAGATGCCATAGGTATCTTCTGCAATCTGTCGAAGGCGTTTGATTGCGTTGATCATGAAACATTGCTTTTGAAACTTGAGCAATACGGGCTAGGCCTATCAGCATTAAGTTTAGAAAAATCCTATTTGACACTTCTTTGATTTTCAATATAAATTGACGTACTAGTGATGTTTCCGACGTAAATAATGCATTGCGGCAAGTTCAAAATTGGTTCACTGCTAATAATTTAGTTTTAAATGCTAAAAAAACCAAGTGTGTAAAATGTAACATTATATTAAACTAGAGGACGCCTCGCGGTTTCACCCGCGTAGTTCCCGTTCCCGTGGAAATACAGGGATAAAAAGTAGTTTATGTCACCCGGGGATAGAGTAGCTTCCCAACAGTGAAAGAATTTTTGAAATCGGTCCAGTAGTTTTGGAGCCTATTCGGTACAAACAAACAAAAAAATCTTTCCTCTTTATAATATTGGTATAGATAACGAGAAGCTAGAATTCGACGACAAAACGGTTTTCCTGGGGATCACGCTAGACTCAAGGTTACAATGGGGTCCTCATTTAATATCATTTTCGGGGCGGTTAAGTTCGACAGCTTATGCTGTTAGAAAAAATCGTCAACTTACTGATGTAGATACCGCGCGGCTGGTCTTTTTTAGTTAATTTCATAGTATAACGTCTTACGGTATATTACTATGGGGTAGGGCTGCAGACATTCAGTCAATTTTTGTTCTGCAAAAACGAGCCATCAGAGCGATATACAATCTTCGGCGGCGCGATTCTCTAAGGGAACTGTTTATGGATATTAACATGACGGTACCTTGTCAGATATTTACGAAAACATCATCTACGTTAGAAAGAATTTACATCTTTTCAGTAAAAACAGCGATAGACATAGTTATGTTACTAGAAATAGGGACCAATTAATTCAACCAGGTTTCAGGCTGGCTAAAGTAGCGTCATCTTTTATGGGATACTGTATAAAATGTTACAATAAAATACCGCCACACATTCTAGAATTGAATGAGACGAAATTTAAAACTTTTATAAAAACGCACACTATGCAGGCAGGTATATTATGGGTTGGGGGATTACATCGCTGATAAAAATGCTTGGCCTAACGCTATTCCAGCTCCACAGCCACTAGGGCACATAAACAAGTGATAAGCAGAAAAGTTCTGAAGTATTGTTGGACCTGCTGAAGACTGTATGAATATATTTGTATTATATAGACTCAATTTATTTTAGTATTGTATAACTGCGCAGCACGTATGTGAGTATTATATGTACCCAACTGTAAACCTACCATTTGCTGTACCTTTGTGTCGTTCGTTGACTTATGTGTGCCCTGTCAGTTGAGTGTGTCATGCTCTCTCAAATGTCTTTCTGATGGTGGCACATGTGTTGGATCATTCGGTTCCCTTCATGATGGCCAACCATGAGTGGTCAGCACCACTCATGGTTGGTCTGATCCATGTGTCATGTTCGTGAACGGGCGCCATCAGTTGGGAGTGGTCATATCTTAGCTGCCTCCGCCTGTTTTTAATTACCTGTTTATTGTATTTTTAATTGTTTGTTTTGCTCTAGACGCTTTTAAGTGCGGTTTTTTTACATCGTTCTCACATATATGTATGTATTTTTCCAACAAGATAACTAAACACTTGTAAAACACATTTTCTTTTTTAAAGAGTAAGTGTGGAGTTCCTTGTCCGTTCTTCTCAATAACAAGCTACATTTCCGAATGGACGGTAGAATCAATTATCATTACATTTTTTTTTTGACCTTCTAAAGTGCCACTTAATGGCCGAATAGAATAAAGAAATTTTTGATTTTGATTTTTGACTCAACCCGCCTCGTGCCCGAACAATCCCCCTCCAATCATCAACTGTCATTAGATGTGACGTCATTTGACATTCGAATGTTTTCTAGGATAATTAATTTAACAACTTTTAAATACAATAGTATTTAAAAGATGTTTATTCATTCGAATTTTAAAAGTGTTTTTTTTTTTAATATTAGGCGTAAAATGAGGCTTGTCTAATAATTTTGGATGAAAGTCGCCACGCTACTATAATTATGTCTTAGAATTACTTAATGCCGAAGGTCTTGCAGTTGTAATAGTTTGATCTTACAGTTTGAAACCAGATGAGTTTAACAACATTGTGAGCAAGAAGTAGCCTTGGCAATTAATCAATGTTGTTCTCGTGTTGGCGGCAGGTAATGCTTCGTCATTCCTTTGTTTGTTGATGACAAAACAGACAGCCGTATCTCTAGGGAGTTCGTAGTAAGGGTTTTTGTTTGCAGTCAGTGTGCCATAGGAGAAAAGCGAACTTAAATACTTATTTGAAGAAAAAGTGTCTAATGGCAAAAACTATTGGTGTTTTATTGAGTGTTAATTTTCAAACCCAATAGAAAAACAATTAATAAATTTTCAAAAAATAAAGGTCCTAACCATCTTAGAGCGATTAACATAGGGGAAAATCAACGACCAGACCAATTTTCTCGAATACAATTCCAAAAGTTCTTCAAAGCAATTTAGTTCAGTGCCAGAAGCAACTGAGAGAAATACTTTTGTTGAATTGGATGATGTTGTTGATAAATAGCGTCACGTTCCACTAGCTGGCTATTTTCCCGTTGAAATATAAATGCTTGCTTTCATAACATTTCAAACACTAGACGTTCTATGGTCTTTAGTAATGCGCCGTGTTTGTGAATTGTTTATATGTTTTGAATTTTGAAGACCTCTCATTTTTATTCGACTGCGCGATGCAAAAGAAGGTAATGTGTTTATCAGTCTATGTATGTATCTATGTTTTTTCCTATGTGACGTTCTAGAGGCCAAACGCGGAGGCGGATTTTGATGATTCTCACTTCAATCGATTTGTCTAAAGACTTTAGAAATTTAAAGACAGAAAAATGGCGGATTTTGGTGAACATATAGTGGTGCGTCCCATTTTTTTTTCCTTCCTTACCCAACGGTAACCCAAAAATAATTGGGACTCCCATAAAAAAGTGGGCAATTGGTGTGGGTATATGGATTTGGTAAGTCAGCTCGCGATTACCTATGTATCCTTCGACAGCACGGTACGATTTTCTTCTTGTTTACCTCTTTTTAGTTCGCTTCTTAAGCAGTCGGCATTTTGATTTTTTTAATTTATTTTTTACTAGATAACCCTAATTCGTTCATAATGAATCATTTATATACAGGTAAATCTCTACCCTTTCATAAGCCACACTTCCCAGTTCCGTGCGACCATCATCCACGTGTCTTTCGCGACTTGGGCGATATTGTCAACTCAACGAGCTTTTGGACGGCTCTGGCTTCTTTGGCCCAACCTTGGAATTTGGGCAGAGATTTACTGTTCTGCTAAACTGCACTTGAGGTGCTAATTGGTGAGCAGTTTCAAAATGTCACCAGACCTTTGAGATAAATAGGGTCAATTCGGGAGCTGATCCCAGTACAAGGCCGCATGTGTATGACATCAGTTTTAAACGGCAGAAGTAGATATCAATGTGCAATATATCTCAACAACTGCAATATACTCAACAAACTTTACAACCAATAAAATATTTTGACCCGATTTTGATAAGCCAAACGTGTATTGATCACGGGATCCTCAACTCGAAGGGTTGTAAGTGTGAAATATAAGAATTTGGCCTCTCAGATCACACAGCCCTATTGGTTACTTGCCTAGATACATTTAATCACAGAATTGATTATTGGTTTATAGAAAAACAAGACTAATATTTGGCAATTATGGTAAAGTTTAAAAGTTATCGTAGGTCTCTTTTTTAGAAGTTTACCAAAACAATGATCGCGAAAGTGCATTTTGTGATTTTAATGAACTTTTCTGTCTCCTCTATAATTTATGTTTTCCTAAATTAAAAATAGAGTGTGCAAGTGTTTAATATCGGCTCCGTAAACATTATAAGTCAATTAATATTAAAACTCCATAAAAATACTTCAAAATCGCATAGATTGCAGCTAGTTGAATGTGTCGAAGGATGTACTGTGGACAGAGAAATACATGAACTGTAAACGTCTTAAAGGAGTGATAAACAATCGGTGACAGTAAAACAGTTTCAGTGGCGGTACAGTGATTAAAAACAATCAAATCCCTGTGAAAATTGCGAAGAACATTATAGTGACCATTTTACTAACAATCTGGAGTGTATATAGATATCTAATGAAATGTCTTAACCTGAAAACTGCAAATTATCGAAACAAAAGAACTCGAACAACCAGGTGGCAACTAGTGACATCTATTGGGATCGATAAGAACTAGTTAGAACGCACGGTAACTAGGAGCAACAAGACCGCCAACGTAGATAATAATTGCGCATTTCGATCATAGAGGGAGTAACCAGTACCAAAACAAAAGATGGATGAGTTAAAAACATTAATTTTAGATATGAAAAATAATATCGACCAAAGGTTTACGTCAATAGAATCGCAAATATTACAGACAGAAGATCAAATTACCAGTAAAATTCAATCGATGATAGACCAGAAGTTTGAATATCTGAACGAAGATTTTGAAAAAATGCGTACACAACTAACGGACCAAGAAAAGAGACTATATCAACTGGAAAGGAATAGCGTACAGAGAAATCTTGTATTCTTTGGTGTCACAGAAAATGAGAAGTCCTATTTTGATTTGGAAGAAATAATATTAAATATTATAAATAAAGATATACAGGTTTCATTGGGGGCATTGGATATACAGTCAATAAGAAGACTCGGTAAAAAAGGGAGTAAACCTCGACCTATTTCTGTAGTATTTAGCACACTGGGCGTAAAAATTAAATGTTTACAAAACAAACATAATTTAAATGGAACTAATACATACATAACAGAAGAATTTCCAGAAAATATTTTGAAAGTAAGAAAAGATCTGAAAGCCCAACTACAACAGGAAAAAGAAAAAGGGAATATTGCCTACATAAAATACGATAGACTTATAATTAAAGAGAAAACAAATTATAACAGCAACAAGAAAAGACCTCTATCTCAATCACCACCACAGCTATCCGCCCCTACCCCAAACCAAATGAATATTGCACATGAAAATATCAATGTTCCTCACAATACAGATACCTGGCGGAATAATCAAGCAAATAAAAAATACAAGGCGAATAAAAACACAATGACAGCATATATTACACGCACCAGAGAAGAATGAAAATTAAAGGCCCCCTCCACCAAACAGGACTTTAACTTAGTACAAAATAAAATTAAAACCGCTCTCCCATCACGGGTGGTCGCCGTGGGAGAAAGAGACCAAAACCCTCCATCTACAGCAGGAAACAAAAACAAAACACAAAGCTTATATATACTTACGTACAACGTCCGATCACTTGTAGACAGTACTAGAATAATACATTTAGAACACAGTTTAAAAAAGATAAAGTGGGACATAATAGGACTGGCAGAAATTAAAAAACCTGGTCAAAATATAGAAGAAAATGTGGAATACATACTACTCTCTAATGGGGAAAAAAATGGAAGAAATGGTGTTGGATTCATGGTGAAAAAACAATTTAAAAATAATATACAAAATTTTATTACCTACACAGATAGAGTTGTACGATTAGACATGAAATTTAACAACCATCAATTAATAATAATTCAAGTTTACGCTCCAACTGAAAAAGCAGACATACAGGAAATTGAATCATTCTACAGCAACCTAAGACAAGCTGTACAAAACACATGCAGAAATACGTTCATTATTGGCGACTTTAACGCTAAAATTGGTATACCTCAAAAACACGAAGACTTAATCTCGGGCAAATATGGGTATGGAAAGAGAAACGAAAGAGGGCAAAAGTTAATAGATTTTTGTTGTGAAAATAAACTCGTCATAACAAACACAAAATTTAAAAAACACCCAAGCAATAAATGGACCTGGCAATCTCCCAACGGCAAAACTAAAAACGAAATAGATTTTATTCTGGCAAAAAATATGAGAATTGTTAAAGATGTTACCGTTGTAAATACCACATACTCATCGGATCACCGGCCATTTAGATGTGAAATAAAATTAGAAGGAGTGTCCAAACCCAGTCGGAAAAACCTGACCAAACCCAAAACTACCCTTTTCACACCCATAGAAAAAGTATGTCTAAAAAATACTTTAGAAAAAGAAGAAATTGAAGTCAGTAATAACTTAGAAGAATCATACAGCAACTTAGTAAACACAATAAATAAATGTGTTAGAAAACTCCCAAACCGAGATGCAAAAAAGAAAAATGCTTCACACTTGTTCACCGAAGACATATTAGAACTGATTAAGGAACGAGATCATCTTAAGAAATTACCTAATAGAACATTTGAACAAAGAAAGCGACTACGAATACTCTACAAACAAATAAAAAATAAACTAAAGAACAGACAAAAACAATACAGAATAAATACACTACGAGCTGAATTAGAACTGACAGGGTCAAGCAAAAGGGCATATAAAAAATTGAACAACTCAAATAAATGGATTATGGATTTGAAACAAACAAACAATAAATCAGTAACATCAAGACAAGAAATACTGGAAGAAGCCACAACATTTTATAGAGAGCTTTACAAAAATATTGATACAAAAACTACCCCCGAACCTCTTGACTTGGCGTATGACAAAGACCCTATACCACCCTTCATACAGTCAGAAGTAAGAACTGCCATAAATAAAATGAAGACAAACAAGAGCCCAGGAGAAGACCATATCACAAACGATATTATTAAAGCTTTCGATGATGCAATAGTACCCATTCTTACAAATCTCTTTAACCAAATTATGATACAACAACACATACCCACGCCATGGAAAACATGTAAAATATCTCTTATATACAAAAAAGGAGACCCAAAGAATATAAATAACTATAGACCTATAAGCCTTCTCTCAAGCTTATACAAAACATTTACAACAGTACTCTTAAACAGAATATCAAAGCAAATAGATGAAAACCAATCTAGAGAACAAGCGGGCTTCAAGAAGAATTATTCAACTATTGACCATATATTCACACTTACTCAAATAATGGAAAAATACGTGGAATACGGGAAAACAATATATATAGCATTCATCGATTATAGTAAAGCCTTCGACTCCATAAAACATGAATCCCTCTGGACTGCTCTAGCTGAACAAGGAATCAACCAAAACTATTTAACTATAATATATAAAATCTACAAGGAATGCAATGCTCGAGTTAAATTGGAAAAAGAAGGCGAGGTATTCTATATTGAGAAAGGTGTAAGACAAGGTGACACTATATCGCCCAAAATATTTATATCTCTACTGGAACACATATTTAAAAAACTAACGTGGGACAAAAGTGGTATCAACATAAATGGCGAATATCTGTCACACTTACGATTTGCAGACGATATAATCATACTTTCAGAAAGCCATTTAGAATTACAAGAAATGATAACAGACCTAAATATAGAGAGTATGAAATGTGGACTGAAAATGAACTACGAAAAAACGAAAGCAATGACGAACGGAGAAGAAATACCACTAATTATTGATAACCAACACGTCGAATACGTAGATAGCTATATCTATTTGGGACAAAATATATGTTTTACCGATAGGACTTTAAAAGAAATAAAACGAAGGATAACTATTGCATGGAAGAAATACTGGTCACTTAAAGAAATATTTAAAGGAAATTTCTCAAACAGCATCAAGCAGAAACTATTTGACCCAAATATACTGCCAACTCTTTTATACGGGTGCCAAACTTGGACTACAACAGATGTAATGAAACAGAAATTAAGATCATTTCAACGAGCTGTAGAAAGAAGCATGCTTGGCTTGAAAATAAGCGATCGTATAAAGAGCAGCGTCATTAGGGCAAAGACCAAAGTTACTGATGTTTTGTATATGGCCGAGAAACTGAAGTGGAACTGGGCGGGCCACATTGCGAGGACCACAGACAACAGGTGGAGCGAGCGCGTCCTGCACTGGTACCCACGAAACGGAAACAGACGCCGCGGCAGACCATTGCAACGATGGCGAGATGAGATCGTAGCACTGGCGGGGATAGAGTGGACCAGAACGGCCCAGAGTAGACTTAGATGGAAACAGATGGAGAAGGCCTTCGTCCAGAAATGGGTGACCCCTTAATAGGTTAAATTAAAATATATATATTTAATTGTAAATTATAAGGAAATAAAGGCTATTTTTATTTTTTATTTATTTATTTTATAAATTAAAAATAAAACAATCATTAAGACACGGTAATAAAGGCGTTATGTTATGTTATTTTCTGTTTAAGGACATTAATATGATATAATACCTGCCTATGATCCGAAGGCAGATAATTTATAATGTCTATGATCCAAGTAGTTGCAGCAACAAAAAACATTATCAATACATGTACCAGAAGTCAGTGTAGTTCTGGTTGGTTCCGTAAACACATGTGACAAATTAAATGATTTAAAGAGATTTAATAACCTACTGCTATCTGAATTATCTTCTAGAATATTAATATTAAAGTCACCACAGACAATTACTAGTTTATTACGCATTGCAAGTTTTGCCAAAACATCTTCCATCACTGACTCGAATATAGAGTAGTTCTTATAATTAGGGGGTCTGTAGACCTTATCCAGTTCAACACTATGTTCAACTGAGAGACCTACTATATATTTACGAGGTTTTGATTTAATACCATTTTTAATTAATATAAGTGAACCCTCCGCAACTTAAGATTTCTGTTAAAACAACTGCCCACAGTATAATTTTCATAATTGATTAGCATTGCATAATCTTTCAGCCAATGCTCAGTGAAACAAACAGTTTCAAACATTGTTTTTATCTAAAAACAGTTCGATTTCTAATTCCTTTGAAGAAAAACCCTGAATATTCTAGTGAAAGAATTTCAGAGAATTCTGCTCAGACCTTTTTTTTATTTTATTTTTTGCGAGCAATTAGATACCTTTTTGATGGTGGATATACTCTTAAGCATTTTAACATCCGAGACATATTGGTGTCCAGATGGAACCACAACTACTTGTTTCGACTTGTTAGAAAGAATTTACATCTTTTTAGTAAAAACAGCGATAGACATAGTTATGTTACTAGAAATAGGGACCAATTAATTCAACCAGGTTTCAGGCTGGCTAAAGTAGCGTCATCTTTTAGGGGGTACTGTATAAAATGTTACAATAAAATACCGCCACACATTCTAGAATTGAATGAGACGAAATTTAAAACTTGTATAAAACGCACACTATGCAGGCAGGCATATTATAGGTTGGGGGATTACATCGCTGATAAAAATGCTTGGCCCAACGCTATTCCAGCTCCACAGCCACTAGGGCACAAAAACAAGTGATAAGCAGAAAAGTTCTGAAGTATTGTTGGACCTGCTGAAGACTGTACGAATAATTATAATGTATATTTGTGTTGTATAAACTCAATTTATTTTTTGGATTATATAACTGCACAGCACATATGTGAGTACTATGTACTAACTGTAAATCTACCATTTACTGTACCTATGTGTCGTTCGTTGACTTCAGTGTGCCCCGGCAGTTGAGTGTGTCATGCTCTCTCTAATGTCTCTCTGATGGTGGCACATGTGTTGGATCATTCGGTTCCCTTCATGATGGTTGAGCTGAGTGGTGCCGATCCATGTGTCATGTTCGTGAACGGGCGCCGTCAGTTGGGATTGGTCATATCTTAGCTGCCTCCGCATGTTTTTAATTACCTATTTATTGTATTTTTAATTGTTTGTTTTACTCTAGACGCTTTTAAGTGCGTTTTTTTTTTTTTTTTACATCGTTCTCACATATATGTAGTTTTCCTACAAGATTATTGTAACCAAATACTTATAAAACACATTTATGTTTTTTTAAAAGAGTAAGTTTGGAGTTTCTTGTCCGTTCTTCTCCATAACAAGCTACATTTCCGAATGGACGGTAGAATCAATTATTATTACATTTAATTTTTATTTTTGACGTTCGAAAGTGCCGCTTAATGGCCTAATTGAATAAATAAATTTTGATTTTGATTTTGACGAAATCTCATCATTGTTCTCTGCAAGACAAATAGAATTAGTGGAGTCAATTGGACTGGACCGACACATCACTATACCCTCGTCAGCGCACTCGCTGCTGGATAGGGAGTCCAACTCGTCGTCAGCCGGGCCGTCCGCGTGCTCGCCCTGGAACACAGACTCCACCTCCAACTGGACATCGACGGGGCCGTCATCTCTGCTGGTCTGGTCACCTTCGTCTTCGAATATGCAGCTCACTCCGTTGGTGTCATCGCCATCGCCATCAATTGTGTCGCCTTCTCCGTCAACGTGGTCAACGCTTTTCTCACTGCACTGTATATTGTTTTGTGTTTGTTCGTCCTTAATCACGATACTAGAAAATAAATGTGCATTAACATCCTCACACAATACATCAGGTTGTTTTTTATCTGCTTTTATTTCAGCGATTATTATGCGCTGTTCACAATAACTACATCTGCGGTGAAACATTGAGAATTCACTCCTCAAGCGATCGCATAACACTTCAAAGTCCATGTCATATTTAAAAATCATACGGTAAAAATAATATGCAGCCCCCTGCAGGAATCCTCCCAAGATCAGGCTGTAGTCGCTCTCTCTCCATTCATTTATTTTGGCCACTGACTTGAATTCGGTTAAGAATTCTTCAAAGCAATACCCGTTCGTGCCTGACTAATAATTATTCATCATGCTTGCTTTATGCTCAGGTACACAAAATTACAAAACCACTTAGCTTTATTCCGACTTTTCCATATATTTCCATCTACTTATGAGAGGGAATGAGAGGTAACAACTCTCTCTGTTAAAATTTATCTCGCTTTATGTACGCCGATAGGGCTTCGTGCACTGTATTTCGCCATGCACACGCGAACTTCCGTCTTTAAACACTTTCATCGTTTTTTACTTACTTATACGTATACTGTACGCCGTATACATGCGTAATATACTTCATAACATTTACTATTTTCTGGGATTCTGTACTGTACCCGGCGCAACTTCACCACTTGTGAGGACGTAGACAGAGTCTACGAATTAAACTAATAAATTACTTTTATATTTTATATATTTAGTACGAATTCCACAATATGCCTGCCTTCTGGGCGGCTACACTAGAATTGACAATCAAAAGCTTTGCAAAAACATCATCACTTATTTTTATGTTTCTTTCAAGTAATACCAATTGCCTTCTAGTTAAGCAGAGTCCTCACAGTACGGTATGGCGCTCAGTGGATCGTCGGGGTGGCCCGTGTCACGTCACGATTTCATGTTAGTTATCGATGGTCAAGTTTTGGTTTTGTTGAAGAGTTATTATTCTATTAAACCCTGGCAATAACCCTTGACTGGCCTTGGCCGACTATTATTGGAAGTGAGAACGATATGGTGACAATGACTTACCTACCTTACACTTCAATCTGGAAATTATGATAAAACCAAAAAAATAAATTTGATTGTTTTTGTAGTGTGATAGTTTTATATAGTTAGAATTAACTAAATTTGAGAAGAAGCATAGTATTCTTCTTTAGTGGTCAAAGGGCCAAACTATCGAAAAGGTGGTAAACCCTACCAGGACCCGTTAATTACGACTTAAAATGCTATTGCATTCATTTGATCCTCTAAAGCTCATATACCTACCTGGACACTTGGGACACTGTAATGTGTGGTTCATGTTTTGGACAGGGACTCTGCACTCACATTCGGTGTCCATAATAACTCATTCTGCAGGTTTAGGTTACTACTGCTAGTACTATTAGAAGCTCGTGGCTAAATAATAACAGCCGCACTGGTCGATCATCAAGGTTAAGCAACGCTTGAAGAGGTCGGTCCGTGGATTGGTGACCATTTAAACATACTGGGTTTCCTCCGTGCCTCAGAAAGCACCTTAAGCCGTTGGTCCCAGCTGTCATTTGAAGACCTTTGACTGTCGTTACGGGTAGTCAGAAACCTAAGATCTGACAGCAGTCTTGTCAAGGGGTACCGTGTTACCCAGTTACTGGGCCTGGGATAGGCAGGGCCTCCATGTGGAACACTGGTGCTCGGCTGAATCCAGTAGGACTGGAAGCCGACCCCAATGTAGTTGGGAAAAGGCTAGGCAGACTGATTGGTTTAGGTTACTACACCGGTGCACCGGTTTAATTCCATCAAAGCTGTGTATGGTTAAGATAACTATGTGAACAAGTACTCTCGCAGTGATTTTCATGTTTCATATACCATATTGTGTCGCAGTGGAACCTCTGCTGTAGACTGTATGCCTTCGCATACAGTCTCGACGTGTCAACATCTGAGAAGTTAAGAGCAACAGCAGGCTAGCAGTGATGCGCAGGGGGTAACTGAACATGAGGTTTCACGAGTTGAGTATGCATTGCCTTTGAATTATAACAAACCGTAACAGCATTGTTACTATTACTTTGTTTAGTTGTTGAACATGTTGATCGTCTGACCTTTTTTTCTAATGAATAGTGTTGTGTGGGCAACTCTAGTATGAAAACTAAATAGGCCCTGTATTAATTCCGCGATAGGTGATTATGACACGACGGTGATCGTTATACACCGAAACTTTAAATAGGTACGCTTAGAACCTACAAGTATGCACACAGTAGGTTAAGGAAGATGCCAGCGGGTCATGTACCAGTCGATGTTGATGTAAAAAGGATTTTAATGATGATGTTTAAGCTTAAGATGACGAGTAATTGACTCTATCAGCCGTATTATGATTGACCGTACCAGTGAATTCCGGCGGAGGTCGGAGTCCAGAGAGACCGTAGTGTGAGAGCAATATAATTGCCGGTCGCCGTGGCGTTGGACGTTTTACTCGAGAGTTTCTTTAAGCTTGGCAGTTTTTACTGCAGAATAAGTTTTAAAGTTTGTTTGGAATGACTGTGGTACATGGCCAGGGTAATGGTTTAGTTAAAGAGAGTTGTAAAATTTCCTTATTTTCACGAACCCAATAATCTAGTTTGGTCAGGACTGGCCGAGCCTTGTGTGTTGGCCTGTGTGGTAACTGTTGGCCTTTACGGCAACTGGAGGCCCTTATGGCAACTGTAGGCCAGTGTGGCAACTGGAGGTCTTTGAAGCAACTGTGGGCCTGTAGGGCACCTGTAAGTTGGTGTAATAACATGTTTGTGTAATACCTAAGTGTAAGTTACCTTACAGAAAATTCCTATTGAGTTATGAGGTAAAAGACAGTAAACTCACATAGTCACGCGAGAGGTGAGGTCACCATGTTAATGTTGTTGATGACGTTCGAATCGTCAAGCCTTCATTACGAAAATTGAAATAACGTGGTTTTCTAATTTTGATTACTATGCGTAGATCGTGTTATTAAGACACACATAGATCAAATACCAATTTTATTGAGATTGTAGATGAAGTAGATAATGAATTGACGTACCATAGGACAGACTAAACCTCTGTGTGAACCGGTTCTGAGTTCAGAGAGTTGAGTTGACTCGACATCATGGGGATGTGCGAGTAGAGCAATTGTGATTGCTAAGATAGCTAGGAGATAGATAAGAGAGCAGTGAGATAGTTATGAGAGCTATGTGATTGCTAAAGATCGTGAATAAGACACCTTTTGTTTTGTTTCTTTAGTTTCATTTAATGTGAGATTAATGTCTATCAGTGGTACTTGGACTTTGTAATCACCAAGGTTAGATGCTTTTAGGTACCAAATCGATGATTAAGTTGCTTTTTCTTTAAATTGGAGTTAGAATTACTCGTTCCGTGCAATAGTAAAGAGAGAGATCTAAATGATCATGATTGTAAGTTTCAAAAAGTTGTCTTACTTGTTGACTCAGTCTGAGTCTGGATTAGATGAGCGAATACTGTTTGGAAATTGTGTAATTACAGAAAAACATCCCTTGTATGATGGGAGATTGCCAGGACGCAGTGGACCAAGGAAGTGTGGCGCAACACGACATAAGATGGCTTGGAGCAAGGACAAGTTAACTATACCTGCGGGTGATAGTTTTTGGGGAGTCTATCACCTGAGAAAAGCCCGAGAAGGCAACGTGCTGTGTTCCACGCTCGCCTCTCAAGAGAAACTATGGCCTTTAGAACACCATGTGGTTTTAGTCAGTAGGAGTATGACAGACCCCTCAGCTTTCCCCAAGGGCTGAGGACATCCATGAGGATTTCCACATGATTCGATACACTGTTAAAACCTGACAATGAGGAACAGACGAGGACGCCTGTCTCGCAGGATGGTCGAGTCGGGTTTAGTCAATAGTACGGACGTCAAAACAAATCGCAAGAACGCCATCTGGCGGCAAAGGAAGAACAATTACGCATTAGCGCGCTTTTTCTAACAACTTGTCTGGTAGGCATAGCAGTATAGAGCAGTGAAGTACTGACAGCCTTAGAGCGAAGACGTTGTAGAATCAGTTTCAATACGTAATATTAGTAAGCAAGATTGTAACTGTGACTATTTAAAATGAACCCAGTGTATCGAATAATTTCTGTGATTTCATTTGCACGATTGTACCCACCGACCAGCCCACACACGATGTCTTAACCTAAGGGAATATATCCTGACTACCCGATGGTTTGCATCTATCGGCCAGCCTTGATGCGACAAATATAATAAATATTATAAAAGAAGAATAAGCCTTTTATTCCATGAGTTACAGTAATTTTTCATAGAAAAAAGCTTTTTGTAATATATACAAATTGAATTCAATTCTAAATAAATAATTGAAATCAAAATTAAGTAGATAAATCAATTTAATTCTAAATAAAGAATTACATTCCAAACAAATGATTATATTCAATTCCTAATAGTAATTTAATAAGATTATTTTATTATTCAATTCCATCCAATTAAAATTCTTTCACTATAATTTAATTAATTAATAATTATTTATTGGATTAATAAATCTATAAGTATAAGATTTCAATTTTTTCATGGGCTCCTCTCAGGTAATATCCTCTTCCAAGTATTACCATTTATCTCTATCTTGCGCTGTTAGTAGCCAATTTGTTCCTGCGACTTTCTGTACGTCATCTGCCTATCTCGTGTAGGGTTTTCCTACTCGGCGTTTGCCGGTGGGCCTTCCATATAGAGACATTTATGGTCCTCCTGTTGTCCACATATCGGGCTACATGGCCAGCCCATCTGAATTTTAACGTTGGGCATAATTCAGCACTTCTATTGCTTTAGTGTTATTATCTTATCTTTGTGTCGTATTTTATGTATTTTCTTTACATTTACCATACTACCTTCCATTCCTCTCTGGTACGACCTAATCTTATTTGCCATTTTTTTCGTGAATTGCCACGGATGCCAAGACATACAGATATGTCAGAGACGGCGGAATACAAGAGTCCATAGATTTTTCATTTAGTTTTATATTGTTGTTTGGTTGTAAATGGCATGTTGCTTTTAAATACTTCTTTTAGACTGCAGTATTTGTTCCACACGTTTTTAATTCTACGTTCTATCTTCATTTCGTTGCTGTTGTTTTTTTAAACTTAACTTGTTTGCCAAGATAAATATACTGGTTTACCTACTCTAGCGGCTCCTTCTCTAACCTAATACCCTTTAAATGCTGTTTGTCATGGCTTTCTTCTTCGATAAGTTCATCTCTAATCCCACTCGTTTGCTGCTTACGTGATGCGTTTCTAACATATATTGCAGGCTACAGCCAGTTTCTGCTAATATTACGATATCGTCTTATGTCTGGTCGTTCTTTAGAGGACTTTTTTGTTTGTTTATGTCACTCTACTCTTTTATGTATTTGATAGTGTTATTGTGAATGTGGATCCACAACACTTTTCTGAATAAGGGATTAGTAGTATTAGTGCGTATGGTATGTAGGCATCCCACCCATACGCACTAAACGTTTTGAGAATACTTTTATTATGTGTACAGCTAAGGAATGGAATTCCCTGCCGGAGTCTGTGTTGCCAGATAGCTACAATCTAGGGGTCTTTAAGTCAAGAGTGAATAGATTACTTATAGGCAAGCGTAGTTCACCGTCGATCACATCATCGCTTACCATCAGGTGAGACAGTGGTCATGCGCGAGCCAATTTGAAATAAAAAATAATATGCCACCTAAAAGTTAAGTTAGAACTTGGGCATTTATGGTACTGCCGTAAAATTATGAAGATTGAAAATATTAAAGTAAATAAAAACAAAGGTCAAAATTCTCAACATCATGACTCGTCTATCAAGTTGTTAGTTCAGCTCTATTAATTTACTTCAAAAAATAAACATTTTTCGCTGTCAACAATATTATGATTGATCGAATTTTAACATTAGGCCTGAAGATTGAGTTGTAAACATGATAAAATACAAGTTCAATATTGATGATGATAAACTTGACAAAATCATTAAATTGTCTTCTTCATCTAAGTTTAGGTAAATTGGTGTAAATTGTTCAAGAAAATTATACTGAAACCTTATTTATATCTATTTTAAATAAAAAGTAAACCCACTGATTATAATATCAGAATTACACTTCAAACGCTAGATTAGCATCGCAGTTTGAAATTGAGTTATTCATTTGTAACAATGAAATTAGGTGTAGACATTTTATGGGCAGAAACTAAACAGAGCAGACGTTCATAAATTATATACAAATATCCTAAAGACCTATCTAAAATACACTCGCGAAAAACAGATTGAGACACACGGTCACTTGTTCCTCGGTACATGTCGCCTATTTGAAAAACATGATAACGTTTACCAGCCCTAAATAAATTGAGATGACGGCAAGGGTATGATGATATTCATTTTAAATCATGCACCACGTAGTTGACATAGAACATCTCGAGCACGGAGCAAGTGCAAATTGTCCCAAACGTGCTTGACCAACCCTACCTGCCCTACCTACCCTACCTGCCCTACCTACCCTACCTGCCCTACCTACCCCACCTACCCCACCTACCCTATCTACCCTTCCTACCCTACCTACTCTACCTACCCTACCTACCTACCCACTTATTTTTCTCTATCATCAATAGTTTCCTCAGCGCACGCCAAATAATGTATTTTACAGGCAACATTTTGCTACCTTGGGTTACATTATTGCAATTTTCATAAGGATCTCTATTTATTTTGTAAACCTATGACACTCAGGAATAATATAGCTTTCTACTGCGCAAGGAGTTTTTAAAATCGGTTCTGTAGATCCAGATATTACCCCTTATAACGTGACAAACCCACAAACTCACAAACTTTACTTCTTTATAATATTAGTATAGATAAAAAAATATATTGAATTGAGTGATCAATTCGCCTCTGAATTCAACACGGCAATAAAACAAATACCTACTAATAAAACTTCATCTCTTGCTGTTTTTAGACCTAAGAAACTGCTGATCTTAGGATTTAGAAAAGTACTATCTACTAACTATACGGACATATTTTCTTGGTATAAACATACAGATCCAGACTGAAAGAAAACAAAAACAGCTAATGAAACACTATTTCTTTTCAATCCTATCCCTTACTCTACAAGCTTATAATATAGAGTTTCAAAATGTACAACAAACACTTTGAAGCACTTAGGGTGAAAGTCACATTTGTTGGCCAGAATATTTTTCTCGTATTTTGTGGGTTCGAAGCCCGGGATGTTTCGTTTGTACAAGTTCATATTTATATTCGCTGAATAAGGGTGTTATTGGGTATCGCGAAAAGTCCTACTTTGCATGTAGTTTACGCTTTTTTATTTAGGTTTTGGTTTATTTGAATACGGTACTTACGTTGGTGCGGTTATCGTTAATAATAAAGAAGAAACTCATAAGTTCGGATTATTACGAAATATTTATGAGGTTCATTTTTTGAGAATATAAAAATATTTCATGCACTTTTTCAAATTATTTTCGATAGCTTCCACACAATACCGAGTATTTTATGTAGTAGGTACCTAATTAAAGCCCTGTATTAACACACAGAACGCTGGCTTACTGCAGCATGCAGCCAATATAAAACATCCCAAATAATAATAATATAAGCCAGTTACTGTCCCACTGCAGAGTAAAGGCCTCTTCTCATACAGCTTCTCTGTCGGACATTAATCACTACGCTTGCTCAGTGCGGGTTGGTGCTTTTAAACTTATAACCTGGTTTCCTCGCGTTGAACTTAGAGAGGACATACGAGTTGATAGACACCTTGAAATTCAATTTCTGGATGAATAAAAGCATGTACAGCTTGTAAAGATGCAGTAGAACATGAAAGTAACAATAATTGCAAGAAGCGCATTCTAGAAACACTGCAAACTATTAATTCACCACTCTCACCAAAATACAATAAGCACATACCAATCAATTTAAAAATGAGAATTGTTCTCATCGGGATTAAACGATTTCTCGATGAATAACTTGTAACTCAATTGCTATATTATACTACTCGATAATATGTTTACCGGAATATATGGAATAATGCACAATTTTACGATAAAAATACAATGACAAGGGTTTTGACGTACACTGACTTTGAGAATAAATTTAATGGCGTCGGAGCGGATTCAACGACTAGTGGCGTGTTTTTTTTTCACTATTGTCTATGAAAGTATCGACTAAAACCAAGATCTATCGAGAATATCCTTCCACGTGACGTAGAAACAACAACGGAACAACCATCCGAAATGGATATTTTAAATTTCCGATTCGGATCAATTGTCGGTATAGGGTGTGGTGACAGTTCTCGGTTCGGATGGATGGACGGCCCAGGGGGAGTCTTTGCCGTTTCGCTCTGTCCATTCCTCTGAGCATATAATTACATACATCCCGGATTCGCTTGCCGATCATCGGTGTTTTTGTGAATATTTTAGCGTCATCCCTTTGTTCCGCGCGTCCATTTTGTATTGTTCAATGCGTCGACTGTTCTCTACAAATAACAAATTATAATGAGAAAATTATCTAGCTGAAATGATGTCGAACAGTAAACGGTTAAAAAGAAAATTGTCATTTGGCAGATGAATAATTGTTGTTCGTTATTTTTATCTGTTCATAATTTTCCGTACCTATATTTCGCGTATTTTAATTCAGTTTTTTATTAACCAAAACGAATTTCAGGTACCAGTAATGTGCCTGCCGCAGCGTAAGTAAGTGTTCTACGGTGCTAAAGCCTTTTCGGAATACGGCTTGGTCGGGCGGCTGGAAATCGATAAATCTGCGTGCGAGACGATTCGTGATTTGAAAAGAACTTTTAGACGTGGCTAAGTAGTGAGATGCAGTAAGCTTGATTAATTCGAAACTTGAGGTGTGTACCCGTAAACACGGAACGATTTTAGAACGAAAAAGTTCCGTACCCGAATGGTCGAAACGGAACTCTATTGCTGTCACTGACGTCTCTGTCTGTTCGTCGTCTGTCATACGGGTTTTACAGCCAAGCAGTTAGAGCTACAGTCTATTGCGGCAACCAATATATTGATAAATCAGATTTTTATTTGAAATTCCCTCATTTTTCCTATTACAACCAACTTAATTTTACTGTCTAGTACGGAACCCTAAATGTGCGAAATCCGACCACGCTTTGGCGGGTTTTTTTCTCAATTTTGTGCAGTTGTATCTTTGCTTTATTTTGTGAAACAAAAACGTGAGTAAGATAAGGTGTATTTTTATAAAATTTTACGTCAAATTATAACGAAAAAAATTAAGCATAATCATAAAATTGAGACTTAGGTACATTTAAACAAATAAGTGTAATATATTTATAAATCAACTCTTAAAACCCTATATTTTGATACCCCACACGATGGGTTCGAAAGGGGAAAAAATGGGTCCTCCACAATATGGCGCCCAAAATCCGCTATTTTTCTATATTCCAATTGTAATGTAGCCAGTGACACTCGCAGGGTTAAGACAAATCGATAGACGTAAGAACCATCAAAATCGGCCAACGCGTTATGTCTCTAGAACGCCACATGGGAACAAACATATACATACATCCCCTTAATCATCTTTTGGGAGTAGTTTAGAAAAACTAGTAATGACAACCTTTATTGTTTACTTAGGTTGATATTTGTGAAAAATTTCAAGTTTATTAACACAAGAAATAAGATTCTGCCATACAAACTTCAACACCACTTGAATCGTATTATGGGCGTAGTTCGAAAAACTAATAGTTACAACCTTTATTGTTTACTTAGGTTGGCATTTATGCCTATTTTCCAGTTTATTTACCCAAGTTATAAAATTCTTTTATATAAACTTTAAACCCTAAATCGTATTTTGGACGATTTTGGCCGAAGGAAGATTAAAGCTTAAGCTTTGGTCAGCGCTTACTGCAGTGTTGTGCGTTCCGATCAAGTAAAAAAAGCTTTAGCGCCTACAATCTAGTAAGTCAGCTGACGATCATGATACGGTCAAAATAACCGTGCACACACCCACCTACCCGCGCGGCGCCCCGCATTAGCCTCGTTCGCTCGTTATTTGACCGAGTAGTAATGAAGTGAAACTAATATTAGGCGACTCACTAGGCTTTAAACCTCTCGCCCATACTTATTCAATTCGTTATGTAATTGACACCATGAAAATAGAGTTGAACTAATAATCGTCTTTTAACTACCTTTTATCATTATTTTGAAGCAAATTTCGTACTTATATTAATAAATTGATATATATTTTTCATTTATTTTTTATTGAAGTTAAACTTTTAATATTATCACGTATAAGATATAAAATTAAAATTATAGGTACGTTTTAGATTTATTGATATTACTAACTATTCAAACTAAACTTAACTACTAAACTTACTATTTGAAGATTTCGAAGACAGCCCAACTAGTCAAAAAAATATGCCATGACCATAAGCTATTAGAGTAAGGTTATTTTGGGTGTGCGTAAGGGACAGATGTAAGGAAGTCATGTACATCTATTCCTTACACACACTCAAAGTAACCTTAATCTAAGAGCTTATGGTCACCCCCCCTGGACGTGAGAAAACGTGAGTTATTGAACAATATTTTAAGGAAGGCTAGTGTTTATAAAATGACCCTTCATTAAAACAGTCAAGGAAAGATATCGCTGTCCAAGACCTCATTAGATATTTTCGTTGATTCTTATGATGACATGCATTCAGGTTGCGCTGGTCGATCATTCTTCCATACAAACGTAGTCTGGCGATTACTTCACTGTTTGACGTCATCATTACTTAGCCCTATATGGACACAAAACAGTAAAAAAAATACATTTAAATGTTATGAGCGTCGAAAGTTAGAACATTAATATTAACGCATTTTTGGGCGCAAATAAATACCAAAAGAAGAAGGAAAATTGCAAAACAATCACCATACAGGAATAGAGTAGTAGTTTAACAATGCAAATGATTTTGTTTTGAACAGATACATTTAGTCGGTTTTTCATGATATCCATATTCCCCAAAGGACTGTTTATAAAATTTCGCGCGCTCGTTTTCAGCCTAAATCATCATCCATTTCGCTACAAATTTGCAAAAGTGTGTATTCGTACGCAAACTGACTTCTAACTGCTCATCAAAGCATCTATCTCTTTAGCACGTGTTGTCGGATGAGATAGCATGCATTTTAACCCCGCGCACTAAGTAATTCGTGCCGCCGCCGACTAGGGCAAACTTAATCTTAAATGCTACTGGCGCATTTTAATAATTATATATATATATATATATTTTTTATATTTTCCTTTCTTTATATTGTTCTCACATATTATAAAAACAACTAGAATAATGTAACGAAGAATTTTGTATATTTTAGCATGTTTTTCTATAGAGGTCTTTGAAAACTTTAAAGCTTGCATATATCTTCACCTTTTTAGACTAACCGACACCTTGATAATTCATTTAAGTGCTTGCAAATGGTTTAATTGAAATTAATGCTTTGAGTTTGACTTTGTATTTATTGACTTAGCAAGATCTGGCCTGATTTATGGCGTTTCTATTTGAAGACTGAAAGTCACAAGTCTCAAGAAAAAAAGCTAGCGTACCTTTAGATAATATAAGCTTTATCTATTCGTAAATCTGGCTTACCTAGCTTGCTCCATTTCAAACTCATTTATACGAGTGGAGCGAGGAAAGTGACGAGCAGTGCAGCCGAGCGTCTTCGTCTTTTGAAACATGAATGAATTCAGTTGGACTCCATAGCTTCATTCTTTTGCACGCTTTTGTTCGTACCTCTACGCTTAAATTCAGCTAGTTTTAAAGTATAAATCTTTAGTTTTTACAGTTTATTCCGTACTTACGTGTACCCTGCGTACCTGCCGTACTCAATAGTTTTCCTCTGCGTCCGTTTCCTAACGGTGGCGCTACTGGCTTTGGCAAAGAACCCATCCTCTTTGCAAATTCGGACTGTCTTGTATGATGTACCAACGTCAGGGGCTCATATTAAAACTAAAACGTTTAACCGACTCCTTTCACAGCTAGTACAAATTAGACAGACAAAACAATCACTTTTTTCCAATTTGAAACCTTCTCCAAACTCACAAAAATGTCTTAAGTATTATGAGTTATTGTCTGGTAGCTCGTATGCCGCAACGTTCATTATAGCATGGAACTTGTACATGAACCTAAGCGCACGTTAAGAACGCAGTTATACAAATTAAAATCAGCTAACAATAAAGTATGTGTAGCATTTGCTTAAGCACCAGCAACATTTCTTGTTTTAAAGCCCTATGACTGCCTTCTGTAAATCAATTGACCTTTTCTACAGTACCACAAAGGAACTTCACATTTCTATTAATTCTTTTTAGTTCGAATCTAGCTTTCAATGATTGGTATGCTCTTCAATGTTTTTATATTCCCTATGGTTTGTTCCTCAGGTCGAAAGATTTCAAAACCAAGTTAACGGCGATAATGTGGCTCTCAGTGGTCTGCACTTATTTTATATCACTGGAGATCTGATACTAACGGTAAGTACCTATATCAATATTTACCTAAATAAGTAACATTTTGGACTCAAAAAGTTGGAGAGACAAATATAACACAAATATTAAAGAAAAAACTTGCTATGTTTTTTTTAAGACGACGATGACTTTTATTTTAAATAAATATTAAAATATTGGTATTTAACATTAATATTAAAGTGGTTTTATAAATTGAATGAATTTGATGGATCGCCTTAATTAATCACAATTATGTAATTCAATTTATTTCCATCAACAAACAATATTTTAATATTAAAATATATCCATTAAACACTAACAAAATAATAATGATGCATCTTTCACATTTTTGTTTTTAGTAATTTTAATAAATATTCAACAAAATCATCTTTAAAATAATGCAAAAACAAATCATAGCTCTAATTTCACTTTTCAGAGTTCTTAAATTGAATTTATGATAATCGTGCAAATAAAATTTAATGAAATAATGGCCAGTCTTATCTTTGTTGCGTAGGAAGCGACGAAATGGTGGAGTATTTTAAGAACCTAAAATACGGAGCTTAATTACGTTCTTCAAAATAATAATTAGGATGAGATAGGAAATGAGCTTAATATAATATTCATAATTAACGAGAGAATATCATCTTAGGATCAAATTAGTTAATTTATTAATTGAATTTGCGATAAATATTGAAAAGGTACCTACTCACTCGTTTAAAAAAAAACAAGTAATCACAGACACGGAAACCAATCAATCCAACTATGTAGAGAGAGTAGGTCGCCAAGCTTCACTTGGCTTGCCTTCATTACTTGACTCCAGTACAATGAAAGAGCTGACTTTACAAAAAGATCCACTCGTTCATGGATCCACACTTTTATGTCTAGCTTTTATAGTGAAGCGATTTTCAGTGTAGAATGGTCAAGATTATTTTTTGCGCCAATTCGGTTAAATTTTCAATGCATATGCGGGTAGAAGGAAGTTAGGCTGGTGTCGACTTCCTTGTCCTATCCACTCCCACACAGTACCAACGCAACTAATGTGAGCGGGACAGCTACACCCCACTCATGTATTTAGAAACTTCGACTCGCTACTTGACCGTTCTTCTCCTCTTAGGTAGTTTCCGAACGGATGTTAGAATCAATCATAGTCATTATTCAACATGTCCCCTTGCTGTCCCTCCAGCGACGCCCTGTGCCTAGTCCGTCCCCACAAGGGTCGCCCTTAGCGAGCTTTTATTACCCTGGCTGGAGGCTCTAGTTTAGTCTCCACAGGATCGCCCGGTTAAGCAGTGGCCAATCACTTTGATTAAACTGCGAGAAGCCTATTGAAAAAAAATAGACTCGCTGCTGTTCGTCTAACCTTCGTCTCGAACGGTCACAGACACATTCCCGGGTTAATTCGAATAAGCCCGTGTAATTCATGGTAAGACAGTGAGTTCGCGAATGCCTTCGCAGACCTCTCTGCTAATCCTGCCGTCATCGAAGGATCAGCTGGACACCCATAACATAAGGTACTGTGCAATTCCCTAACATTAGTACAAGCGGGTCGCTATCCAAGTCGTCCCAACTGTTACGATTACAATATTAAAAGAGCTTTTGATCTGCAGAAACGTGCAATACAGACAATAGTCCGTATCCCCCAAACAGAAAGTTGCCGGCAACAATTTATAAAGTTAGGCAACTCACAGTACCAAGCATTTATTATATTATTCATTTTCATGAATTTGAAACTATAGAATAACAAGAAATGAGGGAAGGCACCCGTAGAAAAGTCCTTAAATGTTTTATAATTCCGAATTTCAATGTTGTGAAACGAATATGAAAATTTTCAACGGTGTGTCCACGTTACCAATCATTAAAATTATTTAGCAGGTTCGGCTCACACTTGATCTTTAAACACAAAATTGAAGAAATTTCTATTGGACAAATGTCTTTATGCCATTGAAGAATTGTAAAACTTAACATTATTATTGGAATTGTATGTGATTAAGATATTTATTGAATATAAAATATGTATTGAATATGAAATTTAATGTCCCTCTCTCAGAGAGGAGGCCTGTGTCCCAGCAGTGGGAACATTAATAGGCTGATGATGTGATGTGATGTGATGAAATGTAAAATGTATGGTTATTGTTTGTGTAGCTATCTAATTTAATATGACAATAATAATTGTAGTAATTAACTGATCATTGTTTTTTTTGTGATGATGTTATAATGTATGGAATGTATGTAATTGAATTGAAATATAAAATTAATGGTATTTTTATTTGTGTCTAATTTATTTTTTGTAAATGTTCAGATTGAAAATTTATTGTTCATGAATAAACGACTAATGAGACTAATAATGAGTCCACAACCGCTTGTTATACCCTTCTGTCGAAATCCAGTTGATCAAAATTCGGCGGTGCGTTTAGCTGCACATCCAATAACATTTTAGTTCAGCCTTGATTTCTATTTAGAAGCCGTTTTGATCGTCTTCCTGATTATTCCTTTTAATTTTAACACTAAGTAACCTATCTGTTGGCTCAACGCGATTCGTTTTATTTTACACCGATAGCGATTTTTACTAAGCGAAATTGCAAGAACGTTCACATGGACACAATGCGATGCAATTCGACCGATAGTCCTTAATGTAACCCAAAACTCATGTTTTTATAATAATTGTAAAATAACAAAATTCTATGACCAAAAATAACGCAGTGGATATTTTGGGATCCAAAATATCTATAAATATATGCTTACATTATTAACTCACAGGTTACCGTTTCGTCGAAATTATATTATTTTAATAATAACTCAATGTGGCGACGTTTGCATGCATAATAGCTCTGCCCACGGCTATGTTCTCGTGTCAAGTTTTATAAATATCAGTGTAAGGTGTAGGTTAGTGGCAGTGGAAGGTAGTGCTTCATCATTTAATATCAATTAAATTGATTGTTCAAAACAATAATAGGTTATCTAATATTTAAATAGACTTTGGATTTATTTTGGATTTATTCGTAGAAACAGTATTATTATTCTTTTCCTTACCTATATTTTCCTTTATTGTTGAATAATAAACGTTTAAATGGAGCTAAAGAGAGATATCTCTTTGTTACAGGTCGCAGAAACTATTGTGACATACTACTCGTACTCCTACAGTTCAGTGACGACAAATAAAAGAACGAACTTCAGAATCCAATAACAATTCCCAATTGAATCGAATATGTTATTATTATAACAATTTAATGAATTAATAAACTTTCAATAAAGTTATTTTTAAAATAACAACACATTGTAATCAGTTCGAATTTAGAAATACTATTCAGTTCTGAAATCCAAAATGTGAATTTAAAATATATTTGAAAATTGGAACGATTCAAAGAAACTCGATAACAAGAGCAAAAATGTTGTTTGCATAAATAATAAAAAGTCATAAAATAAAATTGAATTTGAAATTAAAAGTTAATGTTCTATTGTTGGCATGTTTTTGGAAACTATTTTCAGTTTATTTTGCATAATTGGTGAGACTTTATTTTTATTTTGGAACACAGTTCACGAAATAGTTGCTTGCAGCGATATGCACAATTACTCATATTAATTACAAACTTGCTACCGGCTTCGCCCGCGTGAAAGTCCAAGACCGAAGTGCCAAGTTTCATCATCATTGTGTAACTAAATCATAGTCCTGATTGTCACGAGCCGTCAATTTTTATGAGTAAACGGTGACATACTCGGTTTGTATGGAATGTTATGACAATCCTGTCCTTAGCAGTGGCCATCGAGGTGACTCGGTGCTTTGTGGTTTAGAAGCTGTAACTAATAATTATTGAATGCTGAACTTAAATGAAAAGTCAATTTCTAAAGACGCATTATGTAACATGTTATTATGTGACCCAGGCCTTACTTTTATTTTTTGTCTTATTCTATAAAAACCTCACTGTAAAAACTTAGATTTAGAGAAAATGTAGTGATATGTAAATCCATTCAATCAAGATGAATGACAAGTTTGTGAGATGATTGCAGAATAGACCGGCTGTTCATTTTCAGTGCCGTAATAAAAATGTTTATGGTTTAATTTAAAACAATACAGTCATCGTGAATACTGGACTGGCGTACACGAGCGTAAATAATTCTTATTGAAATAAAATATGCATTTAATTTATAAAAGTAAAAACAGCAAACTGGTGCAACAAGATTATTTTAATCTTTAAATGCAAAGTAATGTTATTTTTTTTTAATGTTGTATTTTAATACCGAGTCTCATGAATCACTTTCTTTTTAAAGTCACTATCGCAACTACAATAACAACAACTTTTTACCTTAAATGCTTCCTAGACAGTGAAATGGTTCTTTCAGCGACAACGATTATCAATAATTACTAAACGTATGAGACTGCATTATGACTTTTCGGCAATCGCCATCGCTTGATACAATGTCGCTTCGTAAAAAAACATGTAGTCTCAAATCACATATTGTCATATAAAAACTGAACTCATAAAATACTCTTAAATGAATACCTTTCCCGAATTCTTGACAGTCATTATTGTCGATAGAATGTTATTTTGTTTATGAATTGTTTGACAATACAATCTGCATTTGTAGATGTGAACCTTCAAGAGTATTGCTAAACTAAGTTTCCTATATTTTCCATAAATTCCACCAGTTATGGCATCAGCACCAAGAATAGCAGTCATGAACGAAGAGGAAACCGCAGCGAACGAAGCATGTAACCACGTCTGCACGGATCTACCCGAGACGGATTTGGAACCAGTCTGCATGATGTTCAGCCGATACAAGAAGGGATACCAGTTCTTCGTCAATATGTGCCATGCGAGGAGGGCTATCTGTAAGGAGAACCTAAGTGAGTAGCCATATATTAAAGTAGAGAGGAAAGGGAATGCAACGAACTACCTTCATCATCATCATCCATATCTTGACTTCACCCACTGCTGGGCTCAACCCTCTCTTTTGTTGTGCAAGCCCCCCGCTCCTATGTTACCCTTATTCTGGTTTTACCCGCGATGGCAATAATGTCGTCTGCCCGTCTCGCTGCCGGACGAACAACATTCTTTCTACCAGTTCTTGGACGCCACCCGGACAATGCCTTACCCCACACCGCACCTTACCACATCGTAGAACACAACATCGAATAGGACATGTGTCTTGTTCTACTCCATTAGAATTCCATTACTCGTTTTCGGATAACGAAAAACTTTGTACGTTTTTGGATCTCGACATTTGGAACAATTGGAACTCAGTCCAAGAGCCTTATGCCAAGCTTAGAACGTTCCACCTAAGAAACTTTATGACTTACTTTTTTTGCGTTAAGATATGCTCATGCATACTGCACTACGACGGGGAGATAGTGCATTTATGTGGTATTTCAACCCACTAAAACTCCACGGTGTCATCCTGTCGCTTATGGCGGAAACTCGGGCACATCTGGGGAGTACCGTCCATTACCTGTGCACCATAACACATTGTACGCCATTGCTACCCCAGGGACCAAACCAGCACATGGGTGCCAGATGACCCCGTGTATTACGTGGACCCCTTAGTCCACCTGTGACGGGTCTGGTCAGTGGCCCCATCACCTACCATTTTCGGCCGCAGGGGATATGGAGAGTGGCCAACGCTTTACCGACTCTCCTCCTACCCTGCGGCTCCACCGCGTCCGCCAATAGACAGTGGAGACCACGTCCAGGCCGCGGCAGGCTAAAAAATTAATACTAACAGGCAAAAGAAGGAGGCACAGGAAATAAAAATTTAGTTTTTAAAGTAAAAGTAAGAACATTTATACCCAAGTTCAATACCATAAAACTTTAGTGAGACGCACAAGACCGGTCAATGACCGGTGAAATTTTTATAAAACTATGTGAACAGAAAAAAATATTTTTTAAATAATAGGGTCTACCCAACAGTCACTCTCATTCATTTCTCTAACTTAAAAAGATAATTAAAGAGTGAAACAAAAAAAAAACCGCTAAATAATCTCATGTGCCTACATTTCTTTGAAACAATACAAAATAACGCATATAGATGACACTTAAGTAGAATGCGAGTTTGACACTAGCCAAACACGCAGCCAAGAGGTTCTCATTGTGATGTACTTAAAAATTCATTGTGTTTAGAAACTTTTCGGGGGCTGAAAAACCCTCCAAAAGTCAGCAAATTTTCAAGTTTTAATAAAATAAAGGTAAAAGGTGAATTTGAAATTAAGGGCAGCATTCCAAAATTACCTTTGGTGGCGAATCAGTGGCATTTTAGGTATCTTTTAAATATTTTGAGTTTTTATTGGCGATATTAATTTAATTACGATTTAAATAATAATTCACCGAGAGGGGACGCTCTAGAAGGACATACAAGGATCTCCTCGGTGGTGTTCTTCGGGCCAGTACTCATAACCTGCGTGAAAAGACTCACAGAAACAATGCTCAATTATTAGAATTTGATTTTTCCAGCCAAGCTACGTTATGATACGTTATTAAACCTCCTAACTTCAATATTATTAATTAAATTTATAACATGTAACGTTAAATCCAGCCCAATTTAGCGTTACAACAACACATTGAGTATTACTGTTAGCCCAGTTTACATACAATACATGGTGTTAATGGATTAGGCCGTGTACATAATGGAGTGATATCTATATGCGATTGTGCCGTGTAATCCCGGGGTTACTGTAGGTTGGGGGTGCGTGTGTAGCGGCCTTATTCGATCTTAAGGGTGTTTGTTTTAAAGAGTTAGTTTAATATGTAAAACAGCTAAATATTTATTGTATGTTCTATTTTGCGCTGTAATTAGTAAGTAATTATATTCTCACTGGAAGGAGAAGAAGTTTTAGTTATCTGGGGCGGTGAGATGGGCAGACGACATTTTTGCAATTGCTGGTAGAACCTGGATGAAGTTTGCACAAAAGCGAAGGGATTGGCATAAACAAAGAAGGGCCGATGGTTGAAGATTGTTGAGTACGCGAAGATACGTCGTGGATAATGACTATGATAAAAGGATAAGACCGCCCAGTATACACATGCTTTTATGATTGTTTGTCCTGTATATATATTTTTGTGTTGTACAATAAAGAATATAATAAATAAATAGGAGATTATTTGTAAATTATTTTTTTATGTGAGTGGTATTTTTCGAAAACAGTTACCAATTTCTAAAAAGTGTCATTCAAGTCATATAAAATGATCCATAACAATGGCGTGCCTAGGGTTTCAAAATAAGGCAAGCGCAATAAAATTTTAACCGATTTCAAAAAAAGAAAGTTCAGTTTTCGACTGAGTATGTAGGTACCTACGTATGTATCATCGCAATTTTCTCATAAACTACTGGTTAGATACAAAAAATTGAAACTGAATTCATCCATCTTCTTCTTTCCTCTTCTTTCTTCAATTTCACTCTTGCTAGTCGTGCGGTGAATATCAAATCAAATATCAAATATATATCAAATATATTTATTGGAACAAGAAACAGTTTACAAAAGTTAGAGTTCGTTAACAGCCGCATTAGTAAGGAATACTGTGTCGCGGCCATTAGCGCCCACCACCCAGAAGGGTGACCACAGCGTTCCAAGGTATACATATTAACAACAAAAGATATGTGTATGTAAGATCATGTAGAATAACAATATAAAAAATATACGAATGAGTAAAGAGAAAATATGAATGAGTTAACCAAAGCTCACTGAAGGCATGCTAGTGCTAGATTGAATATAATAAACATATCACTACGGTTGTTATCAACGCGCGTGTTATATTTTGAAATTTCCTCAGATAACTGGCTTGATATAGATGTTTCAATTCGTTGTTTACCAAAATTACCGAAAGAAACCATTGCACACAGGTGTTTATGGGAATTTGCGTGCCTTTTAATGCCGCCAGATATGTTATATAAATCTTTATAACCAGATGTATTCCAAAAGAAATCTTCATTCGAAAAAAAATATGTAGCACCAGCAATACAACTTATTAGTGTGCGAACAGCCAACAATCCAACTAGTTTTATACACTGATCTATTAAATTTTCGTTTATGCGATTTACTAGTCTGAGAAATACACAGATTAGGCGTCGGTTTTAATGAAGAAATTAACTGTTTTTTCTGAGCAAAGTTTAAAGATTTTACCTTATCTTCACCAATCAAAACTTGAACGCATTTTAAATCCTCACAAGGTACAATTACCTCCATTGTTATAGGTAAGTCACCAAAACAATTGTATCACTGAGAAAATCTAAGAAAACACACAAAAAATGTTAACAACAAAACTTTTCCCACTCAAGCAAATGAAACTGAAGTGAGTTGCACTCGGGTCGTTGCAGTGTTGTCATTTAGGCAAAAAAGTCGTCAGGTATATGAAAAATCTAGCTGGATGTCGCAATTTTTTTATTTTTAAGATATTGCTTGAATATTTAATTTCGTTATTTTAAAATGTCGCTAGTTTTTACACTATTATTGTTGCTAAATCTTAAAAAAAGTCTCCAAACTCGTTAAAATCTCCAAGATCTCAGAACGTCGCTAAAACGGCAACACTGCAGAGTTGGCAAGGTGACAAGGTCACGCATACGCGTGCAACTTCATACGCATGCACGGCTTAAATCTTCCATGCTGATCGATTTGTAGACGCACAAGGTTCTAACTCGTTATACGGCACATCGCTATAAGTGCGAAAGTAAAAGAGATAGTATTTGAAAGCCCGGCAAAAGCCGGTACGTGTAAGCGGGATAGCTATATCACTATATGTAGATGCTGCAAATGCGAAACTCTGCGCGTGACCCATCGCGATGTGTAGTAGTGTGGCATAGGTAGATACTTTGTGTTATATTGATAAGAATTAAGCGCGCGAACTTTTAAATAGTTCAGGTTTGATATTGATTCTCTATCGAGCATTTTAGTAAGGCATTTGGGCTTATATGAAGGTACCGCCACTGATCCATAATGATCAAATATATTTTAAAAAGCTATAATACTACTTTCTTTTTAATAAGAATGTTGCCACGTGAACTGTAGGACAGCAAATGCTAACAGTCAAAATTTATTGTAAAAGAGCCGACGAAAAACTCTGTTAGTAAATCGTCATTTCAGCTGACAGACATCCACTGATGAACAATTGGACATGGGCCCATGTAAGGTAGTGGACATCTTGTGTCGCCTGCAATTGGTTTCTTGAACCAATTTTTTTTTTGTTAAAAATGGAAAGTGATCTTTCATAAGTTTATATACAAAACGATTTTTTTTTTTCGCTGTAATTACAAAGTAATAACAAATTGAAAAGTTTTTCTTGTATTAGATTCGTATTAATATCTTACTTTGACCATTACAGGCTGAGATTAGTAAATTTTTATGGGAAATTTTCGTGCAAAGTTGACATTGTTGTATTACGTAACTTGAAAACATGTTTTTTTGTTTATAGAGATATATTCATTATTTTATTCTTAAATGATAGATATAGGCGTAAAACTAATATTTCTGTTTCAATTGTGAAAATCGGTCAAAGCATTTAAGAGATACGAGTATTTACTGAAGAATGTGTGTAAAAAAATCTACCAAGTTAATATTTTCACGATTTTGTTCTACAAAGTTTTTTAGTGTTTGTAAATATATAATATAGATCTTAGTGTTTAATATCATTAAGAGATATGTAAATAATAGGAATTACCGAACATTTTAAGGATTTTGTGCAAAAAATAAATATAAATAAAAGCTGCACAGATTTCGGGTTGTATCATATTTAGTGGTATTTAATGAAGTTTTTTGATATCCAAAGTCGAAGTTTCGCGCCAATCGTGTTTGTTTACTTTTTATTTTACACCAATATCACCTACCCATGTGTGAAAACGATTACGTTATGACAATTCTGTTTCTATATGTACCAAGAAATTTTCGGCTCCAAATTTTATAGTAAATCATGTGTTTTATTATTTTACAGTGCTGCACATAGTACATCCAAGCAGATGCAAGAGGAGCAACCAATTTTTCCTGCCAGTTGTCTGAAACACCCCTCAGAGGTTCTAGACTACTACTGTTATTGTATAACCGATGGCGGTGATGGTCGAAAGCCAAAAATGTAAGTTATCATGAGGAAATGTGGGCAGAGAGCCCCGACTGAATATCCTTAGTAAAAAGTCATAATTCGTTAGTAGTAGTAGTAAGTCGGGCTCTAACCTATTTCTTCCCCTAGTATTGGACATCAAAATATATACCACAAATTTAATGTTGTATGTGATGTAAATGTGCTTCATGTTTTTTTTTTCATTTTTAATTTGACAGCTATGTCAAATTTGCACACTAGGCCAGAGGCAATTAACAGCGCAATGTTGAGCATTTTTGATGGTTTTAGTGCTTCTTAAGATAATGTTTCATAAAAAATAAAACCACAGTATGTATCTTTATTTTTCAGTTTATGGAATATATTTTAAATTGGTCTAAAATTAGCGAGAGCCAAACCTCGTATTATGACTTTCTACTCAAGATATTCAGTCGGATGTCTGCGACCACATTTCCTCTTAGTCACGTGAAATTTCAATAGCGCTATATTCCATACATTTTGACATTTCACCAATCGCTGTTGCGCCGCTATCGTTAATAGAATGTCACTTGTCTAGAGCCTCTAGACCTCTCACTCTACAGAGAAACAAAAAACATCGCAACCTCCAAAATACTTAAGTTCTAAAAGAAAATAAATAAAGAATTATACAAATTGGGTTATTCATTTTCCATTAAAAATCCCTTACAAAGAGTTTTTACCCCTTTCCTCTTAATTGTCTAGTTAATGAAATCTCTGGCAAACGTCGGACGAACAGATGGATAGAATTTGAATTCGTTTTGTTTTGTACTTTTTGAATTTCAAGAATTTCACGTTCAAGATTTCTTGATGTTAAGTTAAAACGGGTTGGTGTCTGCAACTCCACGTCTAAGCGCGTATTTTGCGTACTTGATGTTTTAGTAATTTTAAAGCATACACAGTAGGCACGCGGCTTCACCTGCACGAAAAGTGCTTTGTTATCTCAAGGGAACAATATACCTAGCCTTTGTGCAAGCATTAGCATGTGAACTAATACAGACTATAATCTGTTTCTGTGTATATCCATTCAAACTTTCAAAATAATATTAGTAAGATAAGTTAATATGTAGGATTGACTGATAAGACAATCGTGTACCCAGCGGAATTTCTCATTGGGTAATCGGTCAATGTGGTGACGATTGGGGGGGCTATGTCCAGCAGTGGACGTCTACCAGCTGAAGTGATGATGATGATGATTCCTTAGTGCTCACATTTGTATAAAAAGGAGCTTCTTGGGCAAAAATTGCATGCCTCTGGACTTTGCCGTTGATATTGGCTATGTGTTGTCTATTATGAAACTAAGAAATAATCAATCATAATTGGCTCGCCCTCTTTTGCATGAAACTTGTTACACCTCTACTTATACGATTTATGTTATGGCAACTCGACAATAAGTACCTAATCATCATAAAATGAACAGAGTATCTTAATATTTTAACATGTCACCTTTTAACTTCTTATTCACGCGCTAAAACCAGCATAATTATTTTAATCTTTGATAAAGTAAACTTATTAATTAACATTCACGCTGTTTGTGATCCATTTTAACTGAACTTGTACTTATGTTATTTTTTTACTTAGGTTACTGTGTTTTTACTTAATACCCTGTCTACTTTCTCACATTTTTTTGTTAATTACTTCCTATCTGTGAAATCTTTAAATTGGCCTTATTTTTGTTACTCTCATTTGTGTTAATTTTTTAGCTATAAGTTTTTCTAAAACTCTAAAATAAAATAAAAAACTTACTTTTATTATTTTTGCTAAACTTTTAGAACAAAAATATGCTAAAAGAGAGCCTGTCTATATTCTAATATCCTAAAACCACTCGCTTCCAACAGTGTTTCAAAACGTAGATTAAGTGTTTCGTATTATAGATAAAATCATAGAACAAATTTTTATCTATACCCTCCTTTTGGTGTTTTCGAATTCTAACGTTTCTTTCTTCCGTATAATGCTAGCATTCAAAAGGAAAGACACAAAAGGTAGGTTTTTTTTTTATTTATGATGTGTTTGCTCTTGACTCTAGTCTAGGTCAGAGGTGACAGAGACAAAGTCGAGTCAGATTTCAGATGGTGACATCAGTTTTCAAACTGATACTATAGTCAGAATTTTAATTCGATTCCAGATTTGACATTAGCTACTGTCATTTTGTGAAATAATGATACCACATATAATAGTGTAGTGATGAACACAAAAATCGATAAACAATCAGTGTGTGTGCCATTAGTGTGCCAATTAAAGACTAAATTATTGATTTTTATTTAAATAAATACATAATTATTCATAATAATTATTTATTAATTAGTAATCGCTGCTCTATTTTATAAAAAGTTAATATGTTTGTTTTTATATTAAAAACAAAACTTATACTACAAGAGCCTCGATAGTTTTCAGTATTGGCAACCCGTGCGCGCTCGTGCAGCTATCGCCATTTTGTTTATCGTGTCATTCGGCTTCATTCTCCCAGTGTGACTGCACGAATATCTTATTTCATTGCGAATCGATATTTTGTTGGGTTTTTGTTAAAGTGTTGTTACGTTGTGTTTGTTGTTACGTTTATAATTTTTTGTGAACTTTGAGTGAATCTATTTGTTTTGGTTTTCCATCAAAATGGATCCTCAGCCAAGTACATCACAAAAAGACGTGGATGTAAATAATAAAACTTTCAAATTGACAGACGTGAGAGATTTATTTCAGGAAGGCATTCAAAAAATTACGGCTACCGAATGGTCTAAATGCGTATCCCATGTTGTCAAAGAAGAGGAAAACATGAGTAGGCTAGATATGTTAATTGACAATATCACAGACACATTTATAATAAATGTTACAGAAAGTGACAGCGATAGCGATAGCGATGACGGCGACAATATATAAAATAAATTATTACCATAATACATCTATCTGTTTTATTTGTCATGTTCCTTCATGATCACATTTTTTTATTTATTTCACACAAAATTATAAAAGAAAAGTCTCAGATCGTTAATTAATCGTCAAAACTAAATTATCGGAACAGAAATATTTAATTTCCTGATATACTTAGTTTACGAGAGTAAAATTATAAACGCGAAGAATCGATCCGGAAATATTCCATTTCCATATCGAATAATTTTGCAACGTCACTATTTAGTACTTGTCATAACGTTGCAACACTGAAATTGTCAAATCTGGAATCGAATTAAAATTCCGAGTATATGAATGGATACGAATAGTTATAAATAGAGTATGTTTGCGAGATTTAAAGAAACCTTATAAGTGTAAAGTGAGGTGATAAAGATGCAGCTTTCGACGGTTGTACAATAATTTGCGCCGATGACCTGGTGACGGCCGCAGGAGTTTGCTGGGTAAGAGAAGCAGAGGACTGAACGAATGATGACGATTGGTGAAGGCCTATGTTGTTTTTTTGCTTTTATACCGTCTTTCGGTTGAAATGTGGAAAGTGGAGAAATCTTCACTAAATCTCAATTCAATCTTACTCAATTTCAGAGAAAAGTAAAACTGACCATGTTTGTGTTTACAAACACAAAATTACAATAACTTGAAATTAATGTATCTCTATTTAAGATTTTAGTAACTTAACAATTGAGATTGACTCCAGCTGGAAAAACTGGCCCACACAAGCAAACCTAGAACGACCCACTGACCAAAAAACAGAATTATTTTGATATAAGAGATGAAGGCCTTTGCCCTGCAGTGGAACAACAGTCCAGTCAGATTAGATTAGATTAATTAACCTAGTGAAACATCAAAAATTGTGATCTTTTACCGCGAACTGGCAGAATTCATATTAGGAATACAACTTCTGGCGTTGGTCTTTAATAAGATGGTTACAGTGTTTTCCTTTTGGGTTATTATATTCCACCTAAACGGTCTACACGTTTCTCATTTAAGGTCTACGCCTCTATTAATATTTATAAATGCATAATTATTATTCGGTAAAAGACACGGGCCACTCTGATGTGTAATATACTTCAGAAAAAGGGGTTAACAATAATTGACACAATTTTTCGTATTCACGGCAAGTTGCCGAACCAAATTGGCTTTTTGCGAAGGTGATTTCTAGAAAAGTTTTTATATTTATTCATTTTAAGCCCCGCAGGAAAAAGTGGGGTGTTATAAGTTTGTCGTGTGTTGCTGTGTATCTGTGTTTCTGTCCATCATAGCTCCTTAACGGATGAACCGATTAGGATGAATTGATAGAGTATTTTAAGCTATGATTAAATACAATCGATTAAGCCGTTCAAAAGTTATGGGCGTTTAAATGTTTGAATCGGGGTGTTTTCGTTTTTATAAATGGGTCGGGGGTTTTTAAATTATGAAATTATACTTGTATAGTAACTGCCAATACGTAAAATGTAGAATAGGCTCAAATTTGTTCTCACAACATAGCACCTATGGTTCTTCAGAAAGTTACCTGGTATCCCTAGGGATGCCGATTTCCCCGTACTGACCCAGTCAAGTAAAACACTGTTATATAGATAACTCGACTTTAGGCGGCGTATCAAGATAAAACGTACCAATTTTTACATTAGACCAGCAAAATTACAACTGTGTAACCGTGTCCAATTTTGTGCAGTAGTTTTTGCGCCAACCGCGTACAGACATTTCCAAACCAAAAAACACAAAAAAAAATTGTCGACTATTGCTGATATAAAGACCACCCGTATAAAAATTTCTTAAATATCTTCAAAACACAGAAATTGCTGAGTTACAATTTTATTATATGTATAGATAGATGAGGACTAAAATGACAAGCATTTCGTTAGAGTCACAACAGCTTTGGGGTGAATACGAAAAGGCATTTTTGTAGGAATCAGATGCAAAAATTTATTTTTTCACATTCTAAATAAAAACAACGCCAGTTAAAATGTTTCGTCTCTTGAATCTCCAGGCAAATACAAAGACAATTTATTTAATGTTAGGATTATCCATCTGACAAAGTACACACGTGACGAGACAATGCCTACCCGTGGCTCTTAGAATATCCGACCCAGACTAACTACTGCTATAGGTACCACTAATGGCATCTAATGCACCATGATGCGTTAGTACCTACCTAATACGTACGTTAGTACATTATGCCCTGATAGGCTAAGACTATCCGTTGAACTCCATAGTTCATAGAGAGTAACGAGAAGGCTTATATAGCAATAAGAATTATAAAATATAGGAGTAGGTTATCTACTCGTATACTAATTATTATAAAGAGGTAAAGTTTGTGACGTTGTAAGGGGTAATCTCTGGATCTACAGAACCGATTTTGAAAAATTCTTTCACCAGTAGAAAGCTACATTACTCCTGAGTGTCGTAGGCTATAAAATAAAAATAGAGATCCTTATGAAAATTGCAATAATGTAACCCAAGGTAGCAAAATGTTGCCTGTAAACTATTGAGATAAATAAAAATTAGTAGGTAGGTAGATAGGGTAGGCAGGGGAGCCAGGGTAGGCAGGGTAGACAGGGTAGGCAGGGTAGCAGGGTAGCCAGAGTAGCCAGGTTAGCCAGGGTAGGCAGGTTAGTGGCAGGGTAGCCAGACTAGTACAGCTTTTTTTTTATTTTTTTCTTTTTCTGCTATCTCCAACATGATCGGAGTCTATTCTAGTCTATACGTTCATACCAGTTCTCGCATTTTTTCCTCTCGCACTTTCATTCCTCATACTTGATCTTTCTTTCATTCATCCTCATTTGCGTCTGTAATGGGTAGGATTCCCATCTATCTTATTGTATCTGTCTATCTATAATTAACGTTATTTATTTTTATTCAGGGTTCAAGAATAAAACAGGTTGACGGGTTTTTATTTTGTGACTATCTGTATACATATTTTACACTTAATCATCTTAGTTTATATCTATTCTTCAATTTATTATACATAGTCTTATTCTATTTAACATTCCTAATCTTATCTTATTACTATTTCAGATCTTTTAATATAGGGGGAGCTTTTATTGTTTGTACTCACATATATATTAATCTTATTTTACTTATTTCTATTTAACATATTATATTGTCTTGTTTTATTAAACAGTTTCTTATCTTATTACTTATACCAGATCTTACACGGTAGGGGGAGCAATTATTATTATTGCACTCACATATATATCTATCTTATTTTACTTATTTCTATTTTACATATTGTATTTATATCCTACTTTTTAATTTATAATACAGTTTTACTATGCTAGTCTCTAATATAACATACTATATTATAGCAGCATATTTTCTTATACGGTTTTATTTCTTTTGATCACCATGGAAGCTATTTCTCTACAATAATTTAAAAACGCATCTCTTTTCTTTCCCATCATCAGATTTGACGCATTTTGTGCAACCAGCTCTACGGCGAGCTTCTGCTCCGTTTCGTACCGCATTTTTGCGGTGATTGGACGTTCAAACAGTATGTGCAGAACCGACTCCTCGACACCAGGTTCGCAGGCGCACGATGGATTCTCCTTACACGCTTCAAGCGTTCCAAGTATGAAGAGAACCCACCGTGCCCCTTCAAGATTTGCGTGGTTATGCTCGTATGGGTTATAGTTAGCGTACGGCGTGGGTAGCCAGGTTAGCCAGAGTAGCCAGGGTAGGCAGGGTAGGGGTAGGCTAGCCGGGGTAGCCATGGTAGCCAGTGTAGGCAGGGTAAGCATGGTAGGGGCAGGGAAGGCAGGGTAGGCAGGGTAGGTAGATAGGTAGCCAGTTGACGGGAGCGAAGCCCCGAGTGTCAGCTAGTTTATTAATAAGAGCCTGTTATGTTCCACTGCACGGCAAAGGGCTCCCATCTGTCGTTTTACTTTATCCTGTCTCTTGCTATATCTGGCCAATCTTTAGATAAAAGTCTACTCGTCATGCCGTTTCTGTTTGGGCCTACATGAGTAGGTAAAACGTTACAATAGTAAATAGATTATCACAAGAGACCAAAATAATGTATTGACGGCGAGAGCGATTGTTTGAAGCCAGAGTCTAGCGAGGGATTCTATTCCATAGCGCGCTTTTTTTTACAGCCGGCCAGCACCTGTAGCCAAGTAGACAATCTACAGTCGATACCGCTAAACTGTGACTTTAAATTTCGTAGACTAAACTGACAGCTGCCAATGACGTATTTTTTTTTAAATGTTACAAGCGCGGAGCATAGTGTTGTAGGTAAGGCTCAATCATAAGTGATTGATCGAATCGAAGTAATATAACTACTGAAATTAATTTTACTAATATTAAAGTGTATATAAATGTTTTAGGATTATAAACGTTATATGTTTAAACATAACAGTATTCATACACATAGTATATAAACTTTAATTGTGTTAAATACGAATTCAACAATAAAATAAATGCGATCGATAAAATGAAGTCTGACTTAAGTTAACTTTCTATTTATGACTATATATATTAGGTAAAAAGAACAAAAAAAACTAATTACCAATTAAAGAATTTGAATTTATCACGTCTCTTCGAGTTTATTTGTTCGGCAAAATTGGATGGCACCTTTTGTGGGCTTTATGAAGCCTTCGGCGTGATGAACGCGACGATCGCGTATTCCCGCGATAATCGCTTTCTATTAGAACCATGAGGCAACGCCTCAGTTGCACTTGCGATCACTAAAACACCGAATCGTCACGTACTTCAAAAGTATCATACAATCACGTATCAATTAGCAAGAATTAAACTCCAATTACAAACTAGAGACAGCCGGTCGAAGATATTTCCTGAAATTGCCCAACATTGCCCGACAGTTGAACTTAGAACACACATGTTACACATTAAACTGTTCTTAGAATTTAGGTGTTAGTTTCTTAATTACATACCTACGTGATTAAATGAACATGGAAGGAGATGGGCAAAAAAAAATTGGCTGCCTGCCAACGTTTACTTGAGAGCAAATTGGAGGAAGTCGAGCTGTAAAAAAATTTCAAGTCATTGGCAGCGTCAATGATTTGCGGATTTTTGTTATTTGAGGGTAGAACTGGCTGCCACCTTTCTGATCTTAATTGAAGATGTTGATCTTGTTAAAGATTGGGTGTATACTTTTTAACGAGCACTTTCTTAATTATGAATTTACGTTACGCCCGTTTTTTGATAAATTATTAATGCTACTGTAATCTACAGAATATAAGAAATAATAGTACATTATGGTACAAGTGTATAATGTTGGTGATTACCGCTGAGGCGCCATTGAGACCCGAGCCGCCAGGTGAGGGTCTTAAGAGAGCCGAGGACGGTAATCATCAATATTCACGTGTATCATACGACGTTTTTCAACACACTTGTGAAGAAAATAATAAAAAAAAAAAAATCATTTCCAACAGTGAAAACGAGTTGCGAAAACTTTTTCGCAATGGCGGGCAAAATTAATCAGTTTTCCTATTCGCGCGCATCTAACAATGGCGATCGGCCATAGACTAAAAATAATGTTTTTAGATATATTTTTTTCGTGGATAGCGTTTTAGCCATGTACAAAATGGGGAATTTCAAGTTTTCTTTATTACAGACAAAAAAAATATATATTTGTGTGCAAGTTTTATTTATTAAACACGTACAAGTTTGAATTATCTATTTAAATACGAAGTTGCATGAAATGTGTTGCATTTGTACTATTGAGCAAGATCTTTGTTGTATCGAAACGTTTTTAAAAACAAAGCAACTCAACCAATAAATTAAAAAAAAAACTCTTTAACTCACTTGTGAATAATAGTAAAGAAAAAGTCACAGTTTGATAACAGGTATCATTATGTGCCTAATTGCGGTGAAATTAGAGCCACTTTATGAGCAAGTGTGTTGAAAAAACATTTATTACCAGCAAAAAATCTCTTTTCAAATGCTTTCGATCTGATTCTGTTACAAAATAATTATGTACTCTCTACATTTGATCCTACGTACAAAACTTAACACAAGATAGGGTTGCATGTTTTTTAATTAACTAAATAAGTGTACTTTTAATTCGTTACTGAACTCAAAAAAAGTCAAAATCTTGTTGGTATTTCCGACTGGTCCAAATCTCAATAAATAAATAAAATCTAACTCGTTTTTAATGACATTCTTTATTTGCAGGTCTTATCAACCGTTCCAACATAATGCCGACTCCAGACCTGTGCGTGATCAACAACCGTCTATTCTGGATCTTCGGCTCTCTGGTGGCTTTCTACATTCCTATGCTGACAATGGTGGTCTCGTTTGCGCTGACCGTACAGCTGCTGAAGAGGCAAGCACGGCTGGCGGCCACTCCTGTGCCTGGAGGAACTCAGAGAAGGTAAGATGTTAATGCTAATCTGAATCCTAAAGTTCTTTTTCTTTGTGTCTATGGTATAGCAAAAATTTAACTGACCCATACTTTGCCGTTTCCACGATATTGTCTGTGGAACATAGCTTGCAACAGCAGCTGATTTAGATGTACATATGGTAGGTTAAGGAAATAGGATAGATTGCTTCAACTCCTATGAAGCCTGTTAAAACAAGTCAGGTGCGACTTTAAAAAAAATTATTGTACAGGAAATTTGTAGCATTCCTGTCACCAGTGAGAGTATCAAAACCTCCAACCATTGGGAACTTAAGCTGATTAAGCACTAAATTGAGAACTAAAGAAAAGAACTAAATTGTGCCATAGCTTTACAATGATTTCAATAAATTATTTTCCGGTTTGCTACATTTTCTACGGCGTAAGCTTACTTAGGTACTTGATTTTTATAAAACACACGATCGTTATAATAAGATACCTATTAAAACCTGAAGATTAGTCTGACATAGTATTTAATCACCCTAATTGCAAGTTAACCATTTTTAATTTTCCCTTTTACTACATCTAACGTTATAATATAATTCCATATAAATAATTATGCCATATAAAGCCCTTGAAGTCAAGATCTCTGAAATCTTTAACTAAAGTGGATGTAACTTAAGAATAATTTCATGTCGACTGCTTGGCTGAAGATTAGGAGTTTCATAACTCTCATTTAGCAGGTTACTTCAACCATGTTTTGTAAGGGAATTCCTTGGCAAGAGTTTTTTTGCCTTAAGTAATTTATAAGTCATTCGGGCTAAGTAATTTTTGTGGACGAAAAGTAAAACTTTCCTCCTAAGTGGGAATGGCTGTAATTTTACTACATTTTGGTTAGGAACGAAAACATGGAATATTTGAAGCTACGTCTTAATTACGTTAATTTAAATGTAGGTTGATAGGCTGGTACAAAATTAGATTGTTAAGCATTGCATATCTTTTACTACTTATCCGTCCCCGTACAACGTATTAATATACCGCATGAAGTCCAACAATGGAAAAAAAATTGAAAAATGAGAAAAAGAAATTGTGTAAAAAAACCTGTAGAAAACTTATTAAGTATCCATATCGATAGATTCTATAAACAGGTTTTTATACATAATAGGACCCTCATTATCAAGCTTTAAATAAATATCTCTGATATAGATACGGAAAAAAAACAAAGTTGATACCCAAATTATTTACTGTGCATTGCACATGTTGCAAATGGCGATTAAAACAAATGGATTATTTATGTTGTGGGTAGTAAAACCTGTCAGAACACGTTATGCACGATGTGGATATATTGTGCAGCTAAAAACAATTTATAGACATTGATGACTTTGTTGACACGGTATGGTCACGTGATCCTAAGAGACTGAACAAAGAACATCCGGCAACGTGGTGGACTAGATTGACAGAACTCCTATTGGAGGAAGAACTGCCCGTCCCGACAACAAGACCGATTATCCTGGTGCAATAAAATTTAAAAGGCTACCCCACCTTAAGTGGGATGGCCTAGAGTGGATCTTAATTCGAAAACAATTAATAGCACTGCACCTTTTTATGCTCATTATCTATAGCTACATTTTCAAACATTAAAACCTAAATTAAAGTAGATTGCCAAACAGGTACAACGATACCCGGAATTTAACCCAACATTCAAATAACCCTCTAAAAGTAAGTGCAACCACAAATCGAAAAACCGCACTTGAATCCTCTCGTAACCTAAACTCTAAACCCACTTTAACTACCTAAACCTCTGTCCCGAACAGCTACTGAAATAAATACGAATTGAAAAGGGACGAGTTTCGAGTAGGGCAGTTTACTAATATCGAAAACTTTAGTTTTGCCTGCATAGTTTTGTTGCGAGGCAAATTTCACCAATTAAACTGAACGCGGTCAGTACATCTAATTCTGCTATCTACATAGCTTCGCTGGAAAAGTGTTTTGATATTTACAGCAGGCTCTCGGCCTAATCGCTACATTCACCCTAAGTTTGCATGTAATATAATTATGATTTCATGTCCTGGATGCGTATTATTTGCGTATTCACTTTTCCAGATCTCAGGTTACTTCTTTGTCAGATTTGATTACAATCGATTCAGTGATTTAGTCGTGATGTGGGGCAAACAGTCTGACAGACAAAGTTGCTGTTAACATTTTAAATAATGTAGAATTCATACAAATGGAGTGCAATAAAATAGCCTCGAATGGCGATACTTATCTTACCCATACGCTAGTTGAGGTATTATTAATCTTCTTCAATCGGTCCCTCATTATTGAGAATAGTGGTCGTCGACCGTGTTGGCGACCGACCTCATGTGCTTTTCCCTTCATGGCCATACCAGAGATTAATGTCTATCTAACAAAATGTCCTTTCAAATACCTAGTTTTCAGAATTACAATAAAGTCAACATCCCTATTTTCCTCGGCACCTCATTACGGATTCGTTGCCCTCAATTCGACCGTGTCTTGTGCAGATGGGTGCAGTCAACCGTGATAGGTGCACAACTGATTAAGGTCAAAATACACTGAGTATTCGCAACGGCACGGTAATGGAAAGGGAAAATTCGGGTAATTTTTGGTGAAAACTAAAATTAATTTAATTATTCACATTCTAATTCGTGTACAAGGAGTTCTTATTGGCTTTCAACTGAAAGCTGAACGATGGTGTGATTGTCTCGTGCAGGTTGCAGTTAACCTTGATAGGTGAGAACAATACTGAGTTTATGAGACGGCACGAAAATCGGAAGGGAACATTCGGGTTTAATTCTGTTTCCAAAATTGTGTCGAATGTTTCTTTTTTGATGTTTTATTAACATTGTGGCTTGATAAGTGGCCTCTTACTGAAAGCTAGATTCATTTTGGTCTCAGTTGTTATTGATACTATTGCATTCAACCGTGATAGGTGTACAACTGAGAACATTAAGGTCAAAATATACTGGGGATACGTGATGCTACGAATATTGAGAACCTCTCTTATTGAAATCTTTTAAAAAAGCCGTTGCATTGATTGTTGATTGTCGCATTATTGTGTCACACTTGTCTACGGGAGCCTTATTAATCCTAGCATGATGGGTTTTGTTTTTATTCCACTTCTTGAAAAGTAGCTTAGTTTTTTAACGTATATATTATCAAAGTAATAGGTAATCATTTTATCGGTTTCTCATTTTGATCAAAGCATCAAAAGGGAAAGACGAAAGGAAACAAGAACTATAAATAAATACTCAATCAAATAAAACATTGTTGCTTAGCAACAGTTCATTTGATCTGAAATCAAACATCTTTCAAACAAAGACACGGCTGGTTTCTGTATAAAGTATTAGGTCTTTGCCTATGAAGTTGTCGTTTTAATAATTGGGTCAGTTTGACTGTGTTTAACATCGGATTGCCTAGAAATTAGATTCCAAATAAAAAATACATTTAAGGCATGATAAATGAGTAGAAGCTAAATAAGGACCGCAAGTATTTTAAAAATGTTTTTTTTGCCGTGAAATAGTTCAATTTTTGATCTACTTCGATTTTCGATCAACTTTCGTACACTCAGGATAGTCAGGATACGACACTATTTTTATGTCACGTTAAAGTGACAACCCCCCAAATGTCAGTTTAGTCTACGAAATTAAAAATCATAGTATAGTAGATAACGATTCAATGTATGGGAATGACACATCTGAACGTTAAGTCACGTGGTCAGACCATACAAATAGAAGGCATTAACGATTGTAGAAAGAGATTCGATACGAAACGTTTGTAACTTGGCTAGGGGTGCAGGCGTTTATCGAAGCGAATTGCGATATCTAACTTTTTAAATATTAATTAAATTAATAACTATTCAGTGTTCCAAATTAAACACTGAATAGTTTGCCTCACATCTTTTCACCAAAACTCTTAAATCTAGAGGCCCAGTGGTAATAGCTCCGACCTATGAGTTGAAGGTCGTGGATGAGTTAGTTTTTTTTTCATCTGAAAATTCTCAGTAGAAGCCATAAATCCGGATGTGTTCAGATCCGCTTAAACCTTCGGGGAATACAGACGTGTTGACGTGCACAGTAACTTTTCAACAGCACATTATATCTTTCCAAAACAAAATGATCGCCCACACTATACCAAAAGTGTTATTGAAATTGTTGGCAACTTCCCAAACTAGATCGTCGTAAAGGGAAAACGCCACAAAAAAATACGCATATGTATGAATACTTAGCAGGTTAAAATTCATTCTTTTTCAAAGTTAGTACGTATTTGTTTTGTAGAAAGGCATCCTTATGTGGGTGAATTACATTAAATTGTAGAGTTACTTGATGTTTCTTTAGATTTAGGCAGTTGATTGAGTACATTGGAGAATACTGTTTTCATCTGACATTTATTTAAGGCGTCGTTCACACACCCTGCAGTGCTACGCGACGGAGCGCGGGGTTGTGTAAACGACGACGCTTTACTTTTTATAAACTTAATTACATCATGACTGTGATAGCAAAGGACAGACGCGTGACGACGCTTCGGGAAGACCTAATTCCAGGAGTGCACGACTTTGGGCTAAAATGACGATGATACCACAAAGATCACTGAGGTTAATAAACTTACTTTTATTATTTTATAGTTACCTATTTGTTTAGTTTGCCACTGACAAACTAGGCTATCAAATAGCCATGAAAACCTGTGTTTACCTGTCGTTTCCCGACACTCGACATTCTAAACAAATCTCTCAAAAGAACAGACTACACAACTTAAAAAAAAAATACTGGCCATCAGAATGCCACAGCCTAAAAGTAAAAAAATACGATATTCAAATTGAACCACAGTCTTTTCAATTGCGAGTTATGTTGGATCTGGCTTTAATATTGCGTCACCGGCTTACTTATTGATAAACTCAAAAAAAAAACTCAGATATTCTGTACATACGTGGTTTTAATACTTCCTACCAATATTAGAAATATATCAGTCTGCGTATTTGGATTTGTTTTAATCAAGCACGCCACAACACAAACAACTCTAATGACTCTTGGCACACAGTTTGACTATGGCTATTCTATGGCCTGAATTAGGATATAGCATACTTATAATTTCGGCAGAACTATTGCAATAATAAAAAAAAAAACAGCGATCAAAATCGCGTGCAGAAGTGGGTTGCTACTAGATCACGCCTCAACAAATATGAATCAAATTGTAAACAAAGGTAGACCATGGCCTGAATAACCTACAATACTATTCATCCCGATAACACGTTCTTATAGGATAATCAATTCATGCGGGCGGAGCCACTATCAAATTATGTTTTTTTCAAATAAAATACATAGTATTTTTTTCAACTTTATTAACTATTCTAGGAATTTATTCCTGTATCGTGAGTGTGTTAACAAACGTGTAAACTCACATACACAACACCCAGAGCCGGAACAACTATCTGTAGGTGAACTATCATCTGTCCCTTATGTAAATGGAAACAAAGTTGCTCTAAGAGCTTATGGCAAAGCTCTAGCTCCATAGTACCATTTATTATTTCATTGTTGCCAAAATTACATAAGTACGCCAAGTTTCAGCTTTATTGGCTGCCAGAATGTGCTTGAAAAAGGATTACTACTAGGCATACATACGAAACAAATGTAATATAAAATTTGTTATAATAAATCCATCAAAAACATAAACACAGTCATGCAAAAAATACAAGGTTCACAAAGCACTGCTGTACCGCAAAAAGTTGTGATATCAAATGTAAAAACAAATCGGATAATTTATTCAGTAGGTATATTAATACTTAGTTAACAAATTAACTAACTTGGTTTAAGTAAGAGGTTGACATTATTGTGTTCTTCTAATGTAAAACCATACAAGTTTTTAATTTTTCGGGTAATCTCAAATTGAATGTTATCTGGGAATATAACATATATAGTAATATTATGTTCTCTTAGTCACTGAAAGTTCAGGCTTCAAGCTTTATCTACAACAAAGTTACAGAGTGGTCAAAAATGTAATATTTACTGCAAACCAAATTAAATAAAAATTCAACGCTGCTTCGTAAGAAAATAAAATGAAAATTTAAAATATTATTTCGCTCTCCGCAAACATTAAGTTATTATTATAAAAGCAGTGCCCACTGCCTGTGGGCGTGAAATTATAAATAATGTTCTAGCAATTTGCGAAATGGATGTCTCTCTTCAATATCCTAGGGTGGTTATCCATAAGGGTATAGATATAAGTGTGCTTTTGATGAATCCGTCAATTACTATGACAGGTTTTTTTTAAATAAACAGTAATAAAATATTGACAGTATTTTTAATGTAGGATATTTTAGATAAGATTTATCTTATTTAAACTAACATATTTCGATGATACACTTGGAAAAAAGTTCTAGGAGTGAATTAATATGATAGTAGTTGCACTTTTTACTTAAACTGTGAAAAAATATCAGACAGTATTTATAGTTGATGATAATTTGGGATAAAAAATTGTTAGAGTGAAGTAGAAGTTAATGATGGCAAAAGCATGTCCTGTAAAAAAGGCCAGCATTACTTAACTATGAAAGAACTTTGATTAAAATGTTGCTCATTCTAAACCTATTTTTTGTCTAATCATTGCTGTCCCACTCCTGTGCAAGGTCTCCACCGAGACACCGAGTTCTTTTGAGATATTGTTTGCCTGCGCCGCGCCGACTCGAACCAGCTCTACGGTATTTGGAACGCGTCCAAAGCATCTCGCCACCTCTTTCTAAACCTGTAAATTTTATATGTTCTTAGATCTTCTAAGGTCTGTAAACAATTACTATACTCTGCCACAGATCTTAGGCCCTAGAAAAAAGACGTTCTATCATCGAAAGCGTAGTCATAGCGTTGGAAAAATATCATAAATGTATGGGAATGCCAAGCGATATCGTAACATCACGTGATCAATCCCTAAAATTTTCAGCATTCCCATGGCTGATACAAGAGCTTGTCTAGAGCCACTTGTCGTTCTTATTTCATCTTTTTGTGGACGTTATTGAAATTCAAAACAAAAAATAACATGAAGTCAAAATATAACACATCAATCTAAAAACGGAAACCATTGAATTAACTTCCAAACCTAATTATAACGTTTTCATAAAAACTTTCCACAATCTAATTCTAAAAACAAACTTTTTCTCAATTATGGATTGTAACGGGCAACATTTAAAGGGAATCCCTAAAAGCTTAATTGCCATTATAATTAGTAAAGTTCCTTGCTTCTTGATTTACATGGCGAAATTATTGTTCCAACTTTCAATTAATAATAATGTTTACCTATTTTAAGGATTTTTGGTCACAAGGTAAGGAAGCTGGCCAGGTTTTTGAGCAGGCATACTCAGGGCAAAAAGTGTATAGCTGGATAGGTTCGGCTTACTGTAACTAATCTCGAGGCTCTCTTTCCCTAAAAAGGAAGACTCTTAAAAATCGAGCGGTCCTAAAATTTTACCCCTGCTGTCAGCTGATTGATCTGTCAATTCTTTGTTAGTAAATATTGTACCTTCATCTTGGCCGAAACCGTTATTTTGTGTTTACACTGAGCATCAGCTGTATTGTTGATACTTCGGTCTCGTCATATTTTACGAAACTGAAAGACTGTAAATTTAATTAATCGAACTCAGTTCCAACAGGTTGTCCATAATGTGGCAATACGATGTGTGCGATTTCTGTTGCAATAAATTCTTTTCCTTTCTTTTTTTCTTTCTTCTTCTTTCTTACAGTGACAGCCGGAACGGCTTAAATGCTGAGTTACGGAGGAGTCTTGGTATGTAACGAATGACCACCCATATAGACCAATCCTGGCAACCGTTGCTTAACCCAGAAAATCGGGTTATTTAGTCACGAGCTCCTATAAAAAACAATAAAAAATATTGAGGCAGCATGCCGCATTCACTTTTGAAACGACAGACTTTAACAAAAAGAGAAAGAAAACCGTTGTTACTGTACAAATCAACTATTAATAAATGCTTTTTCTCCTTTGAAAGCACTAGATAGGGCAAACTAGTCTAATTAGCGTATTCTCAGCGAAACTTTGGCGAAGAAGCACTAATAAGTATCAGGGAGTGCACTTCTGTCGTTATTTAAATAAAGGAACCACTCTTTTGTTAGAGACTTAAGTCGAAAGTTTTCCTTCTTTACTTCAAGCAGAATGAACTTGAAATTTAAAGAAGGCAGTTTGAGTCAGCTGCAGAAAACAGAAATTTGTGTCAGAGTTTTATTATTGAAGGACCTTTATGACCAACCTCTTTCTAATTATGGAACGTTTTCAACTTTAACAAAATCTAAAGCAATGAATTGATGAGGGCCTCCCGAGTCCCAGTGAACTACAGGGACCCTCATCGACCGGATGTGTGCGTCTCGAATCCAGTGATTGATCCAGTGACGCACAGATCCGGTCGATGAGGCTTAGAAATTCGCATCTTTCGGCTAAAATTATAATGATGGTTATCCTTTAGCAGAGGAGTACTGGGTTCTGGAAGTAAACACGTAGGCAGAGGCTAATAATTAAATACATAAATTACTTTTATATTTTATATATTTAGCACGAATTCCACAATATGCCTGCCTTCTGGGCGGCTACACTAGAATTGACAATCAAGAGCTTTGTAAAAACATCTTCACTTATTTTTATGTTCTAAATTCATATTACCTTTCAAGTAATACTCATTGCCAGTATTTCTATAGGCAAGTAGGTTGCCTTCTAGTCAAGCAGAGTCCTCACAGTACCTACCATAAACCGTATACCACACAGCAGTACGAAACCACAACCGTCACTCTCTTTTAAGCAATTTAAATTTTTGTTTTCAAACGTATTTAGTTATGAATTATTAGCGCTTTTTAAGGCGTCTTTTAAAAAACAGTTTCAGTAAGCCAATCTTCAAAGTCCGTAAAGTGTTTTTTTTTTATTCATAGAACTTGTTTTTCTTTCATAAAGTAAAAAAAAAAATCTCAAGTGGTCGTGCATACTATAGGCCAGCACACAAAGGAACTACGTCCAAACCTTTTAAGCGAACATTATGCTAATTAAAAAATACGAACTCCTCGACTACTTAGGGCGAATAATACGAGATCCTCGACTAAGCTCTGGGCGAATAATCTCGCGGACATGCTCCCGAGAAAGTAACTTTGACTTATTTCACGCTGGAAAATAGTTTGTACTTGGAGTAGATACATTGTTGGACGTGGTAAAGTAAATATGATATGATATCATTACATTACGAGACTCCTCCGTTCGGGAAGCACGTTGCATATCCTTGTCAGTAATTTAAAGATCTTTGACAGTAATTACTGTAATCAGAAGCCAACAAATCTGACAGTAGTCTTACCAAGGAGCTTTGTGTTATCCAGTAACTGGGTTGTGTAGGTCAGATAGGCAGTCGCTTCTACTCAGCTTCATTCGGTCAGGCTGAAAGCCGACCCTAACGCAGTTGGAAAAATTCCAGAAATCCTGTGTGTACGAAAATATAACTGGAAAGGGAGGGACTGATAAGATAATGACTCAAAGAAAAGTAAGAAAGAAGAAAATTATGTGGCGATAATCCCATTTAAATAACATGAACAAAGAGAATGCTGATGATGATGATGGATGCAAAGCCTTTTACGTGGATTCAACTGAATTAGTTGCTTAGCTTATTTCCTTACCGTTGATCCAATATTTACTGTAATTATACCGTCTTTGCTACTTACTCAGCTAAATCCAGATAAAAAGCTTAGTAGCTGCTACGCTGCCTTCCAAGTTTCTAAGCACCTTCACACTGCTACCTATCGCTACGCATATGCCATTTTCCGTTGCAAAACTAATACATTGATCTTTAGCTTTTGTCTTGTTGGCTTTTTTTGCTCTCATAGTCTTTAATGCCGTCTCCAAAACCACGGTTTCTGAGACCTCGGTGGAAACCAAGCAAGAGCAGCTTTGAAGCGAGTGGCGATTTTATAATGAGATGGTTATCTTTGGCGTCCCAAGGATAGTAATTAAAATCAAGTGCTAAAGCTGCATTGTAACGTTGTACTCGGTTGCTAACACATTGGAATCCGAGTAGCAAAATTTGAAATAAGAAATACCTATTTGCGCTCGCAGCTGATGTTTTTAACTGGCAATACTGCAATGAACAATTAAATAATGTCGCAAACTCCGCGTACGGAACTGGTTCGTTGAGTGTTGGTAGTTGACTTTCCTCTCAGTACGGTATGAGTAACGCTCGCGGACTTCCTGCGATTCGTGGGACAGTCATGACCGGCGGTCACTTGGCACTACGCAGCAGGAGAGTGACGGTGTCTGTTGAATAATATTTGTACCTCTGCCACATACGTATCGTCACCTCGAACAACTTATTTCCACAACTTATTGTATTACGTAGACGTTACCGTGAACTATTAAATCAGTGTATCCCCAGATTGGGTGAGTGTTGCAAAACCTTTTTATACGTTATCTAGATTTATGTGATCATAGCGCTACTTGTAGAATTTTGAAATAATGTCTATTTTGAACACTTGAACCGTTGATTCACATAAATTGCGCTGGTGTATAAACGGTGATCGTTAATTTGAATACCATATTTTAACTTTTATGTTTTCACCGAGTGACCGTAACATAGGTGTAACGGTTATTTTTAAATACATTTGATGACATCCTTTAATCTATTATTTTCCTTGTTCAAGTAGTATTGGTGAGTGGTAGTAAGTCAATGGAAGTAATTGTTTTGTAAAATTCTGCAAATCATTATTGTTATTTTTTCCATCTACCTCACATCATTAGATGTTATAATTTTTATGTTTCATCATGCCTTTAAATTGTACCACGCTGCTTAGACTGCTTCATCTTGATGGCTAATTGATGCTAGATCACCGCTTTCCACCGTAGATTCCATGTTCGACGGTTGTCAGGATGTTGCAGTCAGTGGCACGAATTCGGTCATTTGTTAAAATGCCTAATTCGGGATATTTCAGGGTCCTTCTATACCGGACATCCTTCCGTGCTGCTACAAGGGCTGTGGCTGGACAACCCTGCGTGCTACCTCTGAAACGAAGATCGACCTACCTCACTGGCTGCCACCAGTCACCTACGTCCTGGAACTACAGGATAGTGGTTTTCTTACGCCGGTCTAGAACTTAACACGCGCTCGATATCAAGAACCCAACCCATCTATTGCTCGGTTTTCTATTTTAATTTTATATAGTATTTTTTATAAAATAAATTTTTGTATCTACCCTCTCTTCGAGAGTTTAATTTACCTGCCTGGCCCCTAACCGTTACAGTGGCGCCCATACTAGTGGTAAATATCGAGCCGTGTTTAGTTCCTTTCTGCTAGGCATTTCTTTTAGTTTTCTTGGTGCTGGCTGTCTATTTCAGTAGTGTTAGTGTAAATACCATTATTACAAGCTACCAAAAGTGATATTTCTTCATTGTCTCGGGTATCAATTTTAATTGATAAATTATATTAGCATAAAATTAAAAAAAAAAAATTAAACTACCCACAATTATTTTTCTAATGCACGTTTTGGTAGCTTGAGTATTTGATTTTGTTCTGTTACAGCGTTTAACTATTTATATTTTGTTTATGTGAATTTTGCAACACACACCTGTCGGGTAAATTTTCAAATTGTACCATTGTTTTTTTTTACCGTTTACTTTTGAAAAATTACGAAAATGTCTTATCACATACATTTTTTATCCCTACAAAAGGCGGAACTAGAATACGAAGTAGCGGTTCGAGGTGGTGTAAGTGCCGATTCCGTAAACGAGCTGCAAATTGTGAAATTGTCAACTACCCTTCCTTCTGAAGATATTTTCGAATCACATTTAGATCCAACGGAAGACGAAAAGCGGTCAAAGAGTCCCTGTTAAAGTCACATAATAGTATAATTACCCTCAAAACTAAATTTGAAAGAAGTTTGTACATTCGCACTGAAACCTTGTTGCACCACGTATATCATCGCCTGAATCGAATTAATTACGCAGCCGGAGATGTAGCGGAATTGTATAAAATTTGCTTGACCAACTTCAATACCCAATATAAGGATATGACCTTGCTTAAGCCACAAACTGCCTTGACCACTCAGCCTCAGGTGTCTATTCAACCAGAACCAGTTCATGAAACAAATCCAGTTAATGTCGCTGTCAGTTGCGAGCGTAGGCTGTTTTCTGAGATTGGCAAACTGAAATTCGCCGGCAAAACTTGCGTCCGAGCATTTATACAGAGGGTAGAAGAATTTATTTTGAGCAGAGCAGTATCTCGCGAACAAATGGTCTCTTTTGCATATGAGATATTTACAGACGATGTTCTACACTGGTTCAGATGTGTTAGGGATCGGGTTAGTACTTGGGATGACATAGTTCCTTTACTTAAGCAAGATTTTAGTCAAAGTGATTTCGACTACAAATTTTTATCCGAAATAAGAGCACGCACACAGGGTGAACTAGAAAATATTACTATTTATATTTCTATTATGCGTGGCATGTTTTCTCGTTTGGATAGACAGTTAGCCGAAGAAGATCAATTAGAGATATTACTGCACAACATTCGACCTTGCTATGCTAGTACACTCGCGTCCTCTGCAGGATATAACCGATAAAGGCAGTCTACAAAAGCTATGTAGAAACTACGAAAACATACAAACTAGGCTCAAACAGTTTCGCGAACCGCCAAAAAACACTGCCGAAACCTTAGCACCTGAGTTTGCGTATAAACAACAACCAAGCAGAAGTCATTCTTGTAACTATAAAAATACTAATTTTAATTTTAAATCTAATTACTCTAAAAATAATTAAAATAATATTATAAAATAAACAAAAATAAAAATACTAGCGAAACTACCAATTTACACGTCAATGAAATGGTGCATGCATCTAAGGATAAGAACAAACCCGTATATTGTCCTAGATGTAGATCTAAATCACACTCATTGGGATCATGTAAACAACCTCATTTCCTTATCTGTTTTATGTGTGGAAAGGAAGGTGTGAAATTTCCAGAATGTACTAATTGTCACTCTAACATGACTAAAAACTAAGTGGCGAGGGTTGTGGAAACAGTAATGTTACCAATAATTTCGATAGAAATGATTGGCACAATTGGCTAAAAACTGTTTCAAAATTCTTTTCATGCTATTCTGTTTCTTCAATCCGTGTTACTAGTATAGATTACACACGGCCTTATGTCTCAGTTAGTGTTAACAACAAACCGGTCATTGGCTTACTTGACACAGGTTCTGCCGTTACTATAATGGGAAACGACTTCCATAAGAGTTTAATTTCATCAAAATACATTTCGAACATCAGCCTATGACATTTGTTGCAGCGGGTGGACAGAGAATTTCTTAATTGGGTTTTATTTCAATGCCGTTTAAATTTGAAAATCAAATCCATAATTTAAATGTCCATAACATACCGGAAATAAAAAATTCATTAATCTTAGGCATGGACTTTTGGCGAAAATTCAGTCTATTTCCTACCCACTTAAACAATATTCTATTTTTAAATCAATCAGAAGCTTGGTTGGCTGAACTGAAGCCAGATTGCTCAGAACATCTACAGTCGTATGATCATTTATCACAAGACCAGAGGATTACAGCAGATAATATCATTTCACAATTACGTGATATATCATACGTACTTCGTATGATATATCACGAGGTCTTGGCCGTACTTCTCTAATAAAGCATACCATAGACACTGGAGAGGCTGCTCCCATTCGTCAACGGTATTACAGAATGTCTCCGGAGAAGCAACGAATATTAGTGGAGCAACTAGATGAGATGCTAGAGGATGATGTAGTTGAACCTGCCGAGAGTCCATGGTCATCGCCTGTACTGCTGACACCAAAAAAAACTGGTGAGCTTAGGTTTTGCTTAGACAGCAGAAAACTAAACGCCGTCACAAAGAAAGATGCATATAATTTACCTTACATTTCTGAAATTCAAGATAATTTACGCGACGCTAAATATTTAACCAGTTTAGATCTATCTAAAAGTTTTTGGCAAATTTTGATCAATGAGCAAGACAGGTGCAAGACCGCGTTCTACATACCAACTCGTGGTACTTACCAGTTCAAATCCATGCCATTTGGTCTCACTAACGGTCCAGCCACACAACGTTTAGTTGACATTTTGTTCTATGGACCAGAATTTGAACACCGCGTTTTTGTATTTGTCGACGATATTATCATTGTGTCATCTACTTTCGAGCAACATATTTCACTACTACTTCTTGTATTAAATAAATTAAAATTAGCAAACTTAACTATAAACTTAAAAAAGTCAATTCTTTCGCGAAAAACTAAAATATTTAGGCTACGTAGTCGATGCTAACGGCTTACATGCTGACCCAGAGAAGGTAGACGCTATTAAAAATTATCCTACCCCCGTTAATAGAAAAGAAGTTCGTCGATTCTTGGGCGCAGCCTCTTGGTATCGCAGATTTATACCAAATTTTAGTTCTTTGGCTTCACCACTCAACAACTAACCTCACAAGGCAAAAAAGCACCATCGTTTGTGTGGTCTGAAGAAACTGATACAGCTTTTAATAAATTAAAAGAATGCTTAGTTTCAGCATCAGTACTCTCGTGTCCCGATTATTCTAAGCCGTTTGAAATTCACACCAACGCGAGTGACTACGGTATTGGTGGTGTATTGATACAAAATAGTAATGGTGAGGAAAGAGTCATAGCCTACATGAGCAAGTCTCTGTCCAACCAAGAACGCAACTATAGTACTACCGAGCGTGAAGCTCTTGCTGTTCTAGTGGCGGTTAGGCACTGGCGCTGTTATGTGGAAAACGGACAGAAATTTATCGTTTACACGGACCATTCTGCTCTTAAATGGCTTTGAAATTAAATAACCCTACAGGTCGTTTAGCACGCTGGGGTGTACGACTATCAGCGTATAATTTCGAAATAAGACACCGCCGTGGTTCTGAAAACGTGGTTCCAGATTTGTTGTCGCGCTCGGTACCAATTACCGCTACTGATAGTCTGGGAAGACTATCAGTAGCGGTTAGTACGCAAACTACAGATGCGTGGTACCTCAACATCTACAATGGTTGTCAGTCTTCTTCAACCTCGTTTCCTAACTATATAATAAAAAACGGGAAGTTATATAGGTACATGAAAAATATGTGTCCATTGCGTAGAGATTTTTTTTTCATTTATTTATTTATGTAATTACACACAAAACACTCAACAGAGAAAAGAAAGAATACAGATAGTAGAGCACAAAGATACTGCTTATTTTAATATTAATTTCCTTATTTACAAACCTGTTTTCGATTTAATAAGACAGTGACAATTGGTTTACCCATCTTTTTGTCTTTGTGACATGCCACAGTTTTAATATCTACTTGACATTTTATTATTTGTATTTTTCTTTTAATTTAAAAATAAGCTTCTGTAATCAAAATATGTATTTAAAATAAAATGTTGTTCTGTACATTCTACAAGCAAACAATGCTGGACGAACGACAGTTAATTCCAAATTCAGATCATAAGTTTTACGTAACAAAAAATATGTTTTAATACTATTAACAATCTACTGCAATGAACATAATGGTCAAAATTGTACAAACCTTTGCCTGTTTGACACAGTTTTAATATAATTCAAAACGCCGTCATAAGTGCACCATGAGTGGTGAACGTGTCAAACGAATTTTAGGCCGAATGAGTCATGAATCAACTTGCTTGACTGTCTGCCCAACCCGGGGATTTGGCGTGATGTTATGTTATGTGTAAAAGTCTCGGTATTTATTAATCAATCAGGCTTCAACGGCTTTTTAATTTGGGATGGGCAGACATGGAAACCATGATCTGCATTTAAGATATAAGATTTTTGTCTCTTCAAATGCCGTCGTTATAACCGACATTCGTTATAAACGTATAAAATTGCACATAGAGATGTTGAACGGGACCTTTATATTCTGTCGTAATATCCGGTATGTCGTTTTAACCGAAGTCTCTATAAACAGGGGCTTTTTATTTCGGGGGCTGAGTCACCCACGTCCGTAGGAGTGTACCCCATTCGATTCCCTACACGTGGTCCCCGGGTGGTGCAAATCAGGTGATCAACCACCCACCGGGCAAAGACGTACCGCCAAGCGTAGCGTAAGCGTATGATGCTCGGTGCAGCCACTAGAGGAGTTGGGTCTAGATAGTTGTACCACTGCAGGCAGGCCGGCCTGACTCGCGCTGTTATGGACGCACACACAGTACCTGAGTGAGGCGGCAGATGTGGCTCAGCTACGGTACCCCTCCGCCCAACTAGTGTTACTGGGGGACTTTAATGCCCACCACTAGGAGTGGCTCTTCCCATACTAGTGCACTGACCATGCTGGACGAGAGATGCAAAGTCTTTCGATTGCGCTAAATCTCACCCAGCTGGTCCAAGGGGCTACGAGGGTGCCAGATGTTGATTCACATACAGCCAATTGCTTGGACCTTCTGCTGACAACTGATCCAGACCGATACTCAGTGTCGATATCATCACCTTTGGGTAGTTCCGACCACTGTCTGGTGAAGTCTGTATCCGTCTACTCCCCACCCGATCCCAGCCCAAGAGGCACCCGGCTGGTTTGGCGGTACAAGTCAGCAGATTGGGATGGTATGCGATCTTTCTTCGCATGCTATCCTTGGCGGCCCACTTGCTTCTCTTCGGATGACCCATCGTCATGCGCTGACGCACTGACAGATGTGTTGCATCGGGGATGGAGTACTACATTCCGTTCTCTGACGTAACTGTGTCCAGCGTTGAACGTCCGTGGATTGGTGCCGAGTGTGACCGCGCAAACGAGGTTAAACACAGGGCATACATAGCATGGGTCGATGCTCGTGTGCGCAAGGCAAATGACGTGAGTCAAAAGAAAAGAGCCTTCAAAAGGGCTGCCAAGTCCTGCAAAAAAGCGATGCGAAGGGCACGGTTTGATCATATAAGCACAATCGGGGACAAACTTGCTTCACACCCTGCTGGTAGCAAGGCGTTTTGGTCCCTGGCTAAATCGGTTGAATCAAACTTCTGTCGCCCCTCACTACCACCACTGCTGAGGCCTGACGGGTCGCTGGCCCACTCCGCTGAGGACAAGGCTAACTTGTTTGCCTCCCTCTTTGCGGAATATTCGCGTCTGAATACTGATGGCATGCGGCCCCCTCCTTCTGCTGTTCGATGTGAGACGAGTATATCGGCAATTCGCATCCATCAGAGAGAGGTCTGTAGGGTGCTGCGAAACCTTGACGTGAACAAGGCTAGTGGCCCGGACACGATGCCAGCAATTGTACTTAAAACTTGTACGCCTGAGTTGTCTCCGATCTTGACACGCCTTTATCGCCTTACGATGGTGACTGGAAAAGTGCCGAAAGCTTGGAAGCAAGCTAACGTTCAGCCCGTGCCCAAGAAGGGTAGTCGAGTGGACCCGGCCAACTACAGACCCATATCAGTAACGTCCATTCTCTGTGAGAGTATGGAACGTGTATTGAATAATAAGCTCCTGGCATACCTAGAAGACAACGACCCCCTTAGTGACCGTCAATACGGCTTCCGCCGAAACCGGTCAACTGGGGATCTTCTAGCGTATGCCATTCACATCTGGAGTGAGGCCATCGAGAAGCACGGGGAGGCGCTTGCTGTCTCCCTTGACATATGGAAGGCCTTTGACAGGGTCTGGCACCAGAGCCTTATTGGTAAGCTTCCTTCCTTCGGTCTGCCTAGTGCTCTGTGTGACTGGATTGCAGACTTCCTGAGGGATCGGTCCAACCGAGTGGTTTTCGATGGCTGCTCGTCCGGTCAGTTAGGTATTAACGCCGGAGTCCCTCAGGGGTCAGTGCTCTCGGCAACATTGTTCTTGCTGCACATTAATGACCTGCTAAAACCCGGAACCTTTGGGTATGCAGACGACAGCACTGTTGCTGAGAGATACATGTCTAAAGCACAGGCTACTGGGCCTCAAGTCCGGTCTCTTCGGGAGGCCATGGTTGAGCGCTTGAACCTGTCTTTGGAGGCAGTCTCCGAATGGGGCAATGCCAATCTAGTCAGTTTCAATGCTGCTAAGACCCAGGCGTGTCTTTTTCCACAAAAAAGAGCCAATTTTACCCGGCTCCATCCTTCCATGGTGTAACCGTGCCGTTAACGGACCATCTCGACCTTCTTGGTGTTAAGTTAACATCGACCCTCAATTTTGGTCCTGAATTGAGGCAAAGGCTCAATTGGCTGCAAAAAAGTTGGGGATCCTTGCGAAGGTGAGACAGACTGGTACTTCACGCCTGAACAGCTGGTCTACTTGTATAAAGCGCAAGTTCGGTCATGCATGGAGTACTGCTCTCACCTCTGGGATGGATCTGCCAAATACCAGCTTGATGCTCTGGTCTGAGAATCGCCGAGTCGATTGACAGACGGGCCAAAAGGCTTATTAGCAACGATGCACTGGTCGCCTCAAAGCTCCAGAGCCTCGAACATCGTCGCCGAGTTGCCAGCCTGTCGGTTTTTTATCGGTTACATTTCGAGGAGTGTGCGACGGAACTGCACAATTTGATTCCGCCTAGCCCTTTCCATCATTGGACTACAAGACGAACGGCAATGTGCCATAGGTACATGGTGGATATCCCACCAGCGTGCGTAAGCGTTTTGAAAATACTTTCATTGTGCGTACAGCTAAGGAGTGGAATTCCCTTCCGGCGTCCTTGTTTCCTGATAGCTACAACCTAGGGGTCTTCAAGTCAAGAGTGAATAGGTTACTTCTAGGCAAGCGTGCTCCACCTTCGACCATATCATCACTTAACATCAGGCGAGATAGTGGTCAAACGCGAGCCTATAATGAATACAAAAAAAAAGGGATTTCACTGTAGTTATATATTATTTTACAATAATAGGCGTGGTGGCTCATTGGCAAAGACCGCGCCTCTCTTGCTTGAGGTCGTGGATTCAAATCCGGGCAAGTACCAATGTGATTTTTCTAATTCACATAATGTAATTTCTAAGTTTATCTTGGACAACACAGAAAACGGTGAAGGAAAACATCGTGAGGAAACCTGGACTTATAGCTAATGTAAATCTGAAATTACCAACCCGCATTGAGCAAGCTTGGTGATCAATGCTCGTGCCTTCTCTGCATGAGAAGAGGCCTGTGTCCTGCAGTGGGACAGTTACAGACACCAGCCTAATAATAGTAGAAATTATTATTTTAATTACAAAAACTATCTCAAATTCCGAAACTATATAATTTCAAAGTTCAAAAAACTATCTAATATAAAAAATACTTTCAAAAATTTATTTAGTTGGTAAAAGATTTGCCTATGTATTAAAAGAGTTAGTTTTCAGGGAAACACTTTAACAATCACGCTATTTTTGAGAAAACACAGGTAAACTTGATTTTACTTATAGGTACAGATTCCTTGACCTTTACTGGCAAAAATCAAGAGGTACTCGTCCGTCTAAACAATATTAGAATATAAAGAATATTCCTTTAACTTTTTAAGCTTTTCTTTAGTTTGCGATAACAAAATAAAGTTCGTTTGTTGACTACTAATAAACTATGCTATTTAAGACTTCGCTCTATTTTATACCCTTACTAAATAAATTATTATTATTAATAATGAATACTTGCATAAGTTGACTTATTTTTCATATTGCTTCGAAAACTTTGTGGATATACGAGGTGAATGGTATTTTAACAAGTTTTTTTTGCGTAGGTACAAAGATATGCAACATAATGAACGTGCAATTGAATATGATACGACACTTGACCTTGTTACTTCTGTTTCAAATATCAACTCCCTATTCCACGTCGTATTGCAACGAAAACATCAATTCATTTTCAATATAATTTAGAGATAGATAAATTAATAAAAATTCTTATAAAATTTAATTTGAATTCTTTCAAATCAAATCAATTATCTATAGCATTAATAAGTTCCTGAAATGTCCAGCAATGACATACAGACAGATAAAGTCGCTCCATAACGTACTTTTATACCATTTTAGTACAGAATCCTAAAAACTAAATTATATCATCATCATCATCATCATCATATCAGCCGAAAGACGTCCACTGCTGGACATAGGCCTCCCCCAAGCGTCGCCACTTTGACCGGTCCCGTGCGTCTCGCAACCAACGTATCCCTGCAACCTTCACCAGGTCGTCGGTCCACCTGGTGGGAGGCCTTCCAACGCAACGTCTTCCGGTTCGCGGTCGCCACTCCAGAACCTTTCTGCCCCATCGGCCATCCGTTCTGCGAGCAATGTGCCCTGCCCACTGCCACTTAAGTTTGGCAATTCCCCGGGATATGTCGGTAACCCTGGTTCTCTTGCGGATCTCTACATTTCTGATTCGATCACGTAAGGAAACTCCGAGCATAGCCCTCTCCATTGCCCTTTGGGTGACTGTAAGCTTTCTGATGAGGCCCATTGTAAGCGACCACGTCTCAGAGCCATAAGTCATCACTGGCAACACACACTGGTCATAGACACTGAGACACTGTGGTAAGTTAGACGAGAAGATACCGCGCAACTTCCGGAACGCTGCCCAGCCGAGTCGGATTCGACGGTTGACCTCTTTCTCGAAGTTGGCCCTACCCAACTGGATCGTTTGTCCCAGGTAGACATAGTCGCCCACAACTTCGAGTGTATAGTCTCCGACCTTAATAGGAGTGGGTGTAACATGGGCATTCATCATCACTTTGGTTTTGTCCATGTTCATCCTAAGACCCACTCTTTCGGAAGCTCTACTGAGGTCATCGAGCATTATATTGAGGTCCTCCATGGTCTCAGCCATAACCACTATATCATCGGCAAACCGAAGGTGAGTGATGTACTCGCCATTGACGTTGATGCCTAGTCCTCTCCAGTCCAGAACCTTGAAGACGTCTTCCAGTGCAGCGGTAAACAGCTTCGGAGATATGACGTCTCCCTGTCTCACACCTCGCTGCAAATGTACGGGTTCCGAGGTCTGATCCTGAAGTCAAACTGACATGGTGGCGTTTTTGTATAAACACTTCAACACCTCGATGTACCGGCAGTCAATTTGGCACTGCAGTACAGCCCAAGTCTCGATCGAATCGAAGGCTTTCTCGTAGTCCACAAACGCTAAACAGAGAGGCAGGTTGTACTCTTCGGTTTTCTGTATAACCTGCCGCAGCGTATGTATGTGGTCTACGGTGCTGAAACCATTACGGAATCCGGCTTGTTCGGGAGGCTGGAAATCGTCAAACCTGCGCGCGACGCGATTCGTGATGACTCTTGAAAACAGCTTGTAGACATGGCTAAGAAGTGAGATGGGCCTATAGTTCTTCAGTAAGGCATTGTCACCCTTCTTGAAGAAGAGTACCACCACACCCCTGCACCATGCCTGTGGCGTCCTCCCCTCGAGTATGACGGAATCAAACAGCTTCTGAAGGGCCTTAAGGACCGGTTTCCCACCCGCCTTCAGGAGTTCGGCCGTGATTCCGTCATCACCCGGCGCCTTGTTGTTCTTAAGCTGTTTCAGAGCCATCCTAATCTCATACAGGCTGACGTCCGGCATGTCTTCGGTATAGTGTCGGGTCAATCTAGCTCTAGGGTCATTGGCTAGATTTGCGACGGGTTTACTGGTTGACGTGTACAACTGCCCATAGAATCTCTCGATTTCCCTCAGAAGCTCCGGTTTGGCAGATACGATCCTGCCATCATCGGTCTTCAGTATCGTGAGCTGGCTCTGCCCAATAGACAGATCTCTTGCAAAGACCTTGGAGCCCTTATTCCGCTCAATCGCGTCTTTAACACTTTCGGTATTAAAGCGGCGGAGATCGCTTTTCAAGAACTTTGAGATCCGTCTATTTAGCTGCCGGTATTTCAACGCATCGTCTGAAGACTGCAGAATCATATCACGCCTCTCCTTCATGAGCTTGAGTGTAGGACCAGAGAGCTTTCTGTTCCTATCTGTACGGCGGGTCTTGAAAAACTTAGACCCGACCGTATGGACAGCTTCCACGAACCCATCGCTGTATTCGTCCACGGAGCTCCCTAGGCACTCGAAACGATTCTGGAGTTCGAGTTGAAAGGTTTCGGGGTTTTGGACCTGGATTTGTGCTGGGCGGAGCGTGGACTTCATCAGTCGAGACCTTTCAAGCTTGACATTAATGTTCAATGTGCCTCTTACCAAGCGGTGATCGCTGCCGGTTTTCACCGAGTTGATCACAGAGACATCATTGAACATTTGCTTCTTGGTTGACATGATGAAGTCGATCTCGTTTTTAGTTGCACCATCGGGGCTTTGCCAGGTCCACTTCCTGTGCTCACGCTTTCTGAAGAAGGAGTTCATCATGTAGAGGCCCTCCTTCTCCATAAAACTGGCCAGTAGGTGTCCCCGGTGGTTCCGACGTCCAACTCCAAATTGCCCCACTTGCAACTTATCCTCGTCTCGTTTGCCCAGTTTCGCGTTGAAGTCCCCCATGACAACGGTGAAGTAAGTTTTAGAACCATGTATGGCTCTAGAGATATCCTCATACATGGTCTCTACCTCGTCGTCGGGGTGTGCCGAGGTCGGGGCGTAGACCTGTATGACCTTCAGCGAATATCTTGCGGATATTCTGAGTATAAGGTACGCCACCCTGGTCGACACACTCTCGATCTTCACCACGTTGTTCACAAGGGACTTGTGGACGATAAAGCCGACACCACCCTGGGACTGCCGGTCACCCTCTCGGAAATAGAGCAGGTTACCGGATTTGAGGATTATCGAGTCCTCCCCCTCTCTTCGGACTTCAGATAACCCTATAATGCTCCATCGTAACCTGCTCAATTCTTCCTCGAGTTCGGCTATCTTCTCGTCGGTCCGGAGTGTTCGTGTGTTATACGTTGCCAGGTCCAGTCGTCGGTGTTTATTGGGGTAGCCGGGTCCACTCCGGAGATTCTTTGCACCCCTTGCCACGCCATCACCTCGACCGCTACCGTAGCCGAGGGTAGACGGGTTGCCGGGCACTCGGGGCCGTTTTTTTGTTGTGCTATTCATATTGGTTTGGGGGGGTTTGCCATAATCGCCACGCTTGGCAGACGGGTTGGCGATCGCAGTTGGTTGGTAAAGTGCACAGAGAATGCTGCTGCCCATTCTCTGGTGTGTCCCTTAGTCGCCTCTTACGACACCCACGGGAAGATATGGGATGGTGAAATTCTTTACGTCCGTCACCATACGGTACAATTATAGAGTAATTTTAAATTCCAAGCTCTGAATAAAGAGAACTTTTTCATGAGATACGTATCTGGAAAGTTTTTAATTGCCAGTTATATAATTTGCAAATATTTCTTAAGATGAGTATGGCTTAAAGACAGCTTAATGTAGATTGAAATAAAGTTGTGATGGAGCTAAATATTACGTGGAAAGAATGGCAGCTAATCTCACTTGATACTCTTTTATTTAAAATAGAGCAAGAATGTAATGTCTTACTTATGGGTACTTATTAATGTTACTTTGTTTTTATATTATTTTCATTGGATGTCAGATTTTATAAAATTCTTGATAAAAGCTAAGATTATACTCTATTAAATAGATACTTAACTCACAGTATTTTTTTTCTTTTTATGTTAACCCACCTCTTGACCTTGATCTTGCCTGACTGTGAAGGCTACCGAAATCACTGCTCAACCCCTATATTTTGGTTTCTTCGACAATCTTTATAGCTGAAATATGTTACATTGTCGAGACCTTCTTGTTTGAGATTCGAAGCGACTTTTGGAGAATAGCAGTACTGTTTTCTCTTATTATAATTTTAAGCCATTCTAACTCAGTACTCACTTGATTATATGATAACAGGATTAGAGGACATATACTACAAAATTATATAAATGTAGTTTGAAAACTAGGACTAAACGTTATCTTGACCCCCTGACCCAAATGTAGATTTGATTTATGTTCGTACTTAAATCTATCAGAGCGGTAACAGCCAGGGTAATATTCTTGTTCCACTTAAATTGCTTGAATTACGTCACACCCCTGAGACTGATACATGACATTTAATCATCTATATTAAATGAAATTTAATAGACATTTTTGAAGAAATCTATCAGCATAAAGGTAGACTTTTGTAGTTAAAACTCTTGAGTTACTCAATTTTCCTGACCTCCAAAGCCCAGTAAATGAAATGAAATTGTTCATCCACACAGATACAAACTTAACTAAAAATAATGGCACGAGTACAATACAGATTAAATGCACAACACTATGCCACAACTGGTGTAAATTTTTCTGACTCTGACTACACGTTACGGTCGAAAAAAAAACACTATGCGACACCTTAATGCTTTTCTGATGATCACCCTTCCATGGCCAACTTCAGCAAGCGTTGCTTAACCTTGAAGAGCAACGCTGCTGATACTTGGCAACGAGTTACTAAATATATATTCGGTTTTTTTATGGTTATTGTGAGTGGTAACGGCAGGTGCTAAAGTTCTTACAAGAGATATAATAAGATATTGTAGGACTACATATATACTACCATGTAGGTATACCTATAACCCGCGCATAATCGTATTGGCCTAAGTGCCGATTTTTCAACAGTCTGATCACTTTTAACTGAGTAATAAAAATGGCGGTATGGCACCTTTTGTATAGAAAATAAATCAAAGTGTCATTTTTATTCCTTATTTAAATGTTATCAGACTATTGAAAAATCGGCCCTTGGATGAGTAGACTTGAGGAAATTTCCTTAATAAGAACTTTGACTGTGGTTGTCTTAAAAAGTAATAAAACAATAAGTTTCTTCAAACCACAAGGTTTTTGACCCTTCGAAGCACTCATCAATTTCAGAAGAAGCCAAAGTTGAGTTTTAGTTAGAGGATTCTCGAACTATTGGAACCTGAAAAAATATTTAATATCCACAAGTAATGGATTCCACCTGGGAGTTATATCTGTTATAACTAAGTATTTAAATTATGCCTACAATTATTTATGTTTATATAATAATTATATTCATTTCTATGAATTTGTATGCTTAATAGTAGTTGTTTTGACTTCTTGCGATTGGTCGAGACTTGACAGTTATCGACGACCAATCACAAGCAAGTTTAATGGTGGGGATTGGGGGGGATAGAAACGAATCGGCGGGCATTTTATTGGTATGCCCGGCCATTCGTTTTAAGGGACAAGTTTCACAAGTAGGCAGTTTAAAACATTTATGCAATCACATGGTATAAAGCACGTGCTCAATGCTGTCGCTACAGCCCGAGCGAATGGCCAAGTGAAACGGTACAACCGCACCATTTTGGCATCGCTAGGGACAATGAATCACGATAGACCAAATGGTATATGGGATGAACATTTAGCAGACATACAGTTAGGTATCAATACTACAGTACACGCCACCACTAAAAAGACTCCAGCGGAGCTTCTTTTTGGACGAAATCTAACTAACCCATCTGAAGGTTTGATAAATGACGTAATACATGACGTTACGTCTGAGGTCGGAGAGAGTCTCGACGATGTTAGGGCTACGGCCGGTGAGCTTATTAGGACTCAACAGGACAAGGACAAGGAACGGTATGATAGGTACAGGAAAATGGGAATACGTTTCAAAGAAGGCGATTTGGTTAGAGTAGTAAGAGCCGTGACAGGAATAGAGGGGCAGTCTAAGAAGCTCGAACCTAAATGTAAAGGCCCTTACAAAATTAAGAAGGTACTACCGAACGATAGGTTCGTGGTCGAGGACACGCCCCTCACAAAGACTAGTAAAGAGATACGAGGCTGTGGTAGCTATTGACAAAATATTCCCATGAATCTGCTTTAACGAACCCGTATCAACCGATTGTGAACACGAGCGTAATGATTGCGAATCCGAATGTGAAGAGTTGTAAATAGATGTATAGTAAATTCATACTCATTAATGAAGATAAATATGTGTATATATGAATATTGTAAATACAATTAAATAAGCATGTAATTAAGGACACTATAATCAAATTATTCGCCGTCAATTAACATTGTGTATCTCTAATATGTACACTTAAAGAACTAAGAAATCGATGTCATAATAAAAAGTAATGATAATGTGATTTCAAGTTTCGATGATTAATGTCATGTATCATCAAAATTATTATCCCTGTATAATGCATGTACTAATGGCTGAAATATTTGCTGGTCAATGTCATGGACCAGTAAATACCGACTCATTGGTTAGGGTCACGTACTAATGGGTTGGTGAGGGGTATCAGGTAACGGATGCCTCTCATTTTAGAAATTAGTGCATCAGTATATCTACTGGTCGAGGTCATGGACCAAAACATATACTGTCGATATAAAAGATATGAATTAAAGTTAGGAGTGTCAGGTAACCGTCACTCTTAAGAGGTTATAAGCTTTTGTTAATCAAGGTCATGGATTAATACATAAATTCAGGAGTAAATCTATTTATAAGTGATTGTTTTGATATTTATTTAGATACTAAAATGTGATAATAAGATGACTTATAGTCAAAATGATTAATAAAGGAAGTTACAGATAATATATGATTGATAAAAATATGTTATTATTATAGTTATGTTGGCTGAAATATAGAGTAATGTTTTGTAATTACTCAAATAACAACGAGAGACTCGTTGCAAGCCGGATGGCCGAACTGTTATAATTATTTAAATTGTGCCTACAATTATTTATGTTTATATAATAATTACAATCATTTCTATGAAGTTGTATGCTTAAAAGTAGTTGTATTGATTTCTTGCGATTGGTCGAGACTTGACAGTTATCGACGACCAATCACAAGCAAGTTTAATGATGGGGATTGGTGGGGATAGAAACGAATCGGCGGGCATTTTATTGGTATGCCCGGCCATTCGTTTTCTGACATCAGTACTAGTCACTTGTATTGTATTGCTGTTGGTTTTGCTAACTCAAACTGTACTGCTTTGTAAATATAAAGAATAAAGCTGATCTTCGAATTTATAAAAAGTGTTTTGTATTCAAATTCCTCGCTTCTGAGTGTTTGACCAGTACGGTTCACATATCTTAGCGGGGACCCTTCGGTTAAAGTATCACTGACAACTATAAACTTTCCGAGCCGAGAAAGAGATACGTGACGAGAAAGTGTTAAGGTAGACATTTTATAATGCTGATTAGAAAAATGTGCAGATAGGTCACTATTTTCTAGTGCATCTGTATTCTTACTAATATCATAAACTAGTTGTCCCCCCCGGCTACGCTGCGTGGAATTAGGATTTCTTCCAATATCTTTATTAATTACTGTAAAGTTACATCACAATCCATTCAGTGGTTTTTCGTGCAATAATAACAAAATACACCATATTGTTTTTGGTTAGACACTTTTTACTTGGATAGTTGAATAAAGCTAGCAAACAATACTAAAATGCTGCTCAGTTAGTTAATTTGATGGCAATATTATCAAGTTTGTGTTAATTGACAGTTAAAATGATTAATTACCATGTTGAATTAGCAAATCAACGTCTCCGCGGCGACATATTATATAATATATATAAGTACGAAATAGGATAGGACATAAGATGTGAAAGTCTGGTTGTTTCGATTTTTGTGAATTAATCAACCTGCACCAGCTGATCAGATTTAAACTAATCTTGCTAAGCTAAATAGACACTAGTTTATTCAAGTAGCAAGTTATCTATGTCCTTAACTACTAAGTTAAGGACATAGAAAACTTTATCCCGCAAGTAGTTGTCTTGGAACTCACAATTTTTTCACGGACGCAGTCTATACCTAAACCCGTTTTAAACTTTGCAAAGCCACATAGCTTAGCTAATTATTACATTGTCCCAATTAGCTTATCTAAGGGTCAAGACAAAGTGACATTGAATGCAAAACCGATTGTCAAAGTTCAAATTATGTTTTGCATTGACTATGTGACTTTCCCCTGCCTTTATTTTCTTTAGTAAACAAAACATGTCAAACAAAACACTGACTTATCTACCAATCATTGGCCTCTCTTATTCTTTGACGCTCTCATCTCGTAAACTGAAAAAAATGAGGCAGGAACTTTAACATTCTAACACGAATTAAATCGTTTTATCTTTTAGCATCTTGTCTCAACGGGAACCGACAGCAGCATAAATAGAAAAGATAAAAAATGTAAGATGAATAAAATATTACAGCTATAAACATTTCGGTAGGTCTTTTAATATACGCACTTATATTGCTAATGTATTTTTCAATGTCAATTTATTTGAATTTTCAAAATATTCCCAATAGTATCAAAACTAGTCAGAGCAGTTTTAACCGCTTTTTTATCGGTTTTTCTTCATCAATCAGTATCATGTTTTTAAACCAAACTTTTAACAAGGTAAATAAAAATAAAAAACTGATATTGCTTAAAAAGCGAACTAAAAAGATGTAAACAAGAAAGAAAGGAAAAATATTTATTTGTGACCCACACAGGAGACACGAGAAATAAGCATAAAATTTAACAATAATAAAAATTTAAATCCCCGTGCGAGATCAAAAAGGCTCCTATCTCAGCAGTTGGAGGTTATGTGTCAGCCAGCTCGCAAATATGTATCCTCCGACTCCACACATGATTTTCTTATTGTTTACATGTTTTAGTAAGTTTATTAAGTAGTCAGGTTTTTATTTTTAAATCAACTTTTTTTATTTACATCTTTTTATTTATAATTTTTTTTTCTATTTACTTTTTAATATTTAAGTAGTATGTATTTTTGTAATCAACCCTTAAAATCCTTAGTTTTGATACCCGACCCGATGGCTTTGGAAGAATTAATAAATTTGGTAGCCCACAATATGGCGCCCAAAATATGCTATTTTAGTTTATTTTTTAATTCACTTGTATAGGAACACTTGGGCAATCATTCATATCTAACGATGTCTTATCTTAATTATATAACTCCGTCCAGCGGTTTGGAAGATAATTATGAGGTAATAAAGAATATTACATACCAAGATACGTTACGAAAAACTTAAGCATTTTCTTGCAGTCGGGTATAATTAAAATAAAGTTCGATGTTCCTACAGAGAACTTGCAACGGACCGAGAATTTATTACCAAACACCCTCACATACATTACAATAACAATTTTTACTAAACATACCGGCACAATATACTACGTCTCTTCCCTTCAAAGAAAACAATGCCAAAAGATTATACAAAACTTATACCTAATTGCAAGAAAGTTAGTCATGCCACACAGCTGTTATTGCAAAACAAGTTGATAAGTTAATGTAGGTAAATAACAGTTATCTTGTTTTCATGTGCAGACATTCTTAATTCTATCTTAGCCGTAGTGTCTCATGATAAGTATTTATTAACTAACTTAATTAAGTAAGTTAAAAATAATAATATAACTTAGTCTTTTTTTTTGGTTATACACTTATTTATTTCCAAACACCCACACATACAATAACAATTTATATTAGACATAGATGACAGATAGCCTCTATAAAGAAAATAAATCATAACAACATGACAGCAACCAAAACAACGACAATCAATCATAACAACGTCGGTTACTGACTGTGCGTCAAAATGCTCAATCTGACGAATTAAAATAAAATGGCACCCGTCCGGACATTAAAACGGTAAATTATTTCAATAAAACGTGTCCCTTCACTTGGAAATTGAATATTTTAACATAAACTGAATTACTTATTAAAACTTTCATCAGCTTTGGCAGAGTTGAATTCCGAATGGCAACTTTAAAACTTGAATTAAAATTTATAAAAGTCGCAGTAGCCATGAATCATAGGATCGCCATCATCAACTCCAATGCATATAGGCAATTCTTATTATTTGTTTTTGTAAAGTGTTTATTTCACTTGTTTACAGACACTTTGAGTTTTCAGACGAACTTGAAGCTAAAAGCACTTATCATTTACTTTCACTTATCACTTGATCATAAGACCCTCGTCGATCTTTGGCGAAGATCCAGCGAGAAATTCCAGGATACTGTTTTAAATCTCTTTATGGTTTACTCAATCATTTTATAATGATTAGCGTTACTTGTTTATAAGGTTTTAAAATATCTATTAATTTTATTAATCCAAGACAATACACGCAAAGCGATGGGTGTGTGTTCTCTAAAATGGCGGAACCTCCATATAGTTTTTGTTTAGACAATTGGATAGTTGAATAAAGCTAGCAAAAAATACTAAAATGCTGCTCAGTTAATTATTTTAATATTAAACTACCCTAATATTCACAAATACAAAGTTGTTAGTTGATGATTATAAAAATAGTAACTTCATCTCAAAACTACCTAAGTTGCCGGTGATTTGAATATCTTACTAATCAGAAGGTTTTTTATTATTACATGGCTGTGTAAAATAGTCTTATGGTTTTATAGTTTCTAATCTATTATTCAAATTAGTTTAGTTTATTCAATTATTTCATATAGTTATTGAAATTATAACATCTGCCAATGTTGGCAACTTTGCGTAACAACATTAAGTGATAATCAAACATATTTACTTCGTCAAATGTGTAATAGTTAAAAAGACAACAAATCCAAAAGTCTTAAAATAAGTGACCCCATTTTATTTAAACATCTCGTAATAATTAAAACTATTAATTAGGATATTGAATTAATATATCCACGCCTCCACGGTGACATATATAACTCAAGTATATAATAAAAGAACACAAAATTTTACATTGGTTCATAGCCTCTTTTGGGTCTAAACTAAACTTCTCAGAAATGTTCTAAACTCAAGCTTGTCTCTCTAGTCAGTGTCTTTTGTACATATTGTTTTCAGGTTGTCGACACCGACTTCGGAAAATAAAGTTATTCTTTGCTTTGTATTTTTTTGTTCTGGAAGTCGGTTTGATTTTTTGTTAAAAAGTTTTTTAATTTTTCTCTTTTGTTTTTGGTAGGTATCTCCAATTAACACGATAATAATTTATAGCCAAAGAACGTCTCATGACGATTCTAATAAGCCCAAACACAACTAGGATACATTGTTTTATTTCAGCCTTCCAGTGCCTATCTTCCGGCTTCATCATCATATCAATCGATGGTGCCGTTTTCATCAGTACCATTTATTTACAAGTATTTGCTTTATCATATTTGGTTAACTATTCGAGATATCTTATACCCATGACATACTTAGCACTGAGGAGTTCCAGTGGCCTTCTGTGGTCCTCTACATCAGTTCCATTTCACCAAATGATACTTTCTGAGTGCAAATGATTGCATTGTTGATGAAAATACCAAAATCGCTATATATATGCCTATAATATTTGAGGAGTTCCCTCGATTTCTTTAGGATCCCATTATCAGATCCTGACCTGATGACTATGGAACCAACTAAGAAGTATAGGTACCATTTAAATCAAAAGAAGAATTTTTGAAATCGGTCCAGGCTCTTTATGTATTCGGGGAACATACATAAAAAAAAAGTTTTTAACAAATTGAGAACCTCCTCCTTTTTTTGAAGTCGGTTAAAACAAGCTGAACAGCAGCTGCAAACTTGATTAAAACACACAAAAAGAAGTCCATTTATTGACTTATTCATACGCATTTTCATAGTGAGTTAAATCACACTCGCCTCTAAGTCTTTTTGATAAACTGTCTGGGCATCCACAACGAAAAAAGCAACGGTTATCATTGTTTCAATCGTACTCACATAATTTCTTCATCCGTCCCCTCAATCGCTAATAAAACAAAAATAGCGGTGAGACCATGGTATAATAATATACTTCGCCTGGTTTTCTCTTTACAGGATGGCTTAAGACTACGTCACGATAAGTGTTACCATTGATTGTCCTTTTCAAAAAACTTTAGGTATTTTATTATGTAATTAATGAAAATAAAATAAATTACCGCTCGTCAGGGCTTTTTCCGATTAGGCTGATGACGTAGCGGCCAACAAGTAGGTTGCGGTTCCGCTTGACCACAAGCGACATCGCATCTGAGGCTCGCTCGATATCATATGGAGGGTCCCATACAATATCGCAGCTGTGGAGACCGCGGAGGGAGAGGAGTGCCGTATTGCGTTGCGCCACTCTACCTACTTTCCGTGGCCTGGACGGGGTCGCCACCGTCTGATTGCGGATGAGGAGGGGCCGCAGGGGAGGTCCCTATCGCCTGCGGCCGAAAAGTGATAGGTGGCGGGGCCACTGACCTGTCCCGTCAAAGAAGGGCCAAGGGTGCCATACATTGGGCCGCCTGGCGCCCAATGTGTACTGGTGCGCTGGTGATGGGTAGTACACCCCAAAGGAGGGTCCGGTGACGGATGGCCGCGGCGGGTTCGCGGTGAGTGCGAACGCGTGATGCCCGTGTTCCCGCGATAAGCAGCAAAAGAGGACACCGTGGAGTTTTAGTGGGTTGGAGTCCCACATAACTGCGCTATCTACCCGTGGTAGAGTAGCATGCATGAGCATTTCCCCAGGCTAAAAATAAAATAAAATTGGTTGCGATGCCCGTGATTGTTTTTTTTCGTGTTGAGGGTAATACTGATTTACCCTTGCAAAGAATTGATCAGGGTTGCTGATATAATAGAGAAATAATTTAATCAATACCACGGTCAAACGTTGCACAATGAAAAATTAATTTTCAATTTGACTCTGATTGTTCATGGACTTATAATTAAATATGAGGTATTACTCTGTTTAGTTCAAACAAGAACCTATCTACGAGTCATCATCATCTTCCTGCCCATACCTCATGTCACTAGGGGTCGGCGCAACACATTTTCGTCTTCCATACCGTCCTGTCCTCCGTCACGCCATCACTGACTCCCTTTTCTTTCATATCACTCCTCACACAGTCCATTCATCTTTTCTTTAGCCGTCTCCTCCCTCTCCATCCATCCACATTAATATTCATAACTCTTTTAGTAACATGAGTTTCATCCCTCCTCATCACATGACCATACCAGGACAAACGGTTTCCTTTCAACTTTTCTGTCACGGTGCCACTTTCAAACTTTGTCTAATATACTCATTTCTCACGTCATCCATTGTCGTCACTTCGCATATCCATCTCAACATTCTCATCTCATTATATCTACGCGTAAGGAAAAGAAATAATGCCATAATATGCAATCAATTAAAAAAGAAGCAAAGTAAAAAAATTAAAAAAGTATCGAATATGTCGATTTATTTAAAATTATAAAATTATTGTAACTGTTGTATTATTTTATCTTTATCCCCACAAAAAAGTTTGAGAACCGCAACGCAATTGATGACGTAGTCTTAGGCCAATCACGTGATCCAGCTGTCACGGGAAGAGACTACCATGTCTTATTGTACCATGGTCGAGACAAAACAACATAAAGAAAAACGTATCACGGTTTTCGAATCTTCAAAATCTAATAAAAAAGCAGAAAATCACTCAAAATGCAAATGCTAATATCAACAAAGTAATTTGAAAAAGAAAGCCATAGAAAATACTTACTTTTTGTCGAAAAATATAATAGGGTCACCAGGAAACGGTCACAAAACGCGAAGTTCAATGCGTTATTCATGTGTCTTGTCTGTGATTCATGCCCGGATTCACCACTAATAGTTTACGAGTTATTAGCGTTGCTTCAACCGTACCCCGTCTTCCGTACTCTTGGTGTGTTAAATAAAATAAATACCATGTTATTGTTATACCCAAAGAAATAAGTAACCATAGGCTTCCTCCAAGTTTCACAAAAGTCATTTCTCTAAAGCAGGTTATACATAAATCAAAATCTTACACGTGCATTCCACACAATCGGTATACCTACTTACATACGTTACAGAATTTCTCTCTGTACATAATTTAAAACTTCCCACCCCAAATTTATTGATAAAGCATAAACATAATATATGTACCTTGAATTGTAAATGAGTTCCATTAGAACCTACGTACCTGTTGTTATTTACATAAGTTCGTTACAGTTTATTCCACAACTTTTCATTCTTCAGCAATACTTGTTTGCTGTAAATGAACGACTGTGTTTTTCACGTGGATTTGCTCCCGTGGCCCGTATTTTTTCGGGATAAAAAGCCTTGCCTATGTTATTAAAGTTTTGCTGTAGCTTTTTGTCCAAGTAAGGATTATTGTTAGCGGTTCAGCACTTCCATATATTAATTAACCTTAAAGAGTATCTCTATGTAATCATATTCTTCATTACTGAAGATAATACACGTTCTTAAAAGCTTTGACGGAATCACTGAGGATTTGCTTCCAGGCCACTCTGTCTTCATATCTTCTCAGGACATTGATCACTGTGAGTTCTGTGATAGACTTGATTTGATCTGAACAGCGCAGTGTGTAGGTGGACGGCCGCGCAGTATATATCCATCAGGTTTTCCTTCAGGTTATCTGGTTGTATCCGGACGATAAGACTAAAGTATTGTTGTTTTCAGTTTAGTGTCAAAGTATGATTGTAAAGGATTTGATCTCTTTTACTAACATAAAATATGAAAAGACAAAATATTTTTTTCTCTATATAATATTAGTTCAGACAAGTCTGTTGTACCTTTCGAAGAATTTCAAGAAGCAACTCGTTAAATAAATAAATTACGATTTGCTTAGTTATAATTTATTATAAATCTGGGCAGAACTGCTTTTTGGTTACAAGCAGATAAGTCAGTCAGAAAGTATGGTAACTATGCTTATGTTATTTTTAGCTTCTTCTTCTTTTCAAGTCGATGGAAAAATCTTTCTAGATATTTTGGAACCAGTAGGCAGTCACGTAAATAGCAGCGTCAGTGGCTTTCATGAGTTCCTCGTATTTTTATCTTGATTGCTTACAATAAAATTCTATGTACATAACAGAGGCGCAGTTCCCGTGTTTTTAAGAACTTTCGTATTCTTGTCTTGATCTGCTAAAAAGATTCTAATACGTACATTATTGACAAGTTTTGAATTAACTTTTAGTAGGATTATTAAAATAAAGCTTTAGCAGCAAATTATAACGCGGTCGCCCAATTTTGATATTAACCACGGCAACACCTCTCCCAATGTACCAACATCGCCGCTAATCCGCGCATGCGCGGAACGCCCTGTTTCAAATACGCGCGCTGTGCAACGACTAGTCGCAACCGATCTTCTTCCGATACGACGTTCTGATCGTACGCGCGCAAAACCAACCAAACTTGATTTATAAGTTCTTTTGTGTTGTTATAATACTTTGTCTCGTGTTATTTTGTATCCTGTGTTACATTAAACAGTGATTCTAACTTTATCTATCTTTTAAATCACAAATCCAAACTTCGCTAGAACTCACACCCAGTCGCGGTTATAAATGGCGTCCCAAGCAAATTTAAAAACTTTTGTGAACTTTTGTCAACGTGATAAAGTGATTACAAAATGCCGCGGACGCGTAAGGAACGTCAGTCGCCAGACGACCACTTTGATGAACCATCCGGCGCCGAGGGCCCGGTTACGTTTACTACGGATCAAGTCACCACCATGATGGCGACATTGCAACGATCGCAGACCGAATCCTTCGAGAGGCTACTTGAAAAGATAGCAGCTACGCCGCGACCTGCGACGGCCGCGGGGTCCGAAGCATCGTCATCATCTGGGAACTTTGCGTGCTGCAGTTCCCGGTTTTCTGGTGATGCGTCTGAATTTGTAGACGCGTTCATCGACGCCGTGGAAAGCTTCCGGGACTGCACAAATGTTTCTGCAGCTAACTCCCTTCGAGGATTATCCATGTTGCTGACTGACAACGCAGCCACCTGGTGGCAGGGCGTGAAATCGGAAATTAATTCATGGGCGGAAGCAATTGATACCTTCAGAGTTCCTACGGAGATCATCGCCCCCCGCATCGAATTTATCAAGAATTGTTTCAATGCAAACAAGAGAAAACTGATATATTTATCGCTAAGGCTCGAGCTCTTCTTTCAAAATTACCGCCAGAAGACCTCAGCGAGTAAGTCCAAGTTGACGTGGTCTACGGTCAGTTGCATAGTCGTATTAAAAAACATCTAAGACGAGATGAGGTTAAGTGCTTCGCGGAACTGGATGATGAACCGCTCGTCTTATGGAAGAGTCTCTGAACGAGGCATCTCATGATGCAGTCACCGTGAGCCCCAGCACCACTGATGGTGCCCAGCGCCTAACTTCACGTGCGTCGCCGGACACGCCAGCGCCGCCCGCGCCTTCGTCTTCTACACCTTAGTGCCAAAGTGATGTGTTAGCTAGTGATAGCACGGCTCAAACGCCCTTCAGGCCATTAAATAATAATAAAAGTGAAGTGAAACCAAAATCTAATCAATTCAGTGCGTATTGTAAATCATTCGGTCTTAATAAAAATGTATGTCGTAGATTAAGTTTGAAAATATTTACACCTAGTAAACAAGGTAATGAAATTGTATGTTACGGGTGCGGTGAGAGAGATGTTGTGCGTACAAATTGTCCAAAATGTAGTGCGGACATCGCCGCGATAAATTTCGTAAAGTCGCGTAAACAACAACAAAGGTCAGTGCCCCCTCCAACCGTCTGTTCAAACGTCGGATGAACTGGTAAGTTCGAATTTCACTTCTACGCGTGATTGTATTGGATCGGAGACTAATCATAGTAGTTCTAATAATTTATTTAACAATAATAATCTTTCAACTTCAAATCAATTTTACGTAAATAATCCCGATCTCGATAGTCGCGTTGACCGAGTTCAACCACAGTCGCAAAGTAGGGTGACCATGCGATTTTCTAAAGAATTACGGCAATCCGAACTACAATGTAGAGAGACCATGAAATTTCGGGACAAAATAGGAATTTAGTACCATCGACGTCTACAATTGATTACGACGAAATTATAGATTTATCATCTTTGACTAGCGTCTCCTCCGGTAATTCCTGTGTTGAAAGACCAATTTAAAAAAATGAAAATTTGATTTTAAGTGTCAAGCACTTGTAGATACTGCCGCGAAACGTAGTATTGCCGGTAGTTTATTATATAGGTTACTTCAGCAGCGTGCTCAACCTTTTAACGAGACTAGCATGCTCGTGCGACTTGCAGATGGTTCTACGCAGACACGCCGCATACTGACTACGAATCTACAAATAACCTTGAAGCAAGGCAAGACTGTTGCTTTAGATTTTGTTATCTTACCTGATGCTATTGATAATGATTCTCTCTTGGGTATTGATTTTCTTACCGCCACTGGTATTATTATTGACTTTGCAGCGTTGACGTGGCACTTTTCAGATGACAGTATTATTTATCCTTTAGAATTAGAGTCGCCACGCAACGAGGTCTCGTGTTGTTCAGCTACATTGTTACGTGATGACGAAGCAGTCGTTCTCAACCCCGCCGAGCGTGAACGTATCACCTCTCTTCTTCAGTGTAATGAAGATATCTTTCAGCTAGGGGGAGTACCGACACCGTTCGCGGAACATCTCATTGATACGGGTGATCATCCGCCACGCCGTATCGTCTCACACCCGCTAAGAAAGCGCTAATGAAGACTGAAGTGGATGCAATGCTTGAGGAAGGAATCATTGAGGAGTGTGAATCAACATGGACTTCTCCTACGATTTTAGTCCCTAAGAAGGATAATGGTGTACGTTTTTGCGTAGATTATCGCCGGTTGAACTCCATCACAAAAACTGACACATACCCACTTCCACTTATTGACGAGCTTTTGCAGTCCACTAAGCAACACTGTTATATGACTACTATAGACCTTAGATCTAGTTATTGGCAAGTCAGTGTCTTTCCTGAAGACCGCGATAAAACGGCGTTCATTACACCATTCGGCACTTATCGTTTTACGAGGATGCCCTTCGGTCTTAAAAATGCACCATCCACGTTTCAGAAACTAATCGACCGATTACGTTCAGGAGCTGCTCTACAGTATGTAGTGCTAATTGCATATTTAGATGATCTTTTGATCATTTCGAATAATTTTTACGAGTCATTTAGATGACCTTCAGAAAGTCTTTGATCGCTTACGTCATTTTGAACTTCGTGCCAATCGTGACAAATGTTTCTTTGCACGCAATGAGGTCAAGTATCTAGGACATTTCATCACGTCCGAGGGAATTAATCCAGACCCCTCAAAGATAGACGCTGTTCTATCCATGACGGAGCCCAAAAACGTAAAGCACCTAAAGTCATTTATGCAAACTTGTTCATGGTTCAGAAAGTTTGTACCGAACTTTTCAAACGTCGTGCAACCTCTAAGCTTACTCGTAAGAATGTGAGTTGGTGTTGGACTGATGAGCAACTAGCTGCTTTTGATTGCCTTAAGCAGAAACTTACTTCAACTCCCATTCTTGTACAGGCGGATTACACCAAGCCTTTTGTACTACGAACAGACGCTAGCAAGTATGCTCTAGGAGCTGTGCTCATGCAAGGCGAAGGTCACGAGGAGAGACCTATTGAGTATGCTAGCCGGTTGCATACGTCTGCCGAGATAAACTATTCCACAACCGAACGAGAGGCTTTGGCTGTTGTGTGGGCAGTGGAAAAATTCAGGGGATATCTCGACGGACATCCAGTGTATGTAAAAACTGATCATCAACCCTTAAGGTGGTTGCTTACTCACAAATCGCCAAGTGGACGACTGATACGCTGGGCCTTGAAATTACAGTCGTATGATATCCATTATGATTGTACGCCAGGAAAGGCGAATGTATTGGCAGATGCTCTGAGCCGCCCACAGTGTAATAACACTGAGAACTGTGAGGTATGTGCGGTCACAATCGATTTTCCCAGAGCTGGCTCTTCTGAGATCCGCCAAGAGCAACTACAAGATCCAGATGTAGCTAAGATTATTAATGATCTTGAAGATTATGATGCCAATAATACTCATTGGATAGAAAGAGGGTATGTTTTGAACCAAGGCGTTCTCTATAGGCTAAACCCTGTAACTGATTCAGATGAGCCTCAACTTATGATACCAGCCTCATTGCGAAAGAAGGTAGTGCATGAATTCCACAACACCCTTAAAAACTGTGAAGATTGCCAAAGATATAAAATAAGCAATCTGAAACCAGCTGGTCTCCTTCAAACTCCGGTGCTTAACCGGCGTGGAGAAGTCCTCGCTATTGACATCTTTGGACCGTTGCCAGAGGGTAAAAACGGTGAAAAGTGGGAGTTACTAGTGGAAGATACTGCCACTAGATGGGTGGAGTTGTATGCACTAGCTGAAGCTAATGATAAGACCTGTGCTTCACTTCTTATCAATGAATACTTCCTCCGATACGGTTTTCCTCGTCGCGTCATATCCGACAATGGCGTACAGTTTGTTTCGGCTACGATGCAACAGTGTATGTTTGTCTTGGGGATTAAACAGAATCTTATCCCTTTATACCATCCAGAAGCGAACCCAGCCGAACGCAAAAATCGCGATCTTAAGACGCAGCTCGCCATATTAGTGAAGAATGAGCATAGATCATGGAACAGCGCTACTTGTGCTACTACCGGATGTAGTCCTGCTCATATGATGTTTGCTCGAGAAATGCGAACACCTTTCGATGCTCAGCGCAATTTCAGAGCTATATTAGACAAAGAAAACTTTGTCTAATATAGCAGATTATTTGCAGATTTGTTACTAATTGGGAGTCAATTAGGGAGACAGCTGAACAGCAGCAAGATAACAGAAAGGAGATTGCTGATCAGAGGCGTCGTCATGTACCTAGTTTCGAAGTCGGAGACTTAGTTTTAGTTACAACTCACTTATTAAGTAATGCCAGAAAAGGTAGAACTCGTAAATTCATGCCAAGACGGGACGGCCCGTATCGCATTACTAAGTGTTCGTGACGAGGTGTCACAAAAAAATGTTAGAATAGTTTATAGATATAAATAGTACAAACAAAAGATACGTTTGCTTACACCAGCGCGCTAGCTCGTACCAAACAGTTTTAGACGAGAATTTTTCTTTTATAGTTTTTTCGAACATAGAATTTCGACCACTTTTTGAGGCACTAAACATTATGTTTTAGTGCATATGAGTATGTATTAAGTTAATATGCGGTATTTGAAATACGCGCATGCGCGGATCGCCCTATTTCAAATACGCGCGCTGTGCAACGACTAGTCGCAACCGATCTTCTTCCGATACGACGTTCTGATCGTACGCGCGCAAAACCAACCAAACTTGATTTATAAGTTCTTTTGTGTTGTTATAATAATTTGTCTCGTGTTATTTTGTATCCTGTGTTACATTAAACAGTGATTCTAACTTTATCTATCTTTTAATTCACAAATCCAAACTTCGCTAGAACTCACTGGGTGTGAGTTCTAGCGTGAGTAGTCGCGGTTATAAAATGTATTTATTATAACAATAGCTTTTGTTTACTTGAGCAAAAGCTATTGTTATTAATTGTAACAAACTTATGTCAATAACGAGCAGGTATGTAGGTACTAATGGAACTCATTTACATATACGAGTACATAATATATGTTTATGCTTTATCAATAAACTTGGGGTGGGAAGTTTCAAATTATGTACAGAGAGACATTCTGTAACGTTTGTAAGTAGGTACCGATTGAAATGTAATAATTTCATTTCAATCTGTGGATTTCACATGTTAGATTTTGATTTAGGTATAACCTGCTTTTGAGAAATGACTTTTGCAAAACTTGGAGGAAGCCTGTGTCTACGTCTTTCGGTGGGAATGATGATGATGAAGAATTGTTTGCTAACACCTCTCGATCCTCAAAGGAGAGAGTTAATACTCAGCCTATCACACTAATAAGTAGCAAATCCACATTTCTTTTGCTGAACTTTTAGCTTAATTTCAAGCGATGTATATTTAAAGAGTGATGTAGTATTCCTTTCACGGACACAGCTGCTGCATGCAACACTTGCTCAAACGCTATTTGTTATTAAATCATGGGCAACTGCATAAAAAGCACTGAAAGATAAATGCTTGTAGAATTACTAATTTTAAAGATTTAGGAAGTATAATATGAAGAAAAGATTTCTCTGAAATTTAAGTTACTAGCTATTTCCACAAAGAGCTCGCACTAATAGGAAACATAATCGTGTGCAAAGGGGACTATCTACCTCTCCCTTTGGTCTGCTGTGAGATAATATAGGCTAATTAGAAGACATCGGCTTTTATGCACTACCAAAATGCCAAAAGATGCATAAAAAGGGCGAATTATGCTCAAAATATGCACTAACAAAATACTAATACTTTTTTCATTACAATTTGTAGAGTGTCGTGGTGGCCCAGTGGCTAAGACCTCGCCTGTCGTGCTTGAGGTCGTAGGATCGAATCCAGGCAAGTACCAATGTGACTTTTTCAAATTCATATGTACTTTCTAAGTTTATCTCGGACATCACAGGCAACGGTGAAGGAAAACATCGTGAGGAAACCTGGACTTATATAGTTATAATGTAAGTCTGAAATAGCCAAGTCAGAGGCCTGTGGGGTTTCCCAGAGGCGGCTTAATTAACTCTGACACCAGAGGTGGCCACACCTCACACGAAAAGAAAGAAAGATTACAATTTGTATCAATATATATATATAACAACACCGGCAAAATTAGCGGAACAAAATAAAAAACGTTGATTTTTTTAAAGTTACTATTTTTTCTTTGAAATTTTTATTAAGAAAAGTTTCCTTACTTAAAAATACACATTTTGAAATAAAGATAAGATTGAATTTAGTAATTTTTTTGTGAGTAACATGTTTTTATGTGAAAACTGCATGTTGTTAATTTTTAAGATTAGTAAAGAAACTTAAAAATGTTAATAAAAATATCAATTACACAATAAAATTAATATTACATAATAAGGAGTGGTTCCTCCACGTTATCTTAATAAAGATTGCACGCGCCTAAACATGTTGACAATAATGTTATACATTGTTTCCTGTGGTAGTCTCTATCATTCCTATAAAACGGCGCTTCGCACTTCACCCACATTGACAGGTGTAGGGATTTTGAATTTTGCTCTTTGTATTAGCAGGTTCCAGAAGTGTTCTTTCGGATGCATATCTGGTTATATCGCCGGCGCCGCCAAAACTGCGCTATTGGCCTTATTAAGATAGAATGCAGTTGAAAAAGTGGTATGCGGCCAAGTATTATCCTGGATCAAAACGAAGTGACCCCTGATAAAGGGGCAAATAATATCACATTTAATTCTTAAATAACTCTTCTAGAGCGATCTGTAATAAGATCTCCTCCATCGATTACCGCCAAGTCCGTACAAGCTTCCAAACATGTCCTACCTGTTCCCCTTCTTCCTGTACCTTAAGCCACAATAACTTAAAAAAGTACAGTCTATGTTGTTCTTGTTAGTAGTATATTATTGGGTTCTCTGGATCAACGGAAATCAATAAGTCCAGTTATATAGAACTAATACCATTCACACACAATCTATTCAAATAGACGAAAACAGTGGTTATTGAAAAAAGAGTAACATCGTATAAAAAACTTCAGATTTTGAAAAGTAAATATACCTTCGCAGAGAAGCGCAGGTAAACTTTTAAAATTAAATACACTAGCTATATCCAACGGCTTCACTTCTTTTAATTTACTTCTCAGGTAACCAATCAGTCTTAATAATGGTAGTATAAGTGTGAATTAGTCTAAAATAAACAGACAAACTTCTACATTTTTATTATATGTTTATAAGGGCACAATATAGTAACATAAAATATTCCGTAACCAAAATACGACGTTACTGCTGCGTATTAAGAGATTAAATAGTAGGCGTCATCATTGACGCTTAGGATGTTATTATATTTTTCACTGTAAACATAGACAGATCATCTGTCTCCAGGCGCCAGTCTTATTGTACGCATTTCCATTTAAGGAAACGTGGCATGTGTTCAAATTAACCAATACGTGATCGATGATTTTAAACCTTAATAGCATACTAAAAATACATATAAAGAATCATTAAATTAAATTTCCACCATCATTATTTCTCCGATTTTTATCGATACCAGAGCACCTTTGCACATTTAACATGTCGGTAAGTTATTGAAAACCATTTCTATTTTTTAATTAAATTTAAATATTTTTTTTCATTTGTCGAATAATGGATTATGGAATAGTATATAAACAATGTTTTCAAGATGAATTCTTAACGGGTTCGACGTCAAAAGTTTCATCATATTTTTTTTTTATAATTTAGGTACTTAAATATAAAATATGCGTTGAATTGAAAACTTTCTCCTTCATTGAAGTCGGTTGATTAACTCGATGTTTGTTTCAGGAATCTGGTGACGATCTATTCAACTTCTTGCCGAACAATCAAGACAAATCAAAAAAGAGAGCATATCAAGACAAAGAAACTTACATCTGTATAAAAAAACCATCAAGGGGTACCAAAATGATACGAATTGAGTTATATGATGTGGAAAATCTACCTGCAGAATTGTTAAATTGCAAGTGTCACTCCGAATTATGTGTGCAATATGTTGTCAAAAACATGTTTATGGACGATGTTTATAAATCGTATAGAGATATAGTATTATTAATAAAAGACAAAATTAATGATTAGCAATTGTTGTTTTTTTTTTTCCCCTTTATAGAGATAAGAAGTAGTTAAGTTTTCAACTGTATATTATTGGGTTATCATCAGATTTTGAAAAGTTTACCTGCGCTTCTCTGCGAAGGTATATTTACTTTTCAAAATCTGATTTTTTTTATACGATGTTACTCTTTTTCAATAACCACTGTTTTCGTCTATTTGAATAGATTGTGGGTGAATGGTATTAGTTCTATATAACTGGACTTATTGATTTCCGTTGATCCAGAGAACCCAATAATATACTACTCTTGTTCATGATAAAACATTTATTGCCGTCCGTTAATGCAATTCAAATGACTTCACACTCATCGCTAAACAATATTTTACTCTATTAGTCCGTGGACCAAAGTCGCTGTTCTATAGCAGAAGTTATTCTGTTTATAAGGTGGTGTGCCTAAACTTTTGGACCTTCGGCGGGCTCGAATGAACCTAAACCAGCTTCCTTAAACTCCCTTCATACCGTAAGCTCACTTACTATTGCACCTTTAACTTCCTTCGGCTCATTTCTGGCTTGTACGTCCTTTAAACGCAGGTTTTTCCGATTGAGAAAATGAATAAAACGATTATTCCTGTTAGAAAAACGAGTTTTCTGCCCTGTCCTGATTTTTCACAAACACATTAGTCTCTTTGAATCATTGGAAACTGCAATAAATGGTTGAAACAGATAAACGACGAATTATGCACATCATCTGTAGGATTCAATTTTTTTCTCATCTCAAGTGCCCTACTGGGCCTATCAGTTTGAAATAAGTTGCGCACAATGACGTCCTTAACTTCGAAAAAGATCTAAACGTTAAAAATAAAAGAATAACTCAGTGTGTTTATGATTTTTTTTCAGATTTTTAAAACAAAACCATAAAGTGGCCATATGTGAAATTCTCTCAAAATGATATAAATTCGAATATAAATGATATAAACACATTCAATTGTTTTATCAATTAGGCATAATTGGTTTTATTACAAAACAAAATAAAAACCACCCTGTAATGGTAAAAAATTAAGTTTTATGATATTTTTTTCTTGTTCCGCTAATTTTGCCAGTGTGTATCACTCATACGAGTAATTTCTGTAACACCATACAAACAAATATTTTTCTAGGTGTTCTAATAATAATAATAATATCTTTATTTACATAAGAAAAAAGAATACAATTCAGTGAAGTCCCTGACTCCTGTGCTAGGTGATTAACCTGTGTTACAGGAGCCAGTGGCCCCTCCCGGTAACAAATACAGTTCAATCTTATGCAATAAATATCAAAATGAAATTAAAACCAAAGTTGGAAAGACACAGAAAAACAAAAAGGTTTGTTAGTAATAAACTGTAATGATAAGTGTGTGAGCGTGTGTTGTGTATGTGTGGAGTGTACCTACATCAATTGTATGTACTGAGGAAAGTATTGGTGTCACAAAAGCGTTATTAAAATCTGCTCAGTTTCTACGTATCTGAGAGACATTAGCCATGACTTAAGGTTCTGTTTGACACTATGCGCAGTGAGTTTGTATATTGCTAGAATCTTGTTTATTCGGTTGTAAATGTGGGAGCTTTGGGCAACATAGTGTCGTCGTGCTAGTGCAGAACGACATTGAACAGATGGACATACAGGAAAGCCTATTCGTCGACTAGTGATGTTACTGTCTAATGGCATCTTGGAATGACGACGCAAGACAGTGCGGAGAATGTATAGCTGTCTCACCGTTAGTACCTTGGCATCGGAGTAGAGCTGGGCTGTGGGGTAGTCTCTTTTCCGGAAATACATCACTTTGAGTACGGCCCGCTGAGCCCGCTCCACCCTAAGCATCACGGTTTTAAAAGTCCCACCCCACACAGGAATGCAGTAACTTACTATAGACTCACACAGGGAACGATACACAAGAGAAGCCGTTTTAATGTCAGCCGAGTGTCTGAGCTCCTTAAATAAATACATAAGTTTACGAAGCCGGGAGCACAGAGAATCTGTGTGAACACGCCAATCCAGCCTTTCGTCGATATGAATACCTAAGTATTTAATGCTTGGGACCATAGTCAGACACGTACAGTTGCAAGATGCTGCATCGTGACAAATATGTGCAATTACTGTTTTAGAATTTGAAGGTGGTTTAGGTGCGTTTGGCGGTAGATACTGAATTACTTTGGTCTTGGATATATTGAGCGTCAGTAGGATAGTGGAAAGCCAGTTCATAACAGTTCGCAAAGCAAGTTCAGTTCTATGCTCAGCTTTGTCCCAGTCCTTATCGTATATCAACAGTGCTGTATCATCTGCATAGGTAAAAATGTCACGTTGAATGAGCGGTAATTGACAGAGATCGTTAATATATATTTGAAATAGCGTGGGTCCCAAAATACTTCCTTGAGGTATGCCGTAAACGTTAACTCTTCGTCACTAAATATGGAATCAATCCTAACACTTTGACTACGCCCACTGAGGTAATCCTTGAAAATATTTAGGGCCACACCTCGTATTCCCATGTGTTCCATTTTGGCCAAAAGTCTGGGAATGGAAACTGTATCAAAAGCCTTGGTTAAATCTAGGAAGACATTTAAGGCGATTGTCCAGCTTGTCGACCAAGGTGTTTGATAAATCAGAGACAGCGTCTTCCGTGGAGACTCCTGAGCGAAAACCGTACTGGTTGTTTGATATAAGCTTATTTTTTAATAAAAAATTAGAGAGATTGGTGTTGAGGATTCGTTCAAGTACTTTGGACAAAGAGCTAAGCACTGAAATTGGCCGATAGTTGGACACCTCGTCCTTGGCTCCACCTTTGTATACTGGATGGACTACTGCACGTTTGAAAGCTTTCGGCAAAATGCCCGAAGTGATGGAGCAGTTGCAAATATGGGCAATGAAAGGAGCCAGAATTCTGCTAGATTGCTTGATAATGTTAGAAGGGATGTTATCCCATCCCATTGCACAATCACTGCGCAGCCTATTAATTGTACTTATTATAAGTGTTTCATCAACCAATGGAATAGCTAGAGAGTCCATTGGAGACGGGGAAGCAGATGTGTAGGAGGCTTGGTTGCTGCAGTCAAATTTTGATGCAAGGTCCCTTCCAACATTTACAAAATACTTATTGGCTTTGTTTACTGATTCGATAGGGTTAATAGAGGATTTTAGCAGAGCATTAGGCAGGTGTTTCTGTTTGTTGCTATGTGTAATAGACTTAATGACTTTCCATGTAGCTCTCGGGTTGTTATTAGCTTTATTAAATTCGGCCCTCTCATAGGCCCGTTTTAGTTTTTTAAGTAAGGAATTGCAAAAGTTGCGGTATCGGGTATATGACATCTTTAGTATTAAATCATTGGGAGACTCCCCCACCCGTCGGTGCATTCTGTCTCGGTTACAAAGGCATCTTATTAAACCAGTAGTCATCCAAGGTTTAATAACCGCCTTCCTACTGGGAGTGTGAACAATTTTACTATGCTTAGTTATGACGGACTGTAATTCGCCAATCAAACGATCAGTTGCAAGGTTTGGGTCCGTAGTATCAAGGATAGGAGTGAAATCATGTTTTTCTAAATCATTTTTAATGGCCTCATAGTCATATCGAAGCGAGGTGTTTTTTGAGCGGGATCTCACTTGTTTTTCTACATCGAGGAATATGGCAATAGGTAGATGATCAGTAATGTGGGTGTCCAGGACGGCAATTCTGGCAGGGGATTTAGTTTTCATCATAACATGGTCCAGACAGTTATCCAACCTTGTCGGCAGAGTATGGGCAGGTAATAGGCCATGGGGTGCAAGTTGAAAGCCTCCACGTGGCGCACCCTGGGCAACGTCGGCTCCAACTGCCCACCCACGTTGGGTGGACAGTTGGGGTGGGCGGCTAATTTCAACACAAGAGGAAGGGTCACGGTTCCAATCACAGATCATCCTGGATGGTTTGTGAAGGGAACCGGGCTAGAGATGGGTCAGCAGGTCCATCTCTTGGATGGGCCTGGTGGCTTCTAACGCCTACTTGCCCCTCTGCTTACAGAGGGTAGGAGAGTGGGCGTAGAGTGGGAAGGAAGGAGTAAAGGGACCTCACCCTTTAAAAGGAAAAACAACAAAAAAATGAATAAAGGCACTTGCAAAAAACGTCCCCAGGTGGGTCCCGACTGCTCAGCGGTCGGGGAGTCCCACCCCGCTTCGGCGGGCTGCCCTCCGTATTCTGGGGTGGGCAACAACTGTCTTCCTTCAATGTCTTCGGACAACAATGACGACCACACGCATGCTCAACGGAAAACGACGATGATTAACTTACACGACGACCAAGATCCACTTGCCGTCACCGACGGCAACAAGAGCCGAGGAGGCTCAGGTCCTGCAGACAATTTGTCCGACCAGGACTCACGCGGTTGCAGCTCCAAAGGTTGGAGGAAGCGTCCGCGCAGCAAAGCCTCGGGGTCGTTGGGTCTCTCCTCGAGTGAGGAGAACCTGTCGGCCCCGAAAGTGTCAACGGGGAGGAGAGGGCGGGGTCGCGCGGTGGCAAGTGGTGCTACCGCTCGGGTGACGGAACGCGACGGAACACGCCTGCCCCTGCAGAGTGCGTGCACAGTGACCCCGGGCACATGAGTGCGGACCAGAGTGGTGGCTCCACCACGTCCCTGCTGGAGGCAAACAAGGCGGAGGTGAATGCCGCAAAGCGGGCTCAGCAACGGGCTGTCGCGGTAGAAGAGGTTAGTGAGTTGGCCCGACAGGCCCGAGAGCGGCGCTCTGCTCGGAAGGCGGATGCATCGGCGGTGGCGCTCAGTCGCCAAGTGTCGGACGGCCTGGATGTCGTCCTGAAGGTTGCCACTAAATCGGGCAACCTGAAGGGCACGTTCACGCGTGCCCTAAAGGACGCGGTGGACAGCATCCAGGAGGCGGTTGAGGTCCTCAGTAGCCGCACAACTACGGAGGAGACGGCGAAGTTGTGGGAGGAGAACGGCCGTCTCCGATCCGAGTTGGAGGACCTCAAGCGGCAGTTTGCCGCTCAGAGGGCAGCTGTCGGTTCGCCCGTCACGGCCCCTTCGCTGGCCCCGTCGTTGGCTCAATCTCCAGCCCCGTCGTCGGCCCCTGCACTTGCGGATGCGGAAATCGAGAAGATTGCGCGCATCTGCATGATGCAATGCGGTCAAATGGTAGGTGCCCGGTTGGAGGCCATAGAGGCGAGACTACCAGCCGAAACCCTCCGCCCACCGCTCGCTGGGGATAAGCGGAGACAGGAGGGGCCCGCTAAGCCGGCAGTGGCTCAGCAGAGAAGAGCCGGGAAGGGGGCCACAAAGCCCACGGAGGGGCCAAGTAAGCCCGCTGAGGGTAGGGCCGCACCCACTTCCCAGGCAGCGGCTGCGACCGTGCTGACACCTCCTGGCCCCCTCACGGAAGCCTGGACGACGGTGGTCAAGAGGGGCCGCCGTCGAAAGAAGAAGACAGCGCCGCAGGCACCCAATGGCGCACCGAAACCGGCACCAAATAAGGCTGCGGGACAGCCTAGGGTCAGAACCCCACGCTCCGCGGCTGTAGTAATTACGCTGCAGCCCGGAGCCGTCGAAAGGGGCGTCTCCTACAAGGCAGTCCTGACAGAGGCGAGGGCCAAAGTCGCGTTCCCCGACCTTGGAACACCGTCCGGCTTCAAAATGAGGCCGGCGATAACAGGGGCGCGGCTGCTCGAGGTGTCGGGTGCCTCAAGCGCCGAAAAGGCGGACATTTTGGCCGCCAAGCTGCGGGAGGTCCTGAACCCAGAGGACGTCCGAGTGTCCAGGCCGATGAAGACGGCTGAGCTACGTGTCGACAGTCTGGATGACTCGACGACCCCAGCTGAGGTCGCAGCGGCCATCGCCCATGCCGGCGGATGTCCGGCTGAAGACGTGCGGACGGGTGAGATTCGCGCCGACGCTACCGGGCTCGGCATGATTTGGGTGCGGTGCCCGGTGGCGGCGGCGAACAAGGTTGCTAACGGTGGGCGACTGTTGGTGGGGTGGGTTTCAGCACGTGTGAAGCTGCTGCAACCCAGGGCATTGCGGTGCTATCGTTGCCTGGACATTGGGCATGTCAGGGCACGATGCACCGCCGAAACAGACCGCAGCGAGCAGTGCTATCGCTGCGGTCAGCCCGGCCACGAAGCGGACCAGTGCTCCGCGGCGCCAAACTGCAGCCTCTGTACAGCTGCAGGGAGGCCCGCTGGGCACAGAGCGGGCGGAAAGGCTTGTGGCGCACCCGCGCAGCAGCAGAAGAGGAGAAGGAGGGCCAAGGTTGCCGGGGGCTCTTTACCCCCTCGTCAGTCTGGCTGCTCTTCGGCCGACTCCCGGCCTAGGAATGGAGAGGAGGGAATGGATTGCGCATAATGGCGCTCTACCATTTCCTCCAGGGCAATATCAACCACTGTGCCAGAGCTCAGGATATCTTGCTCCAGAGCATGGCAGAGTGGTCGATTCACGTGGCTGTGGTCGCCGAGCCGTATTTCGTCCCACCCAGGGATCACGGTCGACGGTTTGGTGGCCATCATTGGCGGGGCTCTAGTCAGCCCGTCCCGAGGTCACGGCTGGGTGGCCGCCCTCGCGGACGGCGTTGGCATAGTTGGTGCGTATTTTTCGCCCAACAAGAGTCTCGCCGACTTCGAGAGTTTCCTTGTCGAGTTGGGCGCCGTCGTAGGCCAACTCCACCCTCGCCCTGTGCTGTTGCTAGGGGATCTCAACGCCAAGTCTTCGGCGTGGGGATCTCCGGTAACCGATGCTAGGGGTGAGGTGCTGGAAGAGTGGGTAGTCACCACTGGCTTGGTTGTCCTAAACCGGGGCTCGGTCTACACGTGCGTGCGAAAGCGGGGCGGTTCAATAGTGGACGTATCGTTCGCAAGCCCTGCTGTTGCAAGCCGTGTCCATGACTGGCGTGTCGCCGTGGAGGTGGAGACGTTATCGGATCACAGATATATCCGTTTCGACGTCTCCACCCAAACTGCAGGCGGCCGCGATTCGCCGGCCCCGCGGACGGTCGGTCCACGCTGGGCGCGCAAGCGCATCGACAGGGAACTTCTCGAGGAGGCCACCATTGTCCAGGCCTGAATCCGGGAGTCGGCAACAACCGGACCCGTCGACGTCGAACAGGAGGCGCTGTGGTTCCGCGGGGCGATGACGCAAATCAGCGACGCGTCCATGCCCCGGGTCCACGCACAGTCAGCGAGGCGCCAGGTGTACTGGTGGTCCGCCGAGATCGCACAGTTCCGTGTCGCGTGCGTAGCGGCCAGACGCCAGTATACCCGATACCGGAGGAGACGTCGTCGGGTCCCTGACGAAGAAGCCGCGCTGTATGAGGTGTACCGCGCGGCGACGGAGGCGCTGCGGCTGGCTATCGGCGATGCGAAGAAGCGAGCCAGGGAAGAGATGTTGGAGACTCTAGACGGGGATCCTTGGGGGCGCCCTTATCGAGCGGTTCGAGGAAAACTTCGAGCCGCCGCGCCTCCACTTACGATGAGTCTCCAACCCGAGCTGCTGGAGGAGGTAGTCGCAGCCCTCTTCCCGGCGAGAGCGGAGCATATCCCGCCGCCGATGGCTTTGCCCACGGCCGCAGAGTCTACAGAGGAGGACGCCATCAGCGTCCCAGAGGTGACACAGGCAGAGATGGGGGCGGCCGTGATGCGGCTCCGGGCCAAGAACGTGGCTCCGGGGCCCGACGGAATCCACGGCCATGTGCTAGCCCTCGCACTGAAGGAGCTAGAGCCCTGGCTGAGAGGAATCTTCACAGCGTGCCTTGAGCGGGGCCAGTTTCCTACTCTGTGGAAATCTGGTCGTCTGGTCCTGCTCAGGAAGGCGGGGCACCCTGCGGACTCGCCGTCCGCGTACCGGCCCATAGTGCTGCTAGACGAGGTGGGTAAGCTGTTCGAGCGGATAATCGCTGCCCGCCTCGTCAGCCACTTATACAGAGAGGGGCCGGACCTTGACGAAAGCCAGTTCGGCTTTCGGCATGGGCGCTCCACCATTCACGCGATATCGCAGGTGAGAGTCCTGGCGGAGGAAGCGGTGTCCCGGGGTGGGGTGATGTTGGCGGTGTCCTTGGACATTTCTCTCCAACCGGGCGTAGACCTGACGTGTTACGCGGACGATACGCTGGTCACCGCCCGGGGGAGTTCGTACAGGGAGGCAGCGTTGCTGGCGACGGCTGCGGTCTCACAGGTGGTGAGCCGCATACGGCGCCTTGGCCTGGAGGTGGCCCTCAACAAGTCGGAGGCCATGGTCTTTCATGGCCCCCGGCGGGCGCCACCGCCCGATGCCCACATCGTCGTCGGGGGGGCTCGAATCGCTGTCGAGTCAACCATGAAGTACCTGGGATTGGTGCTCGACAGCCGGTGGGATTTCGGCCCCCACTTTCGACGGCTGGCGCCCAAGTTGCTGGGCGCGGCTGAGGCGCTGTCAACGCTGCTTCCCAATCTGGGGGGCCCGAGCGCTGCCTGTAGGCGGCTCTACGTGGGGATCGTGCGATAGATGGCCCTGTATGGGGCCCCGATCTGGGCGGCTGACCTGACGGCCGGCAGCATCGCTGTTTTGCGAAAGCCGCAGAGAGCGATGGCCGTCAGAGTCATCAGGGGGTATCGCACGATCTCATACGAGGCGGCTTCTGCATTGGCCGGATCCCCGCCCTGGGACCTGGAGGCGAAGGTACTCGCGTCATTGCATCGGTGGCGCGAGGAAGCGCGGGCGCGGGGCGAAGGACTGATGCAGCAACATATGGAGTTGCGTCAGTCTCAGCTTCGCGAGGTCCTGGTGGCGGAATGGCGGGACAGGCTTTCACGACCTACCGCCGGCCTCATTACCATCGAGGCGGTCCGGCCAGTGCTCGAGCGCTGGCTCGGGAGGAGGCACGGCTCCCTGTCGTTTCGGGTGACGCAGGTGCTCTCGGGGCATGGTTGCTTCGGGAAGTACCTGTGTCGCATAAACAGGGAGCCGGACGCCCGGTGTCCACTGCGTCGACTGCCGGGAGGACACGGCGCGGCATACGCTGGCAGAGTGTGCCGCTTGGGAGGAGCCACGCCGTGCCCTCATCTCTGAAGTAGGCAGTGACCTGTCGCTGCCGGCTGTAGTCGAGTCTATGGTCGGCAGCGAGGAGTCCTGGGACGCGGTGGTATCCTTCTGTGAAACAGTCGTCTCGCAGAAGGAAGCTGCGGAGAGGGAGAGGGAGATTTCATCCACTAACCCGATCCGCAGAAGACGCGCCGGGCGTCGGCGGAGGGCGGACAACGCCCTCTTCCAGCCCCCCTAAATGGGTTTCAGGCCCCCCAGATTTCAGGACCCGAGGTGGTGGCGCGTAGTGTTCCACGCGCGCCCCTCTTAGACGTCGCGGGGGGAGTCCAACACCTCACTCCCCCCCCAACCCGAGATCTTGGCCCGCAGAGGCGGGCCGGCACTAGCCGGGGGTTGCGGAAGTATCGTTGTTCCCGCGACCCCCGGTGCAGGTGTGAGACGGAACACCGGGGTGGTTTTTAGTCAGTACAAGTCTGACAGACCCCTTCGCCCCCCAGGGCGGAGGACATCCAATGAGGATTTTCCACCCCGAAACAAAAAAAAAAAAGGTAATAGGCCATGGGTTGCCGCCAAGATTAAATAATCATCCGAACGACGATCAGTATTACCGGGTTTGATGTCAATATTAATATCGCCTATAATCATAACATTATTTTTGGAATTTAATGATGTTATTATTTCACTTAAAGTAGAGTAAAAATTTGCAAGATTTAGATAAGATGGGGACCGATACACAGCGATTATAGCTGTATTATCGAAGCAAGATACGAAGCAGTTGGCATCCGAGATCATTGGTTCATGCGTTGTACAATTAATTGTGTTTTTAGCAAAAATTACAACTCCGTCATTTTTTTTTGGGTTGTTTTTTGTGGAGTGTGAGGTATAACCTGGTAATATAGGGATGTCACCCGAAACCTGCAACCAGCATTCAGTGAGAACTATAAAATCAAAATCAACTTTTGTTACTGTTATCATGGTGACAAATTGGTCTTAATTCTTTTTTATGCTCCTAATGTTAAAATGTATAATTCGAAAGCTACGATCACACCGTTCTGTAGAATTGAGGCATTGTTCAGGAGTACAGGTATAGGAATCAGCAATGGAAACGTTATCCATTTCATGAGTAATTTGATCAATATTCATAATTTTTAATTATATAAGTACGCGCAAAAACAGATCATATTTGGAGGTGCGGACATCTCTCTGTTTACGTTTGCGTCATTACTGGAACTTGAGCCGATCATATGTAGGTAGACGGTAAAGATTAAAATAATAGAAGTTGCGCGGGTATACATAACAGTGTGTGCATAGTCTACTCCAGTCGTGCTAACAAAGTGTTTATTTTTTGTGTTATTTAAGTTGAGGCCATGTAGTTTATTTATTTTTGTTGAAGTAATTGATAAAGACAAAAAAATTGTGTTAAATATTTCGATTGTGATCAACAGTGTAAACATGTGTAATTCCGCAAGAAAAGATAGTGAGTACAGTAAACAATTAGAGTTAAACAGATTGTTTTGTAGTTGTGCTAAGTTTATTTCCGAAAGTGAGTAATGTAGTGAGTGCAGAAGTATTGCTATATTGTGAGTAGTGATAGTGGTGAATGGAATAGTGTTTAAATGAACAGGTAGATAATACTCCGGGCTGGCAGTAATTATTATTAATAGTTTTGCAGATATATAGTATAACATATTCAGGGTTAGTGTTGTTTGGTCTATAGGTAATATTTTTGTATGATAAGTAGTTATTATAAGAAAACATTTTGTCATTGTGTGTATTTTGTTTGTATAGGCTTGTGTTTGTATGCAATATTTTGTTGAGTGTTGGGTATTGATGTATGAATTATGTAAGAATGGTTGGTTAGATGTACAAGTTATTTTCATAATCAAAACTCCAATCAACAACAAACATAACAATAAAATTGGCCAAATCATAGAAAATTTCAAAGTGAGTCACATAGCCTTATTTTGATCCTCTTTTTGTGACAAACTCTCTGGCTAGGTAGAACAGCTTTTTGGTGCTGGGTGGCAGAAATTCAGCGACATACACCGGTCGACGATCGCCAGGCATACCCATAACTGTGGTGTTTAATTTGTCATCTCTTTCTGGTTTTTTTTTGTACGTGCGCACAGCAGAGATGAGTGTCTGCCTAGTTTGTACGGAAGTAAATTCAGCAACTATTGGAGGTGGGGTGATGGAGCTGTTAGACTTTCGTGGAACACGATAGATATCACGCAGCTCTGTTTCAGCGACGCGTACACCAACAATTGTGCCAATGTTACACACTGTTTTTGTGAGACTGGCGCTAGATTCAGCAGCCTCCTGCGGGATGTTACGCAATTCAATGGCAGAGGACCTGGATTTGTGCTGTAGATCATTTATTTTCTGTTCCAAATTTTCAATATATGTCCGTTGTTCATGTCGCTCCTTTCTCAACGTTTCAACCTCCTTTTTTAAATCTTCGAATTGCTTGTTGAAAAATTCGATTGATTGGACGATTTCAGCGTTTGACTTACGGATTTCCGTGTTGGACGCCTGTATTTGGTTGTTTTGCTTCTTGATATCGCCTATATCTGATGACAGCTTAGCAATTAATTTAGTCTGGTCCGCCAGCTGCTTTGCAATAATACTGTCCTGCTCCTTTCTCTTTCTTAGTTCCAGCGGGCTTTTCTCATCAGATTCACCTTGCGGCGAGACATCGTTGCGTGGACGCTTAGACCTGCTAGTATTGACATAGCCGCACTCGGTTACGGCCGCGGTAATATCAGGTTCCGATCATGTTTCCGTACTGCCCATAGCACTAAACTGTGTTTTGGGCGTAGTTGGTGGAGAGCGCTGGTTGTTCTTCATGTTTAGGGATAATAGAACTAGTAATTATCGTAAACAGCAAGTCGTAATATGGGCCAGTAACACGTCGAAATATATGTATGGAATCCGAAATTTTGGAATTCACAAAAAGCGATCGACCACTCAGTTGGGGTTCGAACTTGCGTTCAACCGATCGTGAACTGAAGTCGTCTGTTGGGCCACTGAACCAAATGAACTTAGTCAACAGTGTTGAAATTGAGCATAGTATTAGACAGTTCCAATACTCAAACGAAACAAAACGGTTACAAATGACTCATGAGGGTATGTTTTTTTTCTACTATTCAAATGTTCATAGTCACTTTGTCTTTTGTTTTCTTTTTTATACACTTTTAATGCACTGTTTTATCGTTTATAAATTGTTAACACGTTGGTTTATAAGAAGGCCACTGTTTTGATTGTCAATGCACTTGATTTTCAGTCATGAATCCTTGTTTGTTTAATGATACATTTTCACTCCGTTATATAGACAGGATTCTGTTCGATTTTCTTCGAGATAACACTTTTACTTATTTATTAAAACTTGTTGAACAGTTTGTACTAGAAAAAGTCCTAAAAATGTAAGGTTTACTATTTTAAGCAATTTGTATAAATAAATAATATAGCCAGTGACACACGCAGGGTTAAGACGAATCGATTGACGTACGAATCATTCTAGAGCAAACTTGTGACGTTTTTTAAAAGGTTATAGTGAGTCAATTTTAAAAGATAGACATATGCTGTCGCGGATTTTTTTTTAGATCTTAGAGGAACAATTGTATAATACATGATATTTGCGTAACTTAAACCGTTTACGCAGCGCACGCAACTTAAGCTAAGTAAGAAGTTATATAGCTTATAACCTTCCTCGATAAATGGACTATACAAAACAAAACGAATTTCTCAATTCCAACCAGTAGTTCCTGAGATTAGCGCGTTCAAACAAACAAACAAGCTCTTCAGCTTTATAATATTAGTATAGATTGAAGGCTGAAAATAAACTCTACGTCCACTGTCATTATTTAAAAAAAATATGTAATATGGCGCCATTTATGCAGAAAAAATCAGACTTACCTGGGTGTGTATATAGTACAGCATTAAATTAATAATACAACACCGCTAACACATTTAACTACTAAATTCAATTTCAAATTCAACTATGAAATAACGCTATAAAAATAGGGTTTTTATCACAATTGTTCAAAAAAAATTATCCCTTAGGGACAAAAATAGATTTGAATTTGGAATGTGGATATTGTTAGTACATGTTTCAATCAGCAAAGAGATGAATCATAAATCATGCAGGAACAATGTATTGAATATGTGACTGGCTGAAAAACAGCGAGGGCACCAAATTAAAAAAAAAAGTTGATGAAAAATAAACAACGCGCGAAATTAAATGCATTTTGACTTCGTTTGTAGTCGTTTCAAATTCAGATTTTAAATTATAAAAAATAAGCGCGTCTATATAAACACATCAACACGGTCTAGGGATATTTTTAAAAAAGCGAATTACTATCAATGTGTTAATTATTTATAGGACATGTATATATTTAAAAGATACGTTATTTAATATTCTACCATTTTTAAATAATGGTTAAGGTACTTCGATTAAAATTTCAGGATTTTATGGAAGAAAATGAAGCATAGGCGGAAACCGTATATGAATTAACTATTAATTTATGACTGAAAAACTGAAAAAATAGAAAAATCATTTATTTGTGTTTATAAACTTGAAGTTAGTAGTCTGAGAAAGCGCCCATGATGTTCATAACACATCGGCAACGATTCGGCATGCTCAGAACAAGGTTGTCAATGTCTTGCTGCGGAATATTGTCCCATGTCCTTGAAGTATGGAGGTTGATTGAAACACGTTCGTTCAAGACAAGCGTTTATTACTGACTAAACTTAACATAAAGGTGTCTTAATGCTAAGTACATTTATGCACTTCACCTCCGGGGGTGAAAGAAAAAAAAAAATAACACAATCAAATCTAAAGTAAAAACAAAAGCAAAAGGTACCTTTTCATAAAAAATCTTACTTACTAAATTTTTTTGTCCTATCTTTATGTATTATATCTACCTTACCATTTTTAATTATCTTTACATTAACGCCTAAATCTTCCAACACTTCAAAAGGTCCATCAAAAATACAATCTAATTTACGAGCACATTCATTCTTCTTATAAAAAAAAAAAAGATCATTTTTCTTATAAAATACAGGATTACATGATTTATCATATTTGTCTTTTCTTTTTTCCTTACAAGCTACCAAATTATTCCTTGCATCTCTTAAAGCTACTTGCAACTTATATTTTAAATCTAAACAATAATCATCAGTATTATAAAGTGGCTCTACACCATATTCTAAACTGTTTGGCAAGCGACATTGTTTTCCAAACACAAGCTCATAAGGTGTGTATTTAGTTTGGGTATTTACACTAGTATTAAAACTAAAACACCAGAAAGGTAACCAGTCTGACCATGAATGATACACATTATTACAATAAGTTCTTAAAAATGCTCCTAAATGTTTATGAGCTATCTCTAGTGAACCGATTGACTGATGGTGGTATGCAGTGGATTGTAACTTTTCTACCTCTAATAGCCTACATACCTGTTCCATAACTTGAGAAATAAACTCTGTCCCCCTATCCGTAGCTATGGATTTCGGGATACCGAATCGTAAAATAAAATTATTTACGAAAGCTTTTGCTACAGTAACCGTTTCCTTATTTGGTAATGGATATGCCTCTATGTATTTTTAACCGACTTCAAAAAAAGGAGGAGGTTATCAATTCGTCGGAATCTTTTTTTTTTTTTTTTTTTTATGTATGTTCCCCGATTACTCAAAGACGCCTGGACCGATTTCAAAAAATCTTCTTTTGTTTTGAAGGGTATACTTCCTAGTTGGTCCCATAGTCATCAAGTCAGGATCTGATGATGGGATCCTAGAGAAATCGAGGGAACTCCTCAAATATTATAGGCATTTATATAGTGATTTTGGTATTTTCACCAACAATGCAATCACTTGCACTCAGAAAGTATAATTTGGTGAAGTGGAAGTGATGAAGAAGACCACAGATGGCCACTGAAACTCCTTAATGCTAAGTATGTCACGGGTATAAAATCTCTCGAATAGTTAACCGACTATGATTAAGCGAATACTTATAAATGAATGGTACTGATGAAAATGGTACCATTGAACTGTTCTGATGATGAAGCCGGAAGGTAGGCACTGGAACTCTGAAATAAAACAATGTATCCTAGTCGTGCTTGGGCTTATTGGAATTGTCATGAGATGTACTTTGGCCACAAATGATTATCATGTTAATTGGAGATACCTACCAAAACTAAAAAGAGAAAAATAAAAAACTTTTTAACAAAAAATCAAACCGACTTCCAGAACAAAAAACTACAAACCAAAAAATAACTTTCTTTTCCGAAGTCGGTGTCGAAAAACTGAAAAAAATGGGTACAAAAGACACCGACTTCGGAAAAGAAAGTTATTTTTTGGTTTGTAGTTTTTTGTTCTGGAAGTCGGTTTGATTTTTTGTTAAAAAGTTTTTTTGTCAACTCGCATTGTAAGGTTAAAATATAACAATTTCCTGACTCGTCCCTGTCCAAAGGTCCAACTAAGTCAAGGAAAACTTTTTCAAAGGCAGCTAATGCTGTAGTAGTTATAGTCATGGGTTGTCTTGTATATTTACTTTGTTTCATTTTCTGACACATCTCACATTTACTTATAAACTTACGAATATCCATATCAAGACCTGGCCAATAATATTTTCTTTTAATATTATTCGCCATTCTATTCATACCCGCATGTCCACTCGTGGGCAATAAATGATAGTTATTCAAAATAAATTCTTTTTCCTTTTCGTCATATATTCTTTCAATTCCTCTCAAAATACATATTCGGGGCCCGCTCCATTTCTTTAAGGATTTAATTTCACTACATAAACCTCTTATAAATTCATTATTATTATCATCTTTCACTATGCATAGTTCTTTTACTTCTATTCTTTTACAAAACTCCTTTAACTTAGTCGCAAATTCGGCTCGCGAGAAATGCAATCTAAAGTCAAGGTTAATACACAATAGCATTTTGCTTGGTATATAAACAAAACAATCCTTTTGTTCCCCTATCATATTTTCTCTTTTATACTTCCTTATAATTTTTTCCTCTACTAACTTCATTTCAATAGAATCACATGGCTGTCTTAGTAATTCCACGACCCTTGGTTGATCAGGCCAATTGTCAGTGGGTTTACTAAGCACAGTTTGTTTTTTCTTACAACTCTCTTCCAACCTCCTCTTTTGTCCTCTAGTTGTTACAGCTAAAATTTGCTCTTTCATATTCTTTAATTCATTCGATGTTATGCATATCCTTGATAAAGCATCCGCAATCACATTGTCCTTACCTTTCACATAGACTATCTTAAAATCATATTCTTCAAGTATTAACCTGAATTTGATTAATCTGCTAGAAGGGTCCTTCATACCGAATAAATAAACTAATGGTTTGTGGTCTGTCATAATAGTAAACGTTCTGGCAAATAGATACGGTCTGAAATATTTTACTGCCCATACTATGGCTGTTAATTCTTTCTGTATTACTGGATAATTTTTCTCTGCCTTATTTATCGGTCTGCTGGCATAAGCAACAGGTTTCATATTCTTGTTACACAATACAGCTCCTACTGCCAGATCAGATGCGTCTGTTTGTAATATAAATTCATTGTTTGGCGAGTAATCTGGATATTGTAATATAGGAGGCGTCGTTAATGACGTTTTTAGAAAATTAAATGCATTTTGACATTCCAAACTCCAAATAAAAGGTTCATCTTTCTTTAGCAATCGATTCAAAGGCATAGTAATTGTTGCAAAGGACGGCACGAATTTCCTATAGTAGTTGCAGAAGGCAACAAACCGTCTCACTTCATCCACGTCTTTTGGTATTGGAAAATTTTCTAAAACTTTAGTTTTGTCAGGGTCAGGCGAAACACCGTCAGCAGAAACTACATGACCCAGATATAAAATTTCTTTCTTCAAGAATTGACATTTAGTAGGATTCAATTTTAAGTTAACCTTCCTCAGTCTTTCAAAAACATCAATAAGATTTTGATTATGTATAGTTAAAGATCTTCCAAAAACGATTACGTCATCTAAATAAACAAAACACTTCTCAAAAGCTAATCCTGACATCGCAATTGACATAACTCTACTAAATGCACTACAAGATGTCTTAAGACCCATTGGTAATCGTTTTAATTGGTAATGTCCTGTACTGGTTGAAAATGCAGTATATTTATGGCTTTCAGGTGCCAGTTTCACTTGATAATATCCTTGTTGAAGGTCTAAATGAGTAAAATAGATTGAGCCAGATAAAGAGTCTAAAATATCTGTAATGTTTGGCAAAGGGAATTTGTCATCTACAATATTTTCATTTAATTTCCGAAAATCAATTACTAAACGCCACTTTTGAGATCCCTCTGTCTTTTTTGGAACTAGTAGTATTGGGCTAGACCATTCGCTAGTTGATACTTCTATAATATCATCCTTAAGCATATTATCAATTTGCTTATTTACTTCCGGCTTTAAGGCTTGTGGTAACCTGTACGGTTTATTATAAATAGGATTAATGTTACTCTTCAACGTTATTGATTGTTCGCAAATATTTGTTGTTTCTAACTTATCTCCGGGTAAAAAGAAAATATCAGAATATTTAGTACATATTTTCTCAATGGATTCTTTTTCTTCTCTGTTTAAATGTTGTAATTCTAAAATAGGTAATAAAGTAATGGCTCTTTTTAAACTACTTTCATGTTTGCTAAATTCAAAAGTGTGGTAGTCCTCTAAGGCCTCTACGTTTAATACAAAATTGTTTAAACTAACTTCTTCATCTCGAGTATTTAAAATTTTTATAGGCAATCTTTTATTTTTAGGCCTAACTATAGTACCTGCTAGGAAAACATCCTTTTCTAACTCTCTAGCGCTAACAAAGCAATCACCTTCCACTTCCGTATTTAAATAAACATAATGGATGGTTTCACTTCGAGGTGGGATCAGTAATGAATTACTGTAATCCGGTTTGTCAAATATTGGTTGAATATAATATTTTTCTCCTATCTGTAGCGTTAACATATTTTCATTTAAATCAATATTAGCTTTATACCTTTTCATAAAGTCTAATCCTAATATTCCATCAACGGTTATCGGTAAAGTTTTAAAAATATTAAACTTAATTTGAAATGAGTCAGTTTCAGAAGCATATAAATCGAGCACAACATATCCTGTAGAGTAAACCTTACCTCCAATTCCATTGACCGCTAAATTATTGCTAAACACTTGGGTTCTCTTTGGAAGTTCTTCTTCCTTAATAATAGAAATGGATGCGCCTGTATCTAATAATAGTATAAGCTTTTTACCGTTAATATAGAAGTTAACAAATTTAAAATTACCTGTACTGGTATTATAAACAAAATTATTAATCACGAAAAAACTGATTCTTATCAGACTTTTGTTCCAAATTATTTGTAATTCGTGCTTGAGTATTATCACTCTGTGGCGGGATCGTCACTTTGTAAAAACCTTGGCCACCACGTCTATTATAGTAATAACCCTGTCTGTTGTACTGTCCTCTGCCGCGGGGGCCGTACCGAAAAGGTCTGGAGTGACCTTGGTATCTATTTGAGTGGTAACCAAAATTATTAAAATTATTTTGATAATGACCTCTGTTGTTATTTTGATAAATTTGACGACCACGTCCCCTATTTTGTCTCGAGGGCTTAGAAAAACGATAATTGTGCCTACCTCGAAAGGTTGACGTCATCTCCATTACCTCAGCAGGCCTGGAAGAAGACGATGATGGCTGGGACTCGTCCTTGGCTGCCTGAATTGCGTCCTTCAGATCTGTGTAGTTGCGTGCAGCGATGATCGTGCCCAACCTTTCACTCTTAAGTCCATCTGTAAACTTTTTCACGGCCATTTTTTCATTAATTGGCTTCAGAATAGCGCATTTGGCAGTGTCTCCTTCAGCCTGAGAAATATTTAAATCTGTTAATAATCTTTCAAGTTCAGACCCGTATTCCTCGATAGTCCTATAGCCTTGGTTCAGTGATTGAATTTGATTTTGAACCGCAGTGAAGGATTTTTTTTTAAACTAAAGTACACACTATAAGTTATTATTTATTTACTACGCATTGTAACTCTCGTATTTTAGTAACTTTTAAAAGCAATAGTGAAATAAACCTTCTCTACACACCTTTACTGTGGCTTTTTCTCGACTTTACGCACATGCGAGCGCGCCGCTCGCTTCGCGGTAACAGTGGCGCGATAAATACCTACTTCCTAGGGAAAAGCTAACAATACATGATGTGCATAAAATTGTATAACGAAATACCAAATTCCATAAAACGCTACCATTTTCTAGATTTAAAAATAATTTGACGAGGTTTCTAATTGAAAATGCTTTTATAGTGTGCATGAGTTTTTGGATTATAAATTGTATTTTTTTTTGTAAATTGCTTGGTAATTTTTAAAATATGTTTGTTATTATTTTGTCATTGGTTTTTATTATTTTTTGGCGAATTTCGCCCATTATTGACATGATTATTATTGACATTTATGATTATTATCTTATTTATTCATTTTATATACATATTTTTACATTCTTAAATATTATTCTATAAAAAGATAAAATAAAAAAACATTTAAAAATACAAAAATAGTAGCCCATCTGTATCGGGAACAGGGTCCAAGCTACCGGTGGTCAGGGCTCCTGAGAGAGGAACCTCCTCACGATACGCGCCGTGTCCAGGGGTACCGCTTTCTGGATCAAGCCCTTGATCCAGCTGCCCAACGAGAGCCTCCTTAGATGTTCGTCGAGGCTCTTGGCTATTATGCCATTGGCCGTAACGACTATCGGCACAATGATAGCTGTACTCACGTCCCACATGTCGACAACCTCGCGAGCCAGATCACGATACTTGCTTTTCTTATCTCTCTCAGCCTTCACGAGGTTCTCATCATGTGGGACCGCTATATCAACAATCATTGCGCGACGCTCTAGTCGGTCTATCACCACTATGTCAGGCTTATTGGCAACAATAGTCCTGTCAGTGATGATAGACCGATCCCAATACAACGTGACATTGCCATTTTCGAGAACTGGGTCGGGCACATACTTATAGTAAGGCACTTCCGACTCCACAAGATTGTATTTAAGAGCAAGTTGCTGATGGATAATCCTGGCTACAAGGTTGTGTCTATGCAAATAGTCTCCGTTAGCCAGACTAGAACAACCGGAGATAATGTGACGGATTGATTCACCCGGCCGGTGACATGCCCGACAGATGTCAACCGTGCCGTCCTTCACAATGTATTTCCGGTAGTTGTTCGTCATCATAAGTTCGTCCATAATCGCAAAGACAAAACCTTCGGTTTCCCCGAACAGGTCACCAAATCGCAGCCAGGCCACGGACGCTAAAAGATAGACCCGGTAGAAGCGTCCGTGAAGCTCCTTGCTCTGCCATACCTCCCTGCGGTCATTAGTATCTAATACTATAGGTTTGCGCCACTTCTCGTTAGCCAAGGAGAGCGGGGTAAGGCCCTTGTCCACCGCTACCACATCTCGATGCATACCCACGTCAGCGGCCTTGAAGTATTCCCTAAGACTGCATACCTCGCGGTTGTGTAGGGTCTTAGCATTTAAAAAGCCACGACCCCCGCACTTCCGAGGGATATACAGTCTCATAACCGATGAATGTGGATGATGCATACGATTTGCGGTAAGCAGCGTGCGGACCCTCCTATCCAGGGCGTCAAGTTCAGTCTGAGTCCATTTGAGTATGCCAAAAGAATATATCAATACCGGCATGACCCAGCCGTTGAAGGCGCACCTTGTTACCGCCCGATAAAAGACTATTTAGTACTCTTTTCAGGTGGCCAAAAAAGCGCTCCTTCAACGACTGTTTCACGTCAGTAGCATTGATGCCTATTGCTTCCGACATACCCAAATACTTGTAAGTTTCGGTTGAGGAAAGGGATCGAAGGTGTATGGAATCCGAGAGTTGTATTCCCACGGATTCCATAATCTCCCCTCGCTTTACATGCATGACTGCACATTTGTCCACACCAAATTCCATACGGATGGCGTCACTGAAGGTTTCTGTTACCTTCAGTAGCTTCATCAGTTGCAAGTTGTTGGGGGCAAAGAGCTTCAGATCATCCATGTAAAGGAGGTGTGATATGACCTGACCACCTCTTCTCAACCGATAGCCCAGACCTGACCCTTTTTGAGGGCTGAGTCACCCGCGTCCGTAGGAGAGTTACCCGTATTGTTGTTACCCTACACGTGGTCCCCGGGTGGTGCTAATCAGGTGACACTAACTGGTGGTAGGCTTCGGCCGAAGGCTTGTGACCACCCACCGGGCAAAGACGTACCGCCAAGCGGCCTAGCCGTGTTCCGGTACGATGCTCGGTGTAGCCACTAGAGGAGTTGGGTCGAGATAGTTGTTCCACTGCATGCTGACCAGTCTGACTCGCGCTGTTTTGGGCGTATCGGGAGACTAGTTGCGGAGGGTAGCGGGATCCGAGGCACGGTGCGCCGCTGGCCGACCGCAGGTAGTTGGGGGCCCAAGTAGTGTGCCAGCCCTTCCCCAACTCCAGCACCCTCATAAGCCATGTATGTGGCACTGAGTCATAGGCCTTTTTGTAATCTATCCAACATGTCGCCAGATCCTTGCGGGAACGGCGAACCTGTTGGCTAATGGCAATGTCTATGAGGAGCAGCTCCTTAGTACCGCGGGACCCGTTCCTACATCCATTCTGAGAAGCAGACATGATGGCGTTATTGTCAATATGTTGATTAATTTTCGCTCTCAGAATGGATGTAAGAACTTTATAGACCGTCGGTAAGCACGTTATCGGTCTATAATTTTTAGGATCCGCAGTACTACCTGATTTGTGGAACAGGTGGGTTATTCCTGTTGTTAGGAACTGGGGTAGCGATCCTGACTCTAAGGCAGACTGAAGCTGAGTTGCCAAACGAGCGTGCGATCTTTGGAACCATTTAATCCAAAAGTTGTGCAGTCCGTCCGGCCCTGGAGATTTCCAGTTAGGCAACGGGCGGAATGCACGAGCCACATCTTGGGGGCTGATGGTAATTGCCCCCATTTGTGGTATCGGATCGCACGCTCGTTCGACCTCCCGAGTCCAGTCATCCTCGGTGTGACTGACAGGCACCGACCAGATATCGCGCCAGAACGAACACATGGCGTCATTATCCGGTAGGCGCGTATCAGTCACACCTTGGTTGGGTTGCTCCCAAGCCCTATAAACCCACCTTTCGTTGCTCTGGAATGTGCGATTCTGAGTGTATCGCTCCACTCGCCGCTTGTACCGACGAATACGGTTTGCCCATGCATAGATCTTCTGCTTCAGGAAGTCGATACGCTCTGTGACGCGGGACATATAATCTCGAGAACTGATATCAGTCCCTGAAAACGCCCGCCTCACAAAGCGCATCACTCTAGGGCGAGTGTTGCCCTCCCTGAAGCAGATAAGCTTGCCGATGAGTGCTCTAGCCTCACCGATACGACGCTCAATCCTGCACTGCCAAGCTGGTATAGCTGGTCGTGTAGCTCTGTCAGTTTTGGGAAACTTGATGTTAGCTACACGACATGCTGCTGCAACCGCACAGTACAAGATCGAGTGGGTGTCGGCAAGGTCTTTGCTGCTATCAAAAACATTTGATAGCTGCGAATCTAGAGCACACACCAGCGCCCTATTTTTCTTATGCATGGGCAAACGAGGTAGTCGAGGTCTAAGCCCAGGCGGTGTGGAGCGATACTCGCTGAATGCACATTCCAAAGCGCTCCTCAAACGTGCATTGCATTGGGTACTCATAGATATAGCCCTATCGTCGTCATCATCGCCAACATGGTCGGGTCGTGGTGAAACACTGGGTTGCAGTTGAACCGCGGCCGGTGGCAAGGCAGGTGAGACACGGCTACTCTGTGATTCCTCACGCAGTCTATCAAGTACGGCGTCATCCAGCATACGGTTACGTTGGATGACCCGCACCTGATCCGTTGGGCCGACACGTTGACAGCTGGCTCAAGCACCTGAAACAGAGAGAGCATCCGACCACGGTACGCGGTCAGGTTACTTCCCCCCTCTGTAGCCCCAAAGTATGCGCGCATGACGTTTTCGTTAATCGATTGCGTCCATCGCATGCGCTGCACACTTCCACCGGGAGTGGGGACCCTATCAGAGGCCGATGGGCCTCGAGGTCCTAGGCTGTCCGGTGGCCGGCGTCCTCCCCGTCGACGCGTAGGTGGTGGTGTCGTCGGCGGAGAGAAGTATTCGTCGCTCGAGCTCGACGCAACTGCAGCGTCCAGGATCGCTTGACTTACGGTTGTAGGGGATCCCGGCGACTGCGAGGCGGAGCTGAGCGACGAACCCGAAGATGTTGGGCATGTGTTTTTGGCTCGGGCCTGGCTTCGTGTCAATATTTTCTTCTCAGCTTGTCATTCTGGTTTATTGTAGGTTGTTCATTTTAATTATAGTTTTTGTTTTCTTCTGGTTGTTTTATGAAATATATATGGAGGCATTATTTAAATTTAGTTTTATGTAGTTTTAACAGTGATATTGTTCGGATTCATAAATATATTCAAAAAATTCGAAGAGGGAAGAAAATTTTTGTGTCACTCTTGACAAGTCAGGCCACAGATTATTTTTAAAATTGTTATTGTTATTATTTTGTGTTTGGTTATTATTATTGTGTGGTGAATCTCTCCCATTTTTGACATTATTATTATTGACACTTATGATTATTATCTTTATTATTTTTTCATATTATATTGACATTTATTTAATTCAATAATACGATTTTAATGGACTTATCTGTTTAGTGACTGTATGATTATGATCAGTAACAATTTTAATAAAATGTGTCACGCTATTTTATATTTGCATACCGAAATTAAAGGCAGAATAAGAGAACAATTTTGTACTTTTTACCAACCTTCTGTACCTTATTTATGCAAATAAATATATTTTGAGTTTTTGATTTTAAATAAATAAACGTAACGTTCTTGTTCATAAGTTCCACTTATTGTATTTATTTTATCTTAGAGGGTGATTAAAAGTAGAGTGTCCACCTCGGGAGCAATACTATTTTCAGCTCGAGACGTACTTTGAATCCCTCGCTGCACTCAGGATGTTGTTTGCTCCCTAGGTAAAGAATCCACAATTTTATCACATCTATTCAAAAAGAGCTAGTTAATTCCTCGTAAACAGGGACCGAAATAGCTCATTAATCCCATAAGAACCAAAATAGATTTGTATTTGGAATGTGGATATTGTTATTAAATTTTCCAATCAACATGCAGGAACAATGTATTGAATATGTGACTGGCTGAAAAACTGCGAGTGCACCAAATAAATAAAAAAAATTGATGAAAAATAAACAACGCGCGAAAATAAATGAATTCTGCCTTTGTTCGTAGTTGTTCAAATTTAGATTTTAGAATTATAAAAAATGAGTGCGTCTTCCTCAAATGAAAGTATAATATAGACTCCAGAGAATATTGTATCGGACGCTAAAAATGTGATGGAAAGTCTTTTACCTACAAAATCACGTGTCAAAGCATACAACAATTTCATCCTTTGGAAAAATGCAAGAAGACCGAAATCTTTGTCGCAGATTTGTTTTCGGCATATTTTCAAGATATAGCCAAATTTAAAAAACCTACAACTCTGGAGTATATTTTCAATGCAAAAGTCGACAGTTAGCACCAATGATGACATTAAAATCGAAACATGCTCAAAATTATTGACTTATCTGAAACGACAATCCGAAGGGCATTAACCGAAGAAATTCAAGGTATTTTCCTGCCAAAATGTCGAAGCATTTTTAAATGATGCTCCCGATGAAATTTATCCCCTGATAAAAGTAAGTATTTACTTACCTAAAAATTAAGTGACTAATTTTCTAATAGCATCTAATTTTGAGTCTTACTTTGTATGTTTTTGTTACAGGTTGTGTTGATTTTTGGAGTTCATGGGGATTGTCGTGGCAATGAGCTTCTTAAGCTAACGATCGATGATGTTGAGACCCACTCAGATCAATTACTTTTGATAAAGTTGAAAGATACAAAAACTAAAATCCATAGATCGTTTATTATCCGAGGAGTGTACAAACTTTTTGTTGAAAATACCAGAAACTTCTGGTATGAAAACCAATAGATTCTTTATCCGTTACCAAAACGGAAAATGTACAAGACAACCCATTGGAAAACATAAGTTTTCGGGTATGCCTCAGGAAATCGCTACTTATTTAAGTTACCTGATGTTAAGCTGTATACAGGCCACTGTTTCTGGAGAACATCTGCCACTCTTTTAGCCGATTCGGGAGTGGACATGTCCGTTTTAAAGAGTCATGGAGGGTGGAAATCATCTACGGTAGCTGAAGGATATATAGAAGAATTTATTGAAAACAAAGCCAAAATTTGCCACCGAATTGTTGATAACATCAATTTAAAAAAACCGTCTCTGCAACCATCCACGTTTTAAAAACATCTTGAACCATCACCCATGCCAGAAAATAATCAAGTTTCTCAAAAACTACATCCTGATACACTGTTTTCTGAGACTATTTCAAATTCTCAATCTGTAAATAAATCTACAACTATAACGGATGGTAATAATAAAATCGTTACGATGCACTTCCATAATTGTTCAAATATAAACATAAACCTCTAATTATTTATATTTTATGTGTTATGGTTCTTAATTGTATGTAAATAAATTATTGTTCATAAGTTGCACTTACTGATTTTCTCATAGAGGGTGATAAAAAGTAGAGTATCCAGTCCAAGAGCAACACTGTTTTAAGCTCGAGTGACGTACTTTGAATCCCTCGCTGCACTCAGGAGAACCCCTCGCTACGCTCGGGATTCTACTCTGGAATCCTTCGCTCCGCTCTGGATTCAAAGAAACACTATCGCCTTTAAAATAGTTGTTTGATCCTTAGGTTATCAATCTACTATTTATGCATTTGCATAATTTATGCAACATTCATTTTTTTCCCTTTTGTGGAACGGAATCCTATAAAATTTGCATTATGACACTTTGTGATAGTGTATCCCTTTCTGTCAGAGAAAGAATTTCAGGTAGTCAGATCAATATTTTCAATATTTCATACTTATTAGAGACATATACACCTTTTTATAATATAGATGGCAAAGAAGCTTGGGGTTTTCATAGACTTGTGCCCGGTTTATGGATTGCCTTATCAGGTACAATCCTCGCCATCCACCTTTGAGCAAAGCAAGTGAGAATATTATAAAGTTTCTATAGATTATTTGCGGACAAATAATTGCATTATTTTGTTTTGTAAATAGGTTTAGTACTTGGAGTAAATAATCAGTAAGGTAACATTAAAATTCTGGCTAACCCTTTAAAAGGTGGGACGTGCTTGTTTTAAAAAGAAGGTTTAGTTCACCTTTCTGAGGACATTTCGAATGTTATTAAGAAAGAAAATATAAAAAAAAGTCTTTCAAAGGTTACCTTCCTCGACTTTTCTGGGTGGTAATAGATAAGTTTAATTGAGATTTTATTAGGTATTAAGAAAAATATAAAAGTCTTTAAATTGGCGACCGGTTATGAGGTCCCTACACAAAAACAAAATAAAATGTAAACATGACAGTAAATAAATGTTATTGATGACTGATATGATGATGATATGACTTGAAAAATGCTACTAAATTAAAAATTTGGTTTTGATTTTGTCAAAGCTAGGTCCAGGCTTGGATGCAAAATGCTAAAAACTTTCTATATCCTAATCTAGAACATCGTCCGTATGCCAAGTTTTAAGTTAAGACGCTAAACAAAGTTTTCTGGTTTTAAGGATTACTTTCTGCACACAAAGCTTTTTTAAAATTACATTACTATTTCGTCACCACACGCAGTTGCCACGTGCAGGACAAAGCACGTTTTTTGGTGTGGGAATTCATCCAATTACTTCTACCGCTCTTGGTGAGGCGGAAGGGCGTGTCAGACTTTTACTGACTAAAACCCACACGTGTTCATTCAGTTGAGGGCCGCAGTAACTCTTTTTCAAATTTATCCGCGACCCGGCCAAGTAACACCTGATTCAAAAACTTATCGAATTACCGAAACAAACACGAAAATTGCAAAAATCTAAAATTGTGGCAGAGGATTGACGAAGGAGATGGCGGGACGAACTAGACAGTTTTTTCAGAACTCGAAAGGGGAAGCGAGGGCCCTTGAAAGGTGGAAGGAGTGGGAAAGAACACTGCTGGGACACAGGCCTCCTCTCTGTTTGAGATAATGGGCCATAATCTACCACGCGGGCCCAGTGCGGGTTGTAAATGTCACATGACTTTTTAGTTCTTGAACGTGCCAGTTTCCTCACGATGTTTTCCTTAACCGTTTTGAGAGCAGCGGAGATGAAATACATTAACCTATGACCACCAATAACCTACGGCATGTAAGTTGGGCCGTAACACATGGGCCACCTCTGCTCTTGCACAAGGCCACAACTGCAAATATTATCAAGCAATATTTAAAATGCCTACCTTACTAAACTCTTGGAACTATTCACAATTTCACATAGATCGTTATCACATCACAAATTCACAACAATTCATGCATCGCGTGCAATGAAAATAGTTCGTGTTGTTTTAAAGTTGTTTAAACTGTTGTTATGTGAGAACAAACTACTGTTAAACATGTATTTGTAAGGTACGTGGCATATTACAGCTTTATGAAATGATGTGGCGTTTTATTATAATTTTCAACGTTGCCTGATATTTTAGGTCTTAGGTGCTTCTCTGACTGAGTCGTTTCAGTACAGATTTTTTATCGAGTGAATTTACGTACAGCACATATCTGTAGATTCGGTACAGTAACGAAAACGTTCCGACACATTCAGGAAGACGCCTTAGGTAAAAGGCTTCCCGAACCTACATTTATCTCGATGTTGTTCTTCTTATCTTTCATTTACATATTATTTGTTATCACCAGTTTTTGATAATGCAAGAAAAGGTTTTTTTGGCATCCACCAGTTGCATCCACCAGTTCGATGTCGCCAATGAGCCTCTTAGCTCTGCGTTCCACTGAGTCAAGCGCGGCAAGTTGAAATTTAGCTAAGCCATCCTAAAGGTAGCTGCATTACTCCATGCAGGATCGGACTTGCGCTTTGTATACACTTAAAAGCTGTCCAGGCGTAAAGTATCGCTTCACTCTATGATGCCCAGATTTTTGGCCGCAATTTGGGCATTTTACTCAATGGAGGCGCCGAAGTTGAGACTGGATGTGTGTATGGACGGTAATGGGCAGGGTCTGCATGTTTGCCTTTTTTGGGCACTTTGGTTGTCTCTTTCGTGGTCTTCTACGACCCCGTCGTTTAACTCTACATTTTGTAAACACGATGGAAATTGCGATGTACTTCACGGCCATCCCTCTCATTACGATAACAAAAATGGCATCTACTTAAGTTTAACTATTAAAGCACATGACACATGTCCTTATATAAGCGCCGTATATGATAGGTTGACGCAATTCTATACACTATACAGTGAAATTGAAACTACGTTCACATGGACGCAATGCAATGCAATTCGAAAGTGAAGTGCAAACTTGAAATTTTTTAGAAAATGCTTGTACGGTAAGATTACAATAATCTTATCGATTTGAACTCCCTGATGGCGCGATATTAGACGCGCGCCCTCTGATGGCGCGCCAGGCAGATTCCTCAGTCGTCATCTGAGTTTAGTTTTATCCTAGACATATCACGTTCATCCATCGTTTCTTTGCTCCTTTCCTCCTCTTATAGTCATCCACAATCATACTCAAAAAGACCAAATAACACTAAACTTTAAAAAAATCAATGACTGCAATATTATAAACATAAACGCCCAGACTATTATGAGCACAGTGTAAGCACCGAAGTCTAGACGTTCATATTGTTGTCTAACACCACAGGACAAACATCTTATTAGCGCTCAGATATTAATAAATATTCAACCAGAACCGTATGTGATAATGGTCGTAAATTGAATTATTTTTGTAATATTCGTACTAATAGTATGTAAAGTGGGGAGAACACCATATCCTCACCCATCGGTACAACTACGGGTCTCGTGCTTCTAGTATCCAGCTGCCCCCCTCATCCCTCCCGCAGGTCATCAGCTCACATTATAGGAGGTCTTCTAAAGCTGTGAGAGTGTTAAATACAGGTCTGCGGATCCCAAGCCAGGAGCTCATCACTGGGGTCCATTAGCAGCGTGCCACTCCTGGATCCAATCAGAACCGTATCCCAAGAAACAGCGGTTCGCGGCAGTGGAAAGCTAGGGATTTGCTCCTTATTGAGAGATATATTGGTTCCTACTACGGGTGTAAGGTGTCACAAACGTTGGCCGGTAATAGTATAGTCACTTACCTTAGATTCCTGCGGTAGACTCCTGGGCGTCGATCAATCTCGTGCCGTGAGGTTAGGGATAGGAGAATATACATATAATAAAGGACAATAAGGGATAGACTGACAGCTGTCTGGACCGAAGAATCCGGCCGGCGTCCATCAGGCAGCACGTTTCCCGCAAAAGCACTTCGATGCGCGTGAAAATATACTCTAACCCAACTTTAGGGGCGCCCCACAACGCCGATTGCGAACGGCGGGCGCGATTAACAAATACAATGGGTGAAACACGTCTCGATTAGATATGTTTCGACAAAACCCCGACTTCCGCGTGTTCACGTTTTAAACTTTCACTTTCGACCACTTTTAGTGTCAGCTGTCAAAATCGTTGACAGCCCACCGATACGGTGTTGCAAGTAAATACCACAATTCGGGACGAAACAGAGAGGATACCCGCAATCATGTTAAATGTACCCATATTTTTAAATAATAGAATAGAATGGTTGATCCCTGTGATGATGAATGATATCAATAGTTAGGTAATAATTAGCATTTGCAGCTAGTACAAAATTATGTAAGGTTTTGTAAAGCGACATACTTATAGGTAAAAGCTAAAATATTGATTTAATTTAAACTCGCCTGTATGTGTATGAGCCCGAAGCATTAGGTTTTTTGTCGAATTCGTAAAAATACTTTTACTGAACATAGCACCTAACTTAACCCCTTGAGTGCCTGAAACGTGGATCCACGCGAGACACATTGACTTTTGAATTGTTTCGGTAAATACGGCAATCAACTGGTTAATCCAGCCCGTTCTTCAGTAAATACAGGCTCTACTAGCACACATCGCAATAAGAATAAATAAATATTTGTGTAATGTTAACAACACATACGATTTATTTAAGAAATTAATTGAATGTTCTACTTGGAATTGAATTAAATAATTTATAAAAAAGACATATATATCTTTCTATGAAAAATTAAAATAAAAGGCGTTTTAATTTAATTTTATTTAAAACAACTCACACAAGTTTGTGCAATCATCAGGATACTCGTAACACGAATGCACTGGTGAAATTACACGAATAAGCGTGCATATACTTGTAATGAATACTCTTGGTAAAATATTTGAAAATTTCACCATAAAATACTAAAAGTAAATTTGATAACAGTAATATTATGAAGTATTTATTTATTATTATAATTTATTTAATACTCAATGCAGACAAACGTGCAGAGGTGGACTTAATGTCATAGGCATTTTCTACCAATCGACGTTTGGGTGATGCAGATACAAATAGTGAAGTAGTAAGTGTCGCAACCGTGATGACTTTTCGACATGGACTTGATGGACTCGAAATATCATTTTCTGAATGCATGTGCTTTCCTCCTACTTCAAAACTACCTATCAGATTTGTTTAACAATACTAACTAAAATCATGTCGTAAAATTTTACAACTCAATAAAATGTTTACAATCAAAACATTCAAATCATAACATTCACATAAAATTTTTGTTGGCCATGTTATAAGTGAAATGTTTTTATTGATAATTGTCTTTCAAGTGTCACCATTTCATAAATACGTGTGTGTCGCTTGACTGTTAATTTGTGTCTGACCGATCCATTTCAATCACTATCACGTGACATTTTCTGCTGACTTCCAGTTACAAAAATGGTTCATAGATTTGTCTTGTATGCATATTTCACTGTAGCGATGGCTTACTCTCAGTTTCAAGACTTTTATTATAACGATAATAATCACATGGTTATCGGTAACCTAAGACGAAGGGAAGTAAGACCACTGAATCCGTACGTTAGTCCTTATAGTCGAAGACGGTACGGTGCAGATGCAAAGACAAACCTAAAATATAGAAGGACCAGAGATATTAGAGAAAAAGAAGATATACATGATAGGAGGTTCGAGGTAAATGATGGTTATCATTATTATCTGCTTGTGAGGGCGGCATAAGATGACACTAAGGACAATGTAACGAGACACAAACCTAATAGTACCGATAGGTAGGTGCAATTTTATTAGAATCTTGAAAGTATGCCTGTATTCGATTAGACAAGATAAGGTTCGTATGCGGGCTTCACCGTCGACCACATCATCGCTTACCATAAGTTGAGAGAGTGGTGAAACGTGAGACTATAAAAAAATATACTTAGGTCAAGTTTAGTTTCGCATGAGGTCATCTAGCATAAAAAGCATTATTTTGTCGAACAAATGCGCCTAGTGTGGCAGCTAATGGGTTAACTTGATACCTATAATTATCTCTAAAATATAACGCTTCTTCATATAGTTCAGAAATTAAGGCAAACTTAATAAATCATAGAAAACATTGTTTTCCATTCAAGCAGTTCTTACTTACATTGACTTTGTGCAAGCGATAAAATGTAGATTATGTTACTGTTATAAAGAAGTTTATAGCAAACGAATAAGAAAACTATGCTCTCTAGATGCATTTTTTTAAGGATTAAATATACACACAACCTCTGTCAGCATCTGCGTTCCCTCCCTACCATATACAACACTCCATCAAAACTGCATGTCAGTATTCAAAGTAAGAATGAATAGGCGACTTCAGGGCTCGCTTGTTCCATCGTAGATCTCATATATCGCTCTTTATCTGGCAAAATCAACGCTCAAACAATGGCAGTATGTGGACGGCTTCATTGTCTAGGTTGCTCCATGTGGATGAATAATCGAAGATGGATCCAAAATACAGAATTTTTCAGTATGTGAAAAGCGGCTAAGCGAAAAAGTTTAACGGCCATTTATAAAACAACATACATCATCATCGTCATCATTGACACTCTGACCCAATTTGTTGTGGTGCACGCAACGCAACATCTGTCTTTGTGTTCCGTCCTGGTCCACATTTCAAAGACATCCACCCCTTTCAATTAGAACAACATACGGTCGTAAAAATCTGTTATCTCTTTGTTTCAGTTGTCAGAAGCGCAGCTAAGGGACGAAAAGATGAATAACATTGAAAACTTGGACAATATCCACAATGAACTTAAATGGCTGAATTTAGATGAAGAGGAGGGGATAGGTACATGCACACAGTTTTATTATAATAACAGAAGTAGAATATCTTTGTAACACTGACACAATTAGACCTCTACCTACCTATTTCATCTTCGGTGACGTGATATGTGTAAGGCCATGTCTGAGCCTCTCACAAACCGAGACCCAATGGCGATTGTCCAAAAGTTAAAAATAAATAAAATAGAAATAATTATGCGCTGCCGAAATGTCCGAAAGATGCTGCGTTGGATGGCCTCTCACTAGGTGGACCGATGACCTAGTTAAGGTTGCGGGCATCCGCTAGATGCTAGACACTTAGGACCGGTCAATGTGGCGATGCTTTCTAGAGTCATTCTCTCGGGAGCCTATGTTCAGCAATGGACGTCTTTCGGCTGAAATGATGATTACCGAAATGTTACGCCAAACCCAAAAATTTTGGTATTTCGACAAACGGTGATCGTCCTGACATTAGCGGTATTCTTTTCTACCATGGCAAGATTTGCCGGTGTGTACCATTATTTCTTGGGTGATTAAATGTCACTTGGCTGGACTTGATGTTTTTCTATCTGTTCTATCTTCGGAGAATCATGGAGGAGAGAAGAGTCATGAAGCCATGAGGTGAAAAATAAAAGGCGAAAAAATATCGCTACCCCACTCTAATATACTAAATATTAGAGTGGGAAAGCGATATTTTATCGCCTTTTATTTTATTCTTATCACGTAGGGAGTTCAGCATTCTATGAAGAAAGAGTGCATCGTGGAGGGCGAGTTTTTACTTTTAACAGGAGGTTAATATTCGCTAACGTCGTCTTCTATACCGTTTCATGCCTTGTTTTCAAGCTCAAATATAAGTCTTGTTCCATTTTCAGATCAACAGAAAAACGTGATGATTATCGGTCAACGATAATTTAAAAGTATAAGTAAAAGGTCGAAAGTCAACCCTTATGTCCTATTGTTTTTTTTTTATAAAAATGTTAGCAATATAATACCTGGTTTTTATTTCACAGTTTTAAGATGCTTCTCCTCCAATCCGAACAGTGGGGCTGATCGTTAAAATATTGATAAAATATAATAATGATAGTATGGTAGAGAAATACCTTTAGGCTTCGTTCTGACCGACCGGTGGTTCCTATCATGGGATTGAAATAATCCACTGCCTTTTGACTCTCATTGATGGGATAATCTGTTGATCTGTTTGCCACAATAATATAAAATACTTTTTTCCCATTCACAGATCAACCAAATAACATGATGTTTTTCGGCCAAATATAGCTCGAAGAAATATTTCATGTGCAATATGAGTGTTGGATTTATAAAAATCATGTAGTACGTTTGTTTTTTTTTTACTCCGTCGAAAATTGAGTTACAGCAACCCTAGCAATTAACTTGCTATTGACACGCCTAGGATATATATTTGTAGCTATCCACAATACCAGTTATTGCAATTTGATCATAGGTTGCTAAATCATAAGCCTACTTTCGTATCATTTACTGGACAGTGTACACATGTAGATCCATTTATTTTTGTAAATCTATTATAGGTTTGCGCTTGACCACTATCTCACCTGATAGTAAGCGATGATGTGGTCGACGGTGGAGCGCGCTTGCCTAGAAGATCCAAAAAACACGTGGTTTAAATTAAAGGGTTCTGACTAATAAACTTCTGTGTGCACGCAGGTCACTACGAACGTATTCTGAAACTCAATCATAACTACAGGCCGAACAGGCGATTAGGGTCATCCTAACTGCCTTCGAGTGGCATGCTCAGGTTACATGAGTATGTCACTCGAAGGCAGTTAGGAAAAAAAGCCATAACAATTTGAAAATTGTGTCTAAATGCCCTCTATACATGAAAAGCAACAAAACTGTATTCAGAAAATTATGCACGAGGTTGTAAACGTCAGACAGTCACTTCATGTAAAATACTGGTGGCTTGTCATAGTGTCATTTAAATAGCAATTAAATGGTCTGGATTGATCACGTACAATTTCAGTATTGCAGGTCAATCGCACATCTCCCATCTCTCTCCCATTCATGTTTTATGGCCCGTTTCTTAATTAAGTATTTGTGGTTAAGGACAAGTTAAGTATTTGCCAAACTATACTTTAGCCCGAAAACCTGTCAAAATTTGGCACTAAAATAGGTCACAACGATGACCGTTGAGATAGCCCTGTATTTGAGTGGAGACCATGAATGGGCAAACGTAATGTGGGACGCCCTCAAGAAAGGTGGAGCGATGATTTAGCAGGGTTTACAAGCCGCCCTGCGAAGCTGAGCTGGGTGAGATCTGTCGAAAATTGAGACCAATGGCATGCGATTGGAGAGGCTAGATCCAGCAGCACAGAGGACTTTTCATATTTTTTCTTTGTTTGTATAGCAGTGGACTCATAATTATATGCTGATGATGATAATAATGTCAATCCTATATACCTATTTTATACTTTTTGTCATTCGGCATCACGGATGTAATGTCATTTTGTCTTTAACGTGTTTACTTAAACAGTGACGGACATAAATATAGATTAGCATTTTTGTGTAGATCTAAGTTTTGAGACTTTCTATGTGTTAACAAGTGAGATGTGTAAGTGCTGCCACCAATACCAACCAATGAAGAACATGTTTGCAATATCATTACCACGGCAAGATTGCAGGCCTGTACACTGATTGGTCGCCAGTTTATGTCCGTTTACAATTTCTCAGCATTACAACGAGGGATTATAAACATTCGAATTTTCAGTTCACAAGTTGTCGAGTGTTTACAATCTCTCGAGATAGTCCATAAACTTACGCTGTTTGCAATAATCCGGTAACATTTATAGTATGAAGAGTATACTACTCACATCAGAAGCGTCTAAAAAGCCACAAATATAAACTATAAAGTATATAATAAATAAATAATAAATAAAGACTATCTAATAAAACTACAACTAATACCTATATTTCAGAATATATCACGGCTTAGTCTACACATTTTACAGGAGTCTGCAGTAATACCCAATACGACGACGCGAGCACGGATACCATCTAAATGAGATTAGTGGTTAAAATGCCTGGTAAAAGAAATCCTATAAGCCATGCAGTAGCTCCATATTACCTTCAGTTACCAAGGTTGTATTAATCCTATTTGCATTATTATCCTAATTGTATTCTTACTATATACAATTCAATGCATCTTTAATATAATACTGTTACGTCTCCATTATGATATTAATTTATAATAAATCTTGATAGGCTTAGTTTAGTGCAGCGTCATAAACGCTCTACAGGTCATCTACACTCCAGTAAGTGGGAAGTTGTCTGTAAAGGGGCTGGTTACGCTTCCTATAGGAACCTTCAGGTAAAATAACAGATTTGTATAAACTGTACGCGTTTAGTTCTCCTCATAGGAAACAGCCGTATATTTATACATATCACTCCCGCACCTAACTTTGTAAACGTAGTACTTACTAGATAACTTACTTCGAACGATCATCTGCGTATTTACTTGTTAGGAATTTTATTGTGTTTTACGAAGGTATTTCGTTACGAACACAATCGCATCGCTTACGGAAATAAGTACCATACTTGTTTCTAAGTTTCAAACTTAACTTATTGTTGGTTAAGAATCTGAACTTATTCTATGTATTGAGTAAGTTAATCTCATATAAATAGAAGTAGTACAAAAGGAAAAAAATAATCGCATCGCGTCCGACATAAATGTTAATTATCGGGTTGTAGGTATCTCTAAGCTAATCATAAATATAGGTAGATGGGTACGTTCATAAGGTATTACGCGTGCTTACAATTTTATTTGTATTAGTCTTTGTTACTTGCACGCGGTTCAAACTTTGTACGCTTTGTATTTTTTTTCACCTTACAATTTATTATTGTTAGGGTTTGCGTGTGCGGATCGTTCCGTACTATTGTTTACTTAAGTTGTAAAATCTTTCGTTGAGTTATCAGTTTGTTTGGACCACTAATTTCACTTACGCGGGTTCCGTAAAAGATAAAGATTTGTTGATTTTTTTGTTTCCATATTTTAACTTCTGTTCACCATGACGGACAAGGTTAAACTTAGATTGTTGGAAAGTAAACGCGACTCGTATTTCGCGTGGGTTCAAAGGATTTTGGATTCAACAGAATCTTTAACAACAGAAAGATTACGTAATTCTTTTATTGCTCAGGCTAAACGAATTGACGGTCAACGTAGCGAATTCAATGAGATAATGGACGAGATAAATATGTTAAAATTGACATTGGATCAAAAGGGCGATGTAAGCTATAGTGCCTTACATTAATTTGATGAGATGGTCGGCGTGATAAAAATGACTTTAGCTTCATTAACTGAATCAAATGTTTCCAAGAACCCTAGCCCGATAGGGAGCCCTAATGCTCATCATATAAAGGGACCTAAAATTGAGCTGCCTGCCTTTGACGGTGATATTCAGAGCTTTCCGTTTTTTTATGAGACTTTCAAACGTATTATACATACGAACGCAGATTTATCAGATTCTGATCGCATTCATTATCTGTTGAGTTGTCTAAAGGGAAAGGCTAGGAATGTGGCAGTAGGTATTGTACCTTCTGGCGATAATTACCGCGTTGTCTGGGATGCGCTTATCGCAAAGCACCTGGATACTCGCGCGCTAGCCACTAATTATCTAAATCAACTGTGCTCATTGAAGTCGTTCGGATTTATCGAAACCTTGTTCAATATTAGCGGGTGTCGGACCCGCTAATATTGAACAAGGTTTCGATAAATTAACTTCTACGGTTGCGGGACTCAAACAATTGAAAATACATAACTTGGATGATTTTATATTTATTCATTGGGGTCTTAAGTTAATAGACTCAGATACAGCAAAACATTTTGAAATATCGCTTCGTATGATTATTTCGTAAAGTTTGTTCGTGAACAAGTAAAAATCTTATATCGTATCTCTTCTGCGGCAACTAAGCCCGCCCCCGCAGGTAGACCCAGCACCTCATCTAAGGTCTCGCAGGTGTTTGTGGCTACTGAATCTAAATGTTCGCTTTGTCAATCCACGCATAAAAACTTGTATACGTATGCAAAGCGTTTCAAAAGTTGAGCGCGGATAATAGATTTAAGTTTGTTAAAGACAATAACAGATGTGTTAACTGCCTAAGTAGCCAACATACCGTCTTTTAGTGCCTATCTAAGTCAACATGTAGAAAATGCAACTGTAAGCATCATTCCTTATTGCATTTTGAGCAATCGACGCAAGCCCCTGCGCTGGCGCCCGCTAGCGACCCAGCCTGCGTTTCTGCGGCCAACCCAGCTACTTCTGATCGTGTGGCGTTGTGTACGTATTCTTCTGCTCAAGTCCAGGCCACACGTAAGGTGTTAGTGGCGGGTAGGAAGGGTAAGGGCGTGGTGGTTAGATGTCTTTTGGACCCTGGGCTGCAAAAGAATTATATGACATCGCGTTGCTGCCGTATGCTCGGTGTAACTATACATACGGACTCAATAACTACCGTTCGTGGTATAGGTGGCACATCGCAGCCCGTTCGCGGCTCGTTTAATCTTACGTTCAGCTCACGGTTTTGCTCGCAGCCTAGGTATAGAAATAACGCTCTAGTCTTGGATCAGATAACCGGGCAGCTTCCTCTGGGTACTACAGATACTGCCGAATTGAAGCATATTGATCCTAAACTACTCGCTGATGACAGCTGGGGTGTGCCAGGTAATATTGACATGTTACTTGGAGTCACGTTGTTTGCTAAGTTATTGCGACCCGGTCCCGTGACCAGCGCACCGCGGTTGTCCCGATGCATTGGAGACTATGCTCGGCTACATACTTCTAGGAGAAGCACCTATTATCGAACCTTCAACTGACACTCTGTCTTTCTTTGCGAGTTCTGTCGATAACTTCGATCTTCGTAAGTTTTGGGAGATTGAAGATGTTACTGCTTCGTCCGTTGGGAGTGTGGATGATAAACACTGTGAAGAGTTTTATTGTAGCACAATTACCCGCGCTCCAAATGCCAAGTACGTTACAGCTTTACCACTGAAAACAGACGCGTCAGCGTTAGGAAATTCTTTTGATATAGCTCGCAAGAGATTCTGTAGCCTCGAACGTAAACTTAAATCGCTTCCTAACGGCAAGCTTCTTTATAATGACGTCATACGGGATTATCTACAGAACAATTATATTTCTTTGGTGCAGAATATCGTACCTGAATGTTGGTTGCCCAAACGAAATTGTAAGGAGCGAGAAATGGACTACTCTATTCCTCACCATGCTGTTATTCGAGAGGTTAAAGTGACCACTAAGCTATGCGTGATCCTAGATGCTAGTGCAAGTACAGATAAAGGTACCTCGCTCAATGATATCCTGTACGCAGGTCCAGTCCTTCAGGCTGACCTTTTTAACATCTTGTTAAATTTTAGGCTTTTTAGTGTCGCTATTTCCGCAGATGTTAAATCTATGTACCTACGTATAGGTATACGCCCACAAGATAGTTCGCTTCAACGTATCTTATATCGGTTTAATGAGGAAGAAGAACATCAAATTTATCAGTTTTCAGTGCTTCCCTTTGGATTAAAGTGTAGTTATTTTATAGCGATTCGCACTATCCAACAGTTATGTCAGGATGAAGGAACGCAGTTACCTCTCGCCAGGGACATTTTGCAGCGAGATATTTACATGGATGACATAGTTAGTTCTATACCTAGCACTGCGCTGGCTATAGACTCGGCTCGTGAACTAATAAAAATATTCTCTCTCGGTGATTTTCAGCTAACGAAGTGGTTTAGCAATAGTGTCGATGTCCTTCGGAATATTCCAGAGTCATTACGACATTCACAGAGCGTGGACTTAAGTAAAGATCCGACACAGAAAATACTGGGACTTCGTTGGTTCCCTGATGAGGATTGTTTCGTATTCCAGGTTAACCCTAATGTTCGCCCTTGCACGAAACGGAATATTCCTTCTTCCATTGCACGTCTTTTCGACGTTTTAGGCCTCGTGGCACTGATAATTTTATACGCCAAGCTTCTTATCAAAGAGCTTTGGCTTGTCAAACTTGGATGGGATGACGTCCCACCACTTCGCATTGTTCGTCTGTGGAAACAATTTCAAGCTGAATTGCCAATTATCTCTGAACTAAGATTTTTGCGACATGTCGGCGTCGTAGAACGCTGTAGGCTCTCCGTCGTCGGTTTTGCCGTCGCTAGTGAGAAAGCTTACGGTGGTTCGGTTTACGCCCACGTTGTCAGACCCGACGGTAGTATGGTCGTTTCGCTTGTGTGTGCGAAATCTAAAGTCACGCCACTGAAAGTAGTTTCGCTAGCTCGTCTCGAGTTATGCGCCGCATTCCTCTTCTAAACTGTGATAAAGCGAGTATATAATCTTTTTGCAGCTCGGCATGCCATTGAGGCAGTCGTAGCTTTCTCGGATTCAACTGTAACCTTGAGTTGGATTCTTTCCGCACCGTATCGATGGCACAACTTCGTAGCCAATTGTATCGCTAAGATTCATGAGAATCTTTCGGCAGATCACTTCTTGCATAATCTATTATTTCTCCCCGCCCGCGAAGTCAATGAAACGCGGTTACATCTTATTTCGCGTTATGAATTAACCGACCAAATGGTCCAGTCTTTTTGGAAGCGGTGGCGCCAAGAGTACCTGCACACCCTAAAATCCAAACAGAAATGGAACACCCCTGCCAATCCAATACGGGTCGGTATGATTGTCGTCTCCATGCAGGGCAATGTGATGCCACTGCATTTGCCGTTAGGAGTAATCACAGAAATATTTCCAGATAAAAACGGAGTTTGTAGAGTCGCATCGGTAAAGACTAAAAGCGGGATCCTTCAGAGTCGCCCGGTAGTAAAGTTGTGCCCTTTGCCAACGCAATAAGTTTCGTTACATTAATAATTAATTTTACCGTGCACCAATGTGCAGTATTAGATTTAATAGTTAGTTAAATAGTATTATTTATAATAGAGAGTTGCAACTTTAGAGGTCTCATAACCTTTGGTAGAGTTGTGATGAGCTGCAACTTTATTTTACTTCTCCTTTGTGTTTCGAAAGTAGGAACTTTCAAGCCGGGGAAAATGGTTACGCTTCCTAATTTATAGTTCATATTTTATTACATCACCATAGGGCGATTGAGAGGCATTGGTTTTATAGTTCCAATTTATTAAATAAGTGTCACATATCGTTGTTTTGGGGATATCCCGCGCGGTGGCGCTACAGTCATTACGCCGCCGCCACCGATGGTCGCCGGCGATGGTGGCCAGTCTCTTGCCAACCAGGGCTGGAGTGCGCGCATCATCACGCACCCTCTCGCCAAAACCTCTTAATTGAACCTACATGTAAAGTGTTATCTGTATTACCTAGATCTACTGTGTTGTGTACCGCTGGCCAGCATAGTGTACCTAGTCTGTGAGCTGAACTTCCCGAAAGTGGCAACTGCATCTGCATGGGAATCGCTGTTTCAAAGGTATGTGGCATAATTAGTAAATTGAACTTTATCCATTGACTTTCGTCTCATCTGCGTACTTTTCAATCATTATAGAATCAGCAATTATAGCCTAGATTACTCTAATAATTTAGGTTCAATCGCGTGTGTTTTTACTAGTAATCTTCTAGAGGTTATACGCACCAGGGGCACCATATTCACACTGGGTGTTCGATAGATTCATAGTTGCCAGTATACTATTTGACAGTAAAGTAAGGGCACAAATTACGTAAGCGGAGGTGCGCCATATATTTCTTGCTGAATATCGTGACGTATGGCTTGTCTAATAAGGGTCCTGCTAGAGGACCCCATCCTCCGTAGGAGAGCGTGAACGGGTGCCATTAGATGACTAAAGGCACAAAATAGTAAGTACACAGAAGGGCCACTCCCGCCGTTCCGAAAATTTACACCTAAACTTGACAGACTCACTAGGGTTGCTACTATATTGATTTTGAATTTTAAAAAGGATTATTTGGTTAAGTTATAAACACAAATAAATCGATTCGTATAAACATACAAACATGCTAACATGCCTTTGAGGGTAGACAGAGCATCAATTATCCACTAAAGATCACGACTCCACATACGACGAAGATTGGATGGTAACAAGTCGCAACAATAGTGTAATAATGATCCCATCAAAAAGATAAAAATTTGACAAGGCAACAAACTCGACAAAAACATAAATGAGATAAAGGCGCCAAATTCGACGAAGAAGAGTTGAGATCTAGAAGGGTGACTAGCTGTTCCCCGCGGGTTCGCTTAAGCTGTCCACCCTTTGCCGCAATTATACAACCACAATAAGCTAAATGGAAAAAAAAGAACCAGCCATGTACGAGTCGGACCCGCGTGCGCAATGTTCCGTAGGACATAGGATTCCCTGTAAATTATCAGTGAGGCCGTTTATTCCCCAAAATATAAATTAATTAAAATATTCGTTACTATTTTAAAACAAGAAAGTGTATTTTTATTATTTTAGGAAAAAATTACCTCCGTTGTATTAAACAAATAAGGGATTCGTAGATTAGAATTCGTCCTTTGCAACATTGTTTAAATTCACGATTATAGTATTTGAACGTATAGAAAATGCGCACTTTCTTAAAGAAATTGCGAATTTTCTACATGATCGGGAAACATGTGCAAGGCATTGAAAAATATGTATTTGAACTTCTTTCAAAAGACTGAATGACGTGACTAACGCCCACGCACAGCAGCCGCGACTGAGCTATGTCCAATGCTGCCCAAAAATCCCTGTAAAATCGTAATGTCAATGTGTGCGTGCAAAATGGCGCTTTGTTCGTAGTGGACTCTCTGAGTGCGGCGCGACGCCGCTTACGTGCTAAGTGCTTTGCGTTGTCCGAAAAGCTACTACTTCCGGCATAAATTAAAAAATGGATTAGGATTTGTGTATCTGCCAGGTAGGTGAATGGAAAATAGTTCCGGAAAATGATTGAAAGAGACAATAAAGTAAAAAAAAAACAACTGTCTTTCTGTGTTAGTTGAGTGACATTGACACTGCAAAACGGCTTAGTGCGAACAGTTACTCGACTCTTCCCGTGACTAGAGTAATGGGCTTATGTCGGCCTGAAAATCAGCACTGCTATTCTGTGTGACAACTGCCAGCGTTCTGGGAACTTTTCACATTAAAAACAATTTCGACGATTTTTAGGCCCAATGAGCCTCTCTCTCTCTCTTCGTTTTATACGCGCTTGTATATTAATCAGTCTATAATGTTTTAGTTGCATTCTGTTGTAAATAATAAATTAGATAAACCAATCATTTCTCTGACTCAACAAATTAGTACCAATAAGCTACTCAGCAAGAACTACCGAAATTAAATTCGAGTCCAATCGATCACCTCCTTACGACTTACTAATTCGATTGTTACCCTATTTCGAAAGTGTAATCAAGAATAAATGACACAGTAGCACCTTTATTATTTGATACAAATTAAACAAAAGTAATTTGTAGCTAACCTAAAATAATCTATTGTCGAGTCAATGGCGGGGATATAATTTATAGGACAATCACGCGAACTAAAAATACTTGGAAATTGTACGTGTCTATAAATGGTAAATGTAGGTGTCTGCTATCTTCATCATCATCATTTCAGCTGAAAAACGTCCACTGCTGAACATAGGCCCCACTTGAAGGACCAGCCCAGTGCGTCTCATATCCACCGGATTCCCGCAACCTTAACCAAGTCACCGTCCCACCTGGTGGGAAACTTTCCATCGCTACGTCTTCCGGTACGCGGTCGGCACTACAGAACTTTTCTGCCCATCGGCCATTTGTTCTCTTTTGACTGTTCGACCATTCGATCTTTTACTACTAATATTTAAATGTGAAAATCTGCATGTTTCAATTTTTTATATTTGTTAATCAATCACACCTTAACAGCTAAACGGATTTGGATGAACTTTGAAAGGTGGGTAGACTGTCATGTGGCCTGGATTAGGTTAAGGGATACTTTTTACGGTAGTACGTACCTGTGGAATCATTTTCGACTTTCACGTGGGCGAAGTTACTGGTAAAAGCTGTTTAGATAATGATAGAAGAAAATACAACCAGTCCAGTATTTCCATTATTTATTTGTTTACCCTCGCACTGGAATGCCTTTCAGCAATTATACTAATGAAGCACAAACTTACAAATACTAATTATAAGTCCAGATTTCGTCACGATGTTTTCCTTCACCGTTGTCAGCGATGTCCAAGATAAACTTAAAAAGTAGGCACATATGAATTAAAGAAGTCACATTGGTTTTATACTTCCCGAAGATTTTCTTCGGTATACAGAAGTTTAGCTGATTTTGTTTTATTTATTTAGACTTCATGCACAAAAGGTACAAAGGCGGACTTAATGCCTTAGGCATTCTCTACCAGTCAACCAAGGGTGGTGAAGAGATAACATGGCAGGTGCATTGTTTAATAATAAAAATAGAACCAATTATTATATAGGTAAAATACACGTACATATATACTTAAAATAATATATACTTACATAAATACACATATATATATAAATATAAAGTAACAGAAAAGAAGAAAGTGAGATGACTCTGCTTAGTTGTTTTGAAAGTGAATCCGCAATTTGCGCTTGAATGCATACCGACTGGTGGCCGTCCTGACCTCGGGAGGAAGCGCATTCCAAAGAAGAATGGACTGTATATGAAGAGTCAGATATCGGAAAAGTGAACAAAATCAGTCGAATGAGACGGACAGAGTAAGAGGAGATTATTAGAAGAACGCAGATTACGAGCATGTGAAGAACATTGATATTGAAAGTTAGACATAAGATAGGAAGGAGGGCTGGGAGAATTGAGCAGGGAGAAAAGTGTGGTCAAAGCTCGTAAACATCTCCTCTGGCGAATGGGCAGCCATTTTAACTCAGACCTGTAGTTCGACACATGGTCATATTTTCTGTGGTTAAATATAAATCTGATACATTTGTTCAAAACCCTATCTAGTTTATCCAGCAAGACCGCGTTCAAGTCAAAATAGCACACGTCACCATAGTTGACCACTGGGAAAATTAAAGTCTGCACAAGCATTGTCTTTGTCGGAAGGATCGGAAACTGCCGTTGGCTCTCTGACTGACACTGGCAACCTGACTTTGCCAAATAAGTGTCGAGTCAAGATGCAAACCGAGATCTTTTACACTGGGGTTAATGGGAATGACGGAACCATTAAAAATAATCGGAGGAAGAGAGCTAACCGCCTCTCATCTACCACTCTACTCATCATGCGCGAGCTTCCAATCACAATGGCCTGACATTTTGAGGGGTTTACGGACACCCCAATTCTGTCAGACCAGTCTTTGATAGCATTCAAGTCCCGGTTTACATCTTCTATGGCGTCCTTTAAATCTTCCATCCGCCAGTGACCGCCGCGACAGTGAGTTATAAAATTAATGAAGATGGAGAATAATAATGGAGATAAAATACCGCTGTGCGGAACACCAGCCTCCAGATCACGCCAATTCGATGAACTCTCATCAATGCGAACCGACTGCTGACGTCCCCGAAGATAAGAGGAGAAACATTCCAGCGCCTCGGAAGAAACTATAAGATGGGAGAGGATAGATAGGAGTATATCATGACTGACGGCGTTAAAGGCGTTGGAGAAATCAATTTATACTAATACAGTCACCTTAGTGTCCTCCATAGCTTCTCTAATGTCGCCAGTCATTTTAAGGAGTGCGGAGGCTGTACTGTGCCCCGATCTGAATCCAGACTGGAATGAGCTTATACGGCTGTTTCGGTGAACAAACCCCGAAAATTGCTTGTGTACGCAGGCCTCAAGCACTTTGGATAGGAAAGGGAGGAAGGAAATTGACCGAAAATGGTTAGATGGGAGGGATTTGAAAGTTTAGGAAGTTGACGTACATAGGCCATACGCCACAGTGATGGGAAATGACTGGAATCGAGGGAAAAGTTGATGATGTGGGTAGTCGGTGGGAGAAGAAAATCGAGGATCAAGGTGACCATGTAACGACTAATGTCATCATGGCCCACAGCCTTAGATTTTATCAATAGGATCATCTTTTTAATTTCATCTTCGTTGGCTGGAGAAAAGCGAAATGGTTCTATGATAGGACCGTGTAGGCCAGTAAGGGAATCAACCATCTGAGACAACATTTGGGAATCCAAATGGATAATTGTTGTAAAGTGACGGTTGATTTCATCCAGGCCAATGGTCCTGGGGAATTCCACATGACGATTCCTACCTATACCAAGAGTTCCTAGGAATTTGCAGATATCGGCAGTAGAAGAAGATGAGATATTTTTGAGAATATGGCGGCGCTTGGCGTTATGTATCATTTGATTACACCGATTTCTTGCAGCTCTGAAGAGGTTCTTATTATTTTCGCTGCGATCCCTCTTAAATTTCCGAAAGGCGCAGTCCCTGCATCTCATCGCCATACGTACTCCCGCCGTCAACCAAGGGTGGGAGCTTAGGTTTTACTTTCTTTACATGTCTGTCGTAGAGGCCAAGGATCGCCTGATTAAAAATATGCAGTTTATCGTCAACCCCTTTTGCCGCTGCAAGATGGCCCCAATCAAGTTCCGACGCATTCTGACGCAACTTCTCAACATCCATGCGCGCAAAAAAACGCATGTGCAGAACTTTAGGGAGAGGTTTAGGTGGTTTTAGGACATACGAGAGGAAAATGAGGTCATGGTGGGAAAAGCCAGGTGCAGGACACTGACCATGAGAGGAAACACAGGAGGGCCGTGAGGATTAAGTCGAACCATGTGTCATCGCCTGAGACATTTAAATGAGTGGACTGCAGTGGAAGAACATGGAGACTAACGGACTCAATGATGTGAAGGAGTTTACGGAAACGAGGGGATGGACGACTAAGGTCTGTGTTGAAATCGCCCATGATGACGCAATGTGCATACTCCGATCCTATCGATTCCAGCGCCAATTCAAGGTTGGAAAAGTAGTCAGCGGCGGGTGGACAGTAGACTACACCAAGTAGGGTCTTGACACCTTTGACATAAATTTCCAGAAAGAGGAACTCAGCAGAAGAACAGCTATAGGGTGAAGGAGAAGACGCAATGATTTTGAAAGGGAAATCACTACGGAGATAGGTAGCGACACCACCTCCTCCCTTTCCAATTCTATCGTTGTGGATAAGAATGGGAAGAGGGTAGTTGGTAGAGATAATATGAGGTTTCAGCAAACTCTCCAAAACCAGCAGGGCGTGGACATTGGCGTCAGAAAAAGTGTCGAGCAAATTACCGTAGTGACTTGGCACACTCTGAGCGTTAATATGGCAATCACCTTTTTGTTGAATGAAGCTCTGACGCACAAAGTCACCAAGGGTGTCGGTCAAGGAAGTGAAACTTGCATTAGCGGAAGAATTAACGGATTCAATGGCTGAGTGAAAAGAATCATCATCGGAAGACATATAATAAGAATAATATAAATACCTAACAAATATACAATTAAACTTTAGCTAAAGACTATCTTGACCGTGCAACAGCATTATCTTGACGGTGCAACAGCATTATCTGTGCACCACCCGCCAGTCTTACCAGTATAATATACATACACCACTACAACATAAATAAAAAGATGAAAGAGAAAACAATAACAATATGAAACAAATATCAAACTAATACCATTATACAAGCTAGGAACAAATCGAAGAAAAGAACGAAAGGACATTTGAAAAAGCAACATTTAGCAAGAACGAAACGCAATTGACAGAACACAAAACAAACTTATAACTACAGCGAAACATTATCAATAATATACGTTTATGACATTATACCGACACTGACATTTCATAAATAAAAAGACAATCATTTCATGTTTCTACACAAATATCCCCAGTAACATTTGAAAACATAAAATAAGAAACATTAAGTGAGTAGACTATACGGGTATTAAAAAGAAAAAAAACAACTAATTCATGATTGTAGAATCATGAATTAGTTGTTTTTTTTTCTTTTTTTTTTTTCAAATCAGACGTGTACGAACATAATAGAAAATACACAATAACAATGTGAATCGTGTAACCCCAAACAGATACAGTGTTAATATTATAAGTAGGTTAAATGTTTCTGACGTAACTACTAATTCTTACGCACTCCGGAACCCGGCCTGCTCCACGCTGCAGCAGATGATTCCTCTGTCTTCTTTGGGTACTTCACCAACAAGGGATTGAGTTCCTCCAAGGAGGAAACCTTGTGACGTATGCCATCGAGAAATCTGACCAGAATGACCCCGTCCTGAGTCCAACACGCCTGCATCCCGAAGTGCGATCGCGCCCTTCTGAAAACAGTCTGTCTAGTTCTGGTCAAGAACTCCTTGACTGTGACTGTGGAGCCCTTCAATGCAGATTTCGCCTTCCAGATAGCAGATTTATGGTCAACATTCGCGAGCCTCACCAGTATTGGTCTGCTGCGCGTGGGCCCCCTGCTTGCTGACCCCAGCCTGTGACAAGATTTGATGGAGGAGCCAGTAATGTCCTGCAGAGCTAGTTTACAGTGTAGCACGTCCAGCACTAGAGCCTTGTACTCCTCCTTGTCCGACTCAGCACACCCAGTGAAAATCAGGGCCTACCGTCGTGTCCGTGTCTCTAACCCATCCACTACTCTGGCGCACTCTGTGATCTGGCTTCGAAGAAGCCCCAGCATAACGAACATGAGCTCCCTGAATGTCCGGAACTCTTTAGCAATCTTGGCGACGGTGTCCTTCGCGGGTCCAGTAGACTAAATTCGCGCCTCTAGCTCACCTATCTTCTTGAGAAAACATTCCTCTAAGTTCCTTTGAGCCGATTGGATGTCGTCTAGTTGAGACATTGTGAAGTTAAGTGGTATTAGTATCTTCTTACTTTAGTGTATGAAAGCACTAGTAAATAACCGGCAGGTGATGCAGTTTTGAGTTATATTTACATGGACTGAATTACTGGAATTAATAAATGGAATATCCAACAAAAGTACTGCTAATTAATGGTTTATGCACCCCATATTATTAGTATTTTAATCAAAACTACTTAATTATAATTAAACTTAAAATTGCGCAACGAAAACACGTCTTAACTTTATTAACACTTACCGCCGAAAAAAGGCGAAGAATTAAGTGCTGAACGGATTTGGATAAAACTTGCCAGTATGGCACGCGAGTAGACATTACTCCGCTTTAGTGCCGTAAAACGGTTACTTTCTAAAGCTTATTAGCTAGATTAAAATATTAAACGGTAGACTAGCTAAGTTAAAAGCTTTGAATGAAATATATATTTTTTATTGATTCATATAAATTACTTGTGAAACATGGCTTTCCCATGTGTCTAATACTTTTGCTTTAAAAAAAATAGTAATAACGTGATATTTTATCGTTTCTTTTGCATATTCCTCCAAAACGACTTGGATGTTCAAATATATTTTATACAGAAAAGTTTATGGTTAGAATTACTTCTTAACCTTCATGACTTACTTACTTGACCTCTAGATGGGTCAGAGGGCGTCCACAGATATCCTCCATCGCGATCGGTCTTGAGCTTCACACTTCACGTCGATGTCATTCCTATGCACGGCGCTTCTACCAACACGGTGCGACGCCAGGTCTACGGGGATGGCCACGCTTTCTTTTCTCTTGGGGTTCCAGTCCAAAGCTTGCTTGGGTATGTGATCGGGACCACATCGGAGTGTGTGGCCACTCCATCTCCACTTGCGATGCTTGATCTGGCGTTTGATGGGGCTCTCGTGGCATTTCTCCAACAGCTCTACATGGCCACGCTCTACGGGCCAGTAAATTCCAAAAATGCGATGACTTGTATTTGGCAGCGGTTGACGAAGACTTGTATTTGGCGATAGATGTTCTTTGTGACCTTTCAAGTTTTGCACCCGTAGAGCAGCACGGATTTGAAATTGGACCCGATGATTTTGAGTTTAATCCTTCGGGTCAGTTTCCGCAATGGCCCAACAGGTCTCAGCTGCGCGAAGGTAGCTCGAGCTTTGGCGATCCGTGAAACGTAGTCCTCTGCGCTACCCGCAGTCTCCGACATGACTATCTCGAGGTACATAAATTTGTGGACGCGTTCCACTGCCTCTGTGCCCATCAGCAAAATTGAGTGGTTCTTCAGTACTCATTTGCTGGGTCTTCCGTATGTTTATTTAAACAATGCACGTGGAGCCTGATCAAAGACAAAAGGAATCTTCACCTGAGACTGCTTGAGGCTGATAACGACGCAATACGAGCCGATCTTAACACCCATTACCGTCAGAAACGAAAGGAAATCTATCGCAGTACACGCAAAAATATGAGACGGCGGTGGGCTGATGGTTTTGTTGATCGTGCTCAACAAGCTGCAAACTCCTGTAACTTGAAGGAGTTGTACAGAGCTACCAAAACCTTGGCAGGTAACAGCAAGTCGAAGAAGTAGCCACTGAAGACCACAGATGAAGCTGGCGTCAGTATTTTGAAGAGTTCTTCCGTCTGTCAGCTACATCAACGTCTGACGCTCTGTAGGTCAGTTCCCCACCATCCCAGCTCCTCAATATTAACACCGAACCACCGTCAGCCTCTGAAGATGTGGGAAATGTCCGCTCTTGGAACACAGGCAAAGCTCGAGCCCTGGAGGAACCTGATAACTGAGGAAATGCTACAAGCCGACTTACCCACCACCGTCGACTTAGCCAGTGCGATAAATGGAGAGATATAACGTTGCTCCCGATTCCCTCTAAGGTTTTTTTCAAGATCATCCTGGATAGATTGTCGAAGGCCGTGGATCCTCTTATACGCAAGGAGCAGGCTGGTTTCCACTCGAACCGCTCCTATACGGACCACATCAACACTCTCCGTATCATACTGGAATAGGCATATCAACCTACATAGGTTAATTAAAAATATTTTGTTAACAAATCTGTCCAAAAGGAGGTCCAATACTGATATTCTGGCACCAAGTGGACACACGGCCAGAACCGCTTTAACATTGGATTTAAAATCAATAATCATTAAAATCACGCGGGCGAAGCTGCAGGCCAAAACTATTTATACTTCCTTCAAGCATGTGCGCTTCAAGGCTGGGGCCTTCTGAAAGTTCCACATTGGATGTAAATGGTAGATAGAGAAGATCCTTCAAGATTGTTTGTTTTTCTCAAAATGTAGGTCAAGTTGATAGCAACATTATACATAAATATCTAATAGTATACGCAATCGAAGAATTCTTGTAAAACTCGGAAAACCGTATGAAAGTTTACAACATCTCAATATCGAATCAATCACAGATATAAATCTAACTAGAAGAAGCGACTATTTGTACTTCGCGTGCCAAAAAACGGAGTAAAGTTATGATCAACTAGCTGTTCCCCGCGGCTTCGCTCTCATGGACCACCCCACATGACCCGTTTTCGGAATAAAAATAGCCTATGTCACTCAGGAATAATGTAGCTTTCTATTGGTGAAAGAATTTTTAAAATCGGTCTAGTAGTTTCGGAGCCTATTTGGTACAAACAAACAAACAAAAAAAAAATCCTCTTTATAATAGGGTATAGATGATCGTAATCTGAGCTTTTCATTTAGCATTATCGGCACCGGAAATCCACCGAAATCTAGTAAAATGCATTTTTATGCCATATTGAGCTGTAAAGAATGTACAGAAAAAGTTGGCCGAGGCATTGAAAATGTTTTCCTTCATCGGTAAGAAAATTTGTTTTTAAATTGTATGTGAAAAAGTAGCACGCTTGGTTTTCATACAGATGGAGGGACTTGCGTTATCTAGTTAGATTTATGTCTTTGGAATCAATACTAAAGGTATTCGCAGACCTTCAAGACAATGCGACTACATTTTTAAATTGCGGTTGCTTTGTTGTCGCATCTGTCGTTTTGGTAAGGTATATTTGAATTTATTTATCTTTTAAAGACAGCCGATTAGCCAAATCAATTTTACAGAAACTTTTATTTTACATAACTTCTAATTAGTTAACTTCTGAGCAGAGTTTTAGAAACAGGACTTCGCCCCAAAACCGATATAATTAATACCTAATTTAAAGTTCGCTATATCTTTCGATCTACGGTCCGTAAACTCGAAATCAAAGTTCTAATCGATAACTTATCGAAGTCGAACACAAATCAACACAAACTTGCTGTCAGTCGATCTTATCCGTAAATTTTATCAAATGCAATGTCAGGTAAGGGTTTAATTTATTAACTAACAAAGTAAATAACAGTTACCGATTAAATAATACTGGTATTCTTTAACCAGCATCAATCTGCCTAGCCTTTTCCCAATTATGTTGGGGTCGGCTTTCAGTCTAACCGGATTCAGCTGAGTACCAGTGTTTTACATGGAGTGACTGCCTATCTGACCTCCAGAACCCAGCAATTGGGTAACACGATATCCCTTGGCGAGACTGGTGTCAGATCTTGAGCTTCTGACTAACCGTAACGACTGTCAAATATCTTCAAATGACAGTTGGACCAACGACTTAATGTGCTTTCCGAGGCACGGCGGAATCTCGGTATGTTGATATGGTCATCCATCCACGGAGCGGCCTCGTCAAGCGTTGCTTATCCTTGAAAATCGACCCGTGCGGCTGTTATTATTTATCCATTTAACCAGTAACTTGTGATAAAATCTATTTGTTAATTTGAATTACGGCAATTCATTCATTTAATTACTGGTTGATTTTGTAATTAAATTAGTTGGAGGTGTACGGGACGGGTATACGGGACCGTATATTAACATTTTGAAAATATTGTTAGACTGTGGAAAACCTTGAATATATTACCTATAAATGTTGGTAATTACACTCAAAACGAAAGTAATGATTGGGTACTGGCTAGTACATACATAAAAGTTTGATCAGTATTCTTTATACTATTTATTGTATAATGCATTGTACACCACTTAATAATTACACGACAAACGTGTATAAAGATAAGGTACAATCGCACAGTGCAATATCTTACAGTCAACCTTTGGATGGACTGAACGAGAGGAGATAGACATAGAGCAGTAAGTGTACAAAACATCTTACCATCTTAATTTGTTAGATAGGTACCTAACTAATTTTATTGATATATCAAAATATCCAGTGTCTTGAAATAAATTATCAAAGCATCACTAATTAAACGCAAGTGAAGTGAAATGGTTGGCTGACCAAAATATTATAAATACCTAAATATTATAATTTGCGATAATTTTATCCCAAAAACTAGGCCACAGACCCTTTATTTATACTGGTAATAATATAATTATTGACTAGTACAATTTAACTTTGAATAGGTATACTTATACATTATTTGAACATTAAAAAATATTCTATCTATTTGAATAAAAAATTCTTTAAAAAAATCCATCTTCTTCAAAACACATTAATAAATATAGAAATCGGTTTAGAAAAATACCGTGAGTACGCCTAATGCGTTGTCACGACAGTTGTAAACAAGCCGCCATTAGTGGTCGTCCTATGGCAGTAACAAAAACATACACGACTCTCCACACACAAACACAGTGAAAGTGATCCTTACCAACATGGGACAAACTAGCTTCAGAAGAAACATGAATTTTTGGATGCCTGTTAAAAGTAAGTACTAGTTTTTTATATATCACTAGCTTCTGCCTGAGGTTTCACCCGCGTAAATTTGTGTATATATAGTGAAGTAGTCCCACGAAAAAGATTATGTGCTTTTCCAGACTATAATCTAACTTTGTGCCAAATTTCATAAAGACTCTTTCAGCCGTTTTGGCGTGATTGAGTAACAAACATCCATCCCTCCAAACTTTCACATTTATAATATTATAGTAGGAAGTAGGATAGCAGTAATAGTAAGACCCGCCCCAGCTTCACATCGTCTTTCTCGTTTATCGCTCTTCTTTTAGTGAAAACCGTATTAACCTGTTTGATTTTATTTTTTTATTTAAGATAGGCTCTCGTGTGACCACTAGAAGCTCAAGTGAGCTTGATTTAAAAGAATTTACCAAAGAAACAGAAATTATATAACAGACGTGGTCAGCAACTTTGTTTTAAACTATGTATTTAGAAAAAGGATTTTACATCTCTCATGTTCGGTAAGTAGGTTCTTATTACCTCCAAATGTGGCTTGTAGGTGACTAATTAGCGCTCTAGGGTAATAATGTAGCTAGAAAAGCCCTAGGGCGGTAAGTAATTTAAAAAAAAACACTTCTTTCTTTCAAAAAGTTCGCGTACATCTAACCATCATACTGGCAATAGACATCATGCATTCAGCCCAATGACCAAAGAGCTCGCTTTGCTATTCAGCCTTGTCTTCGTGTGAGTATAATAGTCACTGACTTCTATCATACAAGAACGCTGTACTTCATATTATCGAAGACAAATTAAAGACAATTGATATCCGCCATTTTGGCGCTGATTGCAACGTGACTTAATATGAGAGTCCATGGAACTAATATTAGAGATGGGACACAGCCTTCGGTAAAAAAATACTTTTATGGACTTTTTCGATCGTGAGAATAATTTAATACGTAAGAGAAAAATAATCTCAGTTATTTTTATTATGATTCATTTTTAAGTAATAGAATAATTGCTATAAAGGTTAACTAAAAATATTTTCAGTCAGATTGCAAGCTATGTACTAGTGGATAGCGTGCTAGTAAAGTTATAGCGCATTACTGTCAGATCAGTGATATTTAAATATGGGAATAGGCTAACAAATTATCCCTAAAACTATATATTTGAGCCCGTATCTCTTCGCTCAAGTACACTAGTTAGTTAATACTTACAATCGTTCGGATTCATTCGGTTGGCGCCCATCGGATTCGTGAAGGGAACATCATTTATACAATAATAATAATAAATAAGATGGATAATCATTTACAAAGGACGTGTTTCTCGCTCTCATCGCTGAGATCCTGTCTCTGTAGTGTTAAGGTGCAAATAAGAGTGACATTGCATTCTAGCAAGGTGATGTCTTATATCAGTTTTCAACTCTGTTTCAGATGCAGATAATAAATTATTTGACTTCAAAACATTTGTTAATAAAATTATAATTATCATGATCTTATTCCAGAATTAATTCCTGGCTCAGGAACGTGGTGATTGGTACAAGAGTTTTGAACATATTATAACTGATTATTAGGCATTCATATAACATTCATCACCAATACCAATATGAGATATTTAGTTCCAACATACGTAATACTAGAAGTCAATACAGTAGATGAGTGATACGCCTTGCCAAATCTACTATTTTGATATTAGTGTAATTAAAAAATATCACTAATACTGATATATTAGTTACAATATTATAATATTTCCAGGCGAATATATTAGTATTACCGAATCTTGAGAAATATCGGTAAATGTGTCAATTTTAGTTCCTGAGAACCTCGAGCGTGGCGCTTTGAATAACCACAAAAATCAACTGTGATTTTATTTATTATGTTTTGTCCAGCGTACTTATATGATAGAGGTCAGTGATAATAGTCATCAATTTTAAATATCGAACGGCGAAGCTCAATTTCGATCTTGAAGAAAAATAAAAAAGTTCTTTACTTGATTCTTTTTAATGAAAAAAAGGCGGGAGTAGAAAACTTTTACTTTAAATATTGTTTGTTTTTTTTTTATAATTTTTGCTAATTAGGAATAAACATTAGTTCTTCAAGTGATGAAGATTTAAGCTGCACTGCCGATTCAATGAAAATGGAAGCTAAAGCAGCAATCTATACTAATACACACATCAACACGGTCTAGGGATATTTCATACTCAATTAAATAACTCGAAAAGTACTGGCCGCATTGGAATCTTTTATACACCGATTTGTTTGTAATTTATCTCAGACTAATTCCAAATTCAAATTTTTGAAAATTCTTTTGTTTCGGTGGCATAAAAATGTCTTGATGTGTAGGAGAGGGAATTTTCATTTGTGCGAAATTTAGAAAACAATACGAATTACGTTTAGTTACAGTTTTTTTTTCATTTTTAAACGAAAGATAAAGTTAAAATTGAGGTATTGTAGCCAAGCAACGCCAACATTTGACGAGGGCGGCGATGTTACGAGCTGTGGGAATGCTGGAAGCTGGGTCTGTTCAGCGTAATGTTGCTGAGGCCATAGGGACCCACCAAAATGTAATTTGAAGATTGTGGACACGCTATCATGCCACAGGTGAAGTAGCGGAGAGGCACCGGGGGCCAAGTCGCATCACTACCCCCAGACAAGACCGATTTTAGCAAATTACTGCGCGAGCTCAACCAAATGCAACGGCGACTCAATTGGTCCAAAGGCTGCGAGTGGAACACCAAGTGCTTGTGAGTGACCAAACTGTAAGAAGGCGACTGCATGAAAGCAATCTACGCCCTCGTAGACCACTCCGGGTCCCACCTTTACGGAGAGGCAATCGTGGACGACGATTAGAATGGGTTCGGAACCACGTGGACTGGGGCCGTGAGCAATGGTCCAATGTGCTGTTCACGGATGAATCCAGGTTCGGCTTCCATCCAGATTCACGAAGGACGCGTGTTTGGCGAGTTCCTGGACGATGGAGCCGTCTTCAGAACCCTCAGAAAGTTCACCCATACCAAGGAGGAACAATTATGGTTTGGGCAGGAATTCGTCTTGGAGGACGGACGGATCTCGTTTGGGTGCGGGGCAATATGACGGCAGAACGATACGTCCAACAGGTGCTGGGGCCCGTAATCTTGCCCCACAGAACACAAATGGGGCAAGAGTTCCTGCTCATGCACGACAATGCCCGGGCACACACGGCGAGAACGGTAGCAGCTTGGTTACATACACACAATGTTAGGGCCTTAGACTGGTCTGCTCAATCACCAGATCTAAATCCCATTGAGCATGCGTGGAATATGCTGCAAAGAAGAGATCTGAAGGAAGTTCCTGAAAATCTGGCTACAGAAGATCAACATTTTGCGCACCTCAGAAGGACATGGGACAATATTCCGAAGCAAGACATTGACAACCTTGTTCTGAGCATGCTTCGGCATGCTCAGAACAAGGTTGCCGAGGTGTTATGAACAGGGACCGAAAACCGTTATAAAATACGGTACCGGTATTGAACAATTTTGGTAACCTCTACGATTTAGGTAACCGCTATATGGGTAACCCAAGAAGAAGAAACAGGTTACGTTTATTTAGGTTACCGTTTTAATACCGGTTACCTAAAAAAATACCTTTATTAGAAAGAAACAGAATATCGCAATGCCGACAATTTGTTGGCATTGGAAAATACAATAACAGGGAGATCGTCGTGCGTACGTATGTGTGCGGCCGCACGCAAGTACTGTTTACGTTTATTTAGTTCGTCTTTTTGCGGCGTATTTGAGTTAAAGTAAAAAAAAGGAAATTAACAAAGGTAAGTAAGATAATATTACATTATTACATTGTAAATTGGTAAAATACCATTTGGTTATCTTTTTCTCTTTTTTTGGGTAGTTTGTTTATTTAACTAGCGGAGAAACATATACGCCCGTTTTTCTAATAGAAGGCAGCACTTCCTCGAAAGCAAAGCGCTTATCATTTTTGCTTGAAATTTGTTTTAGCGCGCTAGCATAGCACCTACAGTTTTTATATTAAAACACTGTCATGAAGTGTTCGACCATTTCATGAAATGGTTGTATCATGATGTGGTCAGCAGTCAGCATAGGCACCCTAATTGCGTAATACACGATCAATGATAATCTTTTTCATTTCTACAGTTCAACAACTTTCATTGCGTAATTTGAAGATTGTGGACACGCTATCATGCCACAGGTGAAGTAGCGAAGAGGCACCGGGGGCCAAGTTGCATCACTACCCCCAGACAAGACCGATTTTAGCAAATTACTGCGCGAGCTCAACCAAATGCAACGGCGACTCAATTGGTCCAAAGGCTGCGAGTGGAACACCAAGTGCTTGTGAGTGACCAAACTGTAAGAAGGCGACTGAATGAAAGCAATCTACGCCCTCGTAGACCACTCCGGGTCCCACCTTTACGGAGAGGCAATCGTGGACGACGATTAGAATGGGTTCGGAACCACGTGGACTGGGGCCGTGAGCAATGGTCCAATGTGCTGTTCACGGATGAATCCAGGTTCGGCTTCCATCCAGATTCACGAAGGACGCGTGTTTGGCGAGTTCCTGGATGATGGAGCCGTCTTCAGAACCCTCAGGAAGTTCACCCATACCAAGGAGGAACAATTATGGTTTGGGCAGGAATTCGTCTTGGAGGACGGACGGATCTCGTTTGGGTGCGGGGCAATATGACGGCAGAACGATACGTCCAACAGGTGCTGGGGCCCGTAATCTTGCCCCACAGAACACAAATGGGGCAAGAGTTCCTGCTCATGCACGACAATGCCCGGGCACACACGGCGAGAACGGTAGCAGCTTGGTTACATACACACAATGTTAGGGCCTTAGACTGGTCTGCTCAATCACCAGATCTAAATCCCATTGAGCATGCGTGGGATATGCTGCAAAGAAGAGATCTGAAGGAAGTTCCTGAAAATCTGGCTATAGAAGATCAACTTTTTGCGCACCTCAGAAGGACATGGGACAATATTCCGCAGCAAGACATTGACAACCTTGTTCTGAGCATGCTTCGGCATGCTCAGAACAAGGTTGCCGAGGTGTTATGAACAGGGACCGAAAACCGTTATAAAATACGGTACCGGTATTGAACAATTTTGGTAACCTCTACGATTTAGGTAACCGCTATATGGGTAACCAAAGAAGAAGAAACAGGTTACGTTTATTTAGGTTACCGTTTTAATACCGGTTACCTAAAAAAATACCTTTATTAGAAAGAAACAGAATATCGCAATGCCGACAACGACAACCTTGTTTACGTTTATTTAGTTCGCCTTTTTGCGGCGTATTTGAGTTAAAGTAAAAAAAAGGAAATTAACAAAGGTAAGTAAGATAATATTACATTATTACATTGTAAATTGGCAAAATACCATTTGGTTATCTTTTTCTCTTTTTTTTGGGTAGTTTGTTTATTTAACTAGCGGAGAAACATATACGCCCGTTTTTCTAATAGAAGGCAGCACTTCCTCGAAAGCAAAGCGCTTATCATTTTTGCTTGAAATTTGTTTTAGCGCGCTAGCATAGCACCTACAGTTTTTATATTAAAACACTGTCATGAAGTGTTCGACCATTTCATGAAATGGTTGTATCATGATGTGGTCAGCAGTCAGCATAGGCACCCTAACTGCGTAATACACGATCAATGATAATCTTTTTCATTACTACAGTTCAACAACTTTCATTGCATTATTTAAGTTATTGAGAATACAATTTTTTTTGAACTTATGAAGCAATATAATGATTCAGAATTGTTTTGATTGATCGTGTGTTGCGCAATTAGGGTGCTTGCCAGATTATTGAATACTCAACGTTGGACGATATGGACAGTTGTAAACGTACGACTAATTTATAATGTGGCCAAACATTAGTGATCATATCGTAGAATAAAATAGTTAAGATTATCCGCCGGTAGAGGAGTTGATGTCACTCTGTTTTTGTTGTGCATCATGGCGGCGGTATAAAACAAATCAAACAAAGTAGGGTGACCATGCAAAAATTCGATGGACTTTTATTGGATTTCCAAATATGATAATTGTTGTTGTTGTTTTGATATTGTTCCGTACGCAAAATACGCGCTTAGACGTGGAGTTGCGGACACCAGCCCGTCTTAACCTAACCTTTTTTTTTTTTTTTTTTTTTTTTTCGGGGTGGAAAATCCTCATTGGATGTCCTCCGCCCCGGGGGGCGAAGGGGTCTGTCAGACTTGTACTGACTAAAAACCACCCCGGTGTTCCGTCTCACACCTGCACCGGGGGTCGCGGGAACAACGATACTTCCGCAACCCCCGGCTAGTGCCGGCCCGCCTCTGCGGGCCACGATCTCGGGTTGGGGGGGGAGTGAGGTGTTAGACTCCCCCCGCGACGTCTAAGAGGGGCGCGCGTGGAACACTAAGCGCCACCACCTCGGGTCCTGATATCTGGGGGGCGACGGACGTCCCCGAGTCCGTCGCCCCTGGACCCATTTAGGGGGGCTGGAAGAGGGCGTTGTCCGCCCTCCGCCGACGCCCGGCGCGTCTTCTGCGGATCGGGTTAGTGGATGAAATCTCCCTCTCCCTCTCCGCAGCTTCCTTCTGCGAGACGACTGTTTCGCAGAAGGATACCACCGCGTCCCAGGACTCCTCGCTGCCGACCATAGACTCGACTACAGCCGGCAGCGACAGGTCACTGCCTACTTCAGAGATGAGGGCACGGCGTGGCTCCTCCCAAGCGGCACACTCTGCCAGCGTATGCCGCGCCGTGTCCTCCCGGCAGTCGACGCAGTGGTGACACCGGGCGTCCGGCTCCCTGTTTATGCGACACAGGTACTTCCCGAAGCAACCATGCCCCGAGAGCACCTGCGTCACCCGAAACGACAGGGAGCCGTGCCTCCTCCCGAGCCAGCGCTCGAGCACTGGCCGGACCGCCTCGATGGTAATGAGGCCGGCGGTAGGTCGTGAAAGCCTGTCCCGCCATTCCGCCACCAGGACCTCGCGAAGCTGAGACTGACGCAACTCCATATGTTGCTGCATCAGTCCTTCGCCCCGCGCCCGCGCTTCCTCGCGCCACCGATGCAATGACGCGAGTACCTTCGCCTCCAGGTCCCAGGGCGGGGATCCGGCCAATGCACAAGCCGCCTCGTACGAGATCGTGCGATACCCCCTGATGACTCTGACGGCCATCGCTCTCTGCGGCTTTCGCAAAACAGCGATGCTGCCGGCCGTCAGGTCAGCCGCCCAGATCGGGGCCCCATACAGGGCCATCGATCGCACGATCCCCACGTAGAGCCGCCTACAGGCAGCGCTCGGGCCCCCCAGATTGGGAAGCAGCGTTGACAGCGCCCCAGCCGCGCCCAGCAACTTGGGCGCCAGCCGTCGAAAGTGGGGGCCGAAATCCCATCGGCTGTCGAGCACCAATCCCAGGTACTTCATGGTTGACTCGACAGCGATTCGAGCCCCCCCGACGACGATGTGGGCATCGGGCGGTGGCGCCCGCCGGGGGCCATGAAAGACAATGGCCTCTGACTTGTTGAGGGCCACCTCCAGGCCAAGGCGCCGTATGCGGCTCACCACCTGTGAGACCGCAGCCGTCGCCAGCAACGCTGCCTCCCTGTACGAACTCCCCCGGGCGGTGACCAGCGTATCGTCCGCGTAACACGTCAGGTCTACGCCCGGTTGGAGTTCGCCCCTCAGCACCCAGTCGTACCCGATGTTCCACAGGGGCGGGCCCAAGACCGAGCCCTGTGGAACACCGCACGACATGCGGTGCTGGTTTTCGACGCCATCACGTCCCACGTAGGTGACACACCTCTCCGCCAAATAAGCCCCGACGATGCGGCGGAGGTAGGGAGGCGCTCGATGATACCGCAGTGCCTCCCGAACACAACTCCAGGGCAGGGTGTTGAAGGCGTTGGAAATGTCCAAGGACACCGCCAACATCACCCCACCCCGGGACACCGCTTCCTCCGGCAGGACTCTCACCTGCGATATCGCGTGAATGGTGGAGCGCCCATGCCGAAAGCCGAACTGGCTTTCGTCAAGGTCCGGCCCCTCTCTGTATAAGTGGCTGACGAGGCGGGCAGCGATTATCCGCTCGAACAGCTTACCCACCTCGTCTAGCAGCACTATGGGCCGGTACGCGGACGGCGAGTCCGCAGGGCGCCCCGCCTTCCTGAGCAGGACCAGACGACCAGATTTCCACAGAGTAGGAAACTGGCCCCGCTCAAGGCACGCTGTGAAGAGTCCTCTCAGCCAGGGCTCTAGCTCCTTCAGTGCGAGGGCTAGCACATGGCCGTGGATTCCGTCGGGCCCCGGAGCCACGTTCTTGGCCCGGAGCCGCATCACGGCCGCCCCCATCTCTGCCTGTGTCACCTCTGGGACGCTGATGGCGTCCTCCTCTGTAGACTCTGCGGCCGTGGGCAAAGCCATCGGCGGCGGGATATGCTCCGCTCTCACCGGGAAGAGGGCTGCGACTACCTCCTCCAGCAGCTCGGGTTGGAGACTCATCGTAAGTGGAGGCGCGGCGGCTCGAAGTTTTCCTCGAACCGCTCGATAAGGGCGCCCCCAAGGATCCCCGTCTAGAGTCTCCAACATCTCCTCCCTGGCTCGCTTCTTCGCATCGCCGATAGCCAGCCGCAGAGTCTCCGTCGCCGCGCGGTACACCTCATACAGCGCGGCTTCTTCGTCAGGGACTCTGGTACTGGATACTCCGGTATCGGGTGTACTGGCGTCTGGCCGCTACGCACGCGACACGGAACTGTGCGATCTCGGCGGACCACCAGTACACCTGGCGCCTCGCTGACTGTGCGTGGACCCGGGGCATGGAAGCGTCGCTGATTTGCGTCATCGCCCCGCGGAACCACAGCGCCTCCTGTTCGACGTCGACGGGTCCGGTTGTTGCCGACTCCCGGATCCAGGCCTGGACAATGGTGGCCTCCTCGAGAAGTTCCCTGTCGATGCGCTTGCGCGCCCAGCGTGGACCGACCGTCCGCGGGGCCGGCGAATCGCGGCCGCCTGCAGTTTGGGTGGAGACGTCGAAACGGATATATCTGTGATCCGATAACGTCTCCACCTCCACGGCGACACGCCAGTCATGGACACGGCTTGCAACAGCAGGGCTTGCGAACTATACGTCCACTATTGAACCGCCCCGCTGTCGCACGCACGTGTTGACCGAGCCCCGGTTTAGGACGACCAAGCCAGTGGTGACTACCCACTCTTCCAGCGTCTTAACCTAACCTTAACCTAACCTATGATAATTGTTATGGAAAGCGACCAATTTTGAAGTAGCACACGCTTGGCGCACCCGCGGGTGGTCACACTTCTTACCTAACTTATTTGGTCGGGGTGCCACATGTGGAGTGAATTTTAAAACTTATTTTAATTGTTATGTTGCATTTTACGGAGCATATGGCACTCCAACCAAATTAGTTAGGTTACGGTTTTTTGTGAATACAGTGCGTCTATTATAACTTGTCGCGTGACGCTTTACGTGAATAATATGATGAATAGTAACAGTGCTACCGATCGCTATCGGTAGCACTGTTACTATTCATATTATTAGTTTCAATATTGAAACTAAGGCGTCAAATAGACGAGCAGCACTCTGTAGTCGACGGAGCGAACTTCAACTGTTGACAGAGGCAAATGCAGCTGTCGACAGAAGCAACTGCAGCTGTCGACAGAAGCAACTGCAGCTGTCGACAGAAGCAACTGCAGCTGTCGACAGAAGCTACTGCTACTGTTGACAAAAGCACCTGCTGTACTCTGTCTAAGCTTGCCAAGCCATGGTGCCAACATGACGGCAAGGGGCAAGTTATGTTCATCGTTCTGATTGGTTGGTACCGCGGAGAAGCTACCAATCAGAACGCTGAATTTGCATAAACTGAGTTTAATTGAACGAATCCTGCGCGTAGATTTGGCTTTCTTCACTGTATTGTTCGCAGCGCTGTGTCTTGTTTTTTTTTATTTAGTCTGAGGCTGTGGCTAACGTTTGTTATTGTAATGTTTTTTTTTTAATTTATTATTTCGGACAAGTGAAGGTAGTCAAACAGAACACAGAGCGTGGCTAACAATTGTGCAGCTGTCATGGCCAGATCTTAGAATTGATCATTTTATGAAGTTGTTCGACCATTTCATGAAATAGAAGATCGAACGCTCATGATGCACGACTATTTCGTGATGTTGGTAAATATTCGTGATCATAAATAATTTTCCGATCTTGATAGGAGTGGGTGTAACATGGGCATTCAACTTCACCTTGGTTTTGTCCATGTTCATCCTAAAACCCACTCTTTCGGAAGCTCTACTAAGGTCATCGAGCATTGTACTGAGGTCCTCCATGGTCTCAGTCATGACCACTAAATCGTCGGCAAACCGAAGGTGAGTGATGTACTTGCCATTGTCGTTGATGCCTTGCCCTCTCCAGTCCAGAAACTTGAACACATTCTCCAGTGCAGCGGTGATTAGTTTTAGAGATATTTCGTCTCCCTGTCTCACACCTCGCTTCAGAAGGACGGGTTTCGAGGTCTGATCCTGAAGTTGAACTGACATGGTGGCGGTTTTGTACAAACACTTCAATGTACCGGTAGTCAATTTGGCACCGTTGGAGAGACTGCAATACAGCCCAAGTCTCGATCGAATCGAAGGCTTTCTCGTAGTCCACAAACGCTAAACAGAGATGCAGGTTGTACTCTTCGGTCTTCTGTATTACCTGTCACAGCGTATGTATGTAGTCAAGGTGCTGAAAAGCTGTTTCAGAGCTATCCTGATCGCATATAGGCTGACGTCCGGAATGTCTTCGGTATAGTATCGGGTCAATCTAGCACTATGGTCATTTGCTTGATTCGCGACAGGTTTAATGGTTCACGTGTACAACTGCCCATAGAATCTCTCGATCTCCCTCAGAAGCTACGGTTCGGCGGATACTGCAATCATCGGTCTTCAGTTTTGTGAGCTGGCTCTGCCCAATAGACAGATCTCTTGCAAAGCCCTACCTACCTTGGAGCCCTTATTCCGGCCATTCGCGTCTTTAATACTTTCGGTATTAAAGCGGTGGAGGACGTTTTTCAAGGACTTTGACTTTGATCCGTCTATTTAGCTGCCGGTATTTCAACGCATCGTATGAAAACTGCAGGATCATCTCAAGCCTCTCTTTCATGAGCTTAAGAGTAGGATCAGAGAGCTATTTGTTCTTATCGGTACGGCGGGCCTTGAAAAACTTAAACCGACCGAATGGACAGCTTCCACAAACCCATTCGTCTACGGAGCTCCCTAGGCACTTGAAACGATTCTGGAGTTCGAGCTGAAAGGTGTTGGGGTTTTGGATCTGGATCTGTGCTGGACGGAGCATAGACTTCATCAGTCGAGACCTTTCAAGCTTGATATTAGTGTTCAATGTGCCTCTTACCATGCAGTGATCTCACCCGGTTTTCACTGAATTGATCACAGAGACATCATTGAACATTTGCTTCCTGGTTGACATGATGAAATCCATCAGAAATGACATAGTACTTTTTTATTTAGCTTTGTCAAGCTTTGGCACCTAATGCCCAAATATTAAAAAGCTACTCAATTTTAAGTTAAGTCTCTTGCTGTCTTTATCACTTTAAGTCAAAGTGATCTCACCACGAGACTTAAGCCCTATTTATACGATGCAAGTTTATTGCCTGTAGCAATAAACTTCGTGTGAATAGCGCTTCAACGGCATCTCAACATAAAGTAGTGTTTGAATATGTGGCCACAAGTCCTGTAATAATAAATATATTATGACTAATTTGCACAAAGGTTTTGCCATCTTGTCATCTTCCATACTTTGTACTGAGTTTGGCAAGTTTTCGTTGTCTTTCATTTGTTTTGATGAACTATCAGAAGATAAATCTGGGGCAGAGGCATTTGAATCTAATTGGAGTAGATGCATCTGGATCCAACGTAGTAGATACCTGTATCAGTGGTTTATTTGAAGTTTCCATAATCTTTACTACATCAGCAGAATGGTTAACAAAATAACATCAGTTTTCGTGTAACCGGGGTCACACTTAATTTTATATTTATACCTTTTAGTTGGCGTTTTTTCGTTCGTTCTCTATAACTTGCCCCTTGCCGTCATGTTGGCACCATGGCTTGACAAGCTTAGACAGAGTACAGCAGGTGCTTTTGTCAACAGTAGCAGTAGCTTCTGTCGACAGCTGCAGTTGCTTCTGTCGACAGCTGCAGTTGCTTCTGTCGACAGCTGCAGTTGCTTCTGTCGACAGCTGCATTTGCCTCTGTCAACAGTTGAAGTTCGCTCCGTCGACTACAGAGTGCTGCTCGTCTATTTGACGCCTTAGTTTCAATATTGAAACTAATAATATGAATAGTAACAGTGCTACCGATAGCGATCGGTAGTCGACGGAGCGAACTTCAACTGTTGACAGAGGCAAATGCAGCTGTCGACAGAAGCAACTGCAGCTGTCGACAGAAGCAACTGCAGCTGTCGACAGAAGCAACTGCAGCTGTCGACAGAAGCTACTGCTACTGTTGACAAAAGCACCTGCTGTACTCTGTCTAAGCTTGTCAAGCCATGGTGCCAACATGACGGCAAGGGGCAAGTTATAGAGAACGAACGAAAAAACGCCAACTAAAAGGTATAAATATAAAATTAAGTGTGACCCCGGTTACACGAAAACTGATGTTATTTTGTTAACCATTCTGCTGATGTAGTAAAGATTATGGAAACTTCAAATAAACCACTGATACAGGTATCTACTACGTTGGATCCAGATGCATCTACTCCAATTAGATTCAAATGCCTCTGCCCCAGATTTATCTTCTGATAGTTCATCAAAACAAATGAAAGACAACGAAAACTTGCCAAACTCAGTACAAAGTATGGAAGATGACAAGATGGCAAAACCTTTGTGCAAATTAGTCATAATATATTTATTATTACAGGACTTGTGGCCACATATTCAAACACTACTTTATGTTGAGATGCCGTTGAAGCGCTATTCACACGAAGTTTATTGCTACAGGCAATAAACTTGCATCGTATAAATAGGGCTTAAGTCTCGTGGTGAGATCACTTTGACTTAAAGTGATAAAGACAGCAAGAGACTTAACTTAAAATTGAGTAGCTTTTTAATATTTGGGCATTAGGTGCCAAAGCTTGACAAAGCTAAATAAAAAAGTACTATGTCATTTCTGATGGATTTCATCATGTCAACCAGGAAGCAAATGTTCAATGATGTCTCTGTGATCAATTCAGTGAAAACCGGGTGAGATCACTGCATGGTAAGAGGCACATTGAACACTAATATCAAGCTTGAAAGGTCTCGACTGATGAAGTCTATGCTCCGTCCAGCACAGATCCAGATCCAAAACCCCAACACCTTTCAGCTCGAACTCCAGAATCGTTTCAAGTGCCTAGGGAGCTCCGTAGACGAATGGGTTTGTGGAAGCTGTCCATTCGGTCGGTTTAAGTTTTTCAAGGCCCGCCGTACCGATAAGAACAAATAGCTCTCTGATCCTACTCTTAAGCTCATGAAAGAGAGGCTTGAGATGATCCTGCAGTTTTCATACGATGCGTTGAAATACCGGCAGCTAAATAGACGGATCAAAGTCAAAGTCCTTGAAAAACGTCCTCCACCGCTTTAATACCGAAAGTATTAAAGACGCGAATGGCCGGAATAAGGGCTCCAAGGTAGGTAGGGCTTTGCAAGAGATCTGTCTATTGGGCAGAGCCAGCTCACAAAACTGAAGACCGATGATTGCAGTATCCGCCGAACCGTAGCTTCTGAGGGAGATCGAGAGATTCTATGGGCAGTTGTACACGTGAACCATTAAACCTGTCGCGAATCAAGCAAATGACCATAGTGCTAGATTGACCCGATACTATACCGAAGACATTCCGGACGTCAGCCTATATGCGATCAGGATAGCTCTGAAACAGCTTTTCAGCACCTTGACTACATACATACGCTGTGACAGGTAATACAGAAGACCGAAGAGTACAACCTGCATCTCTGTTTAGCGTTTGTGGACTACGAGAAAGCCTTCGATTCGATCGAGACTTGGGCTGTATTGCAGTCTCTCCAACGGTGCCAAATTGACTACCGGTACATTGAAGTGTTTGTACAAAACCGCCACCATGTCAGTTCAACTTCAGGATCAGACCTCGAAACCCGTCCTTCTGAAGCGAGGTGTGAGACAGGGAGACGAAATATCTCTAAAACTAATCACCGCTGCACTGGAGAATGTGTTCAAGTTTCTGGACTGGAGAGGGCAAGGCATCAACGACAATGGCAAGTACATCACTCACCTTCGGTTTGCCGACGATTTAGTGGTCATGACTGAGACCATGGAGGACCTCAGTACAATGCTCGATGACCTTAGTAGAGCTTCCGAAAGAGTGGGTTTTAGGATGAACATGGACAAAACCAAGGTGAAGTTGAATGCCCATGTTACACCCACTCCTATCAAGATCGGAAAATTATTTATGATCACGAATATTTACCAACATCACGAAATAGTCGTGCATCATGAGCGTTCGATCTTCTATTTCATGAAATGGTCGAACAACTTCATAAAATGATCAATTCTAAGATCTGGCCATGACAGCTGCACAATTGTTAGCCACGCTCTGTGTTCTGTTTGACTACCTTCACTTGTCCGAAATAATAAATTAAAAAAAAAACATTACAATAACAAACGTTAGCCACAGCCTCAGACTAAATAAAAAAAAACAAGACACAGCGCTGCGAACAATACAGTGAAGAAAGCCAAATCTACGCGCAGGATTCGTTCAATTAAACTCAGTTTATGCAAATTCAGCGTTCTGATTGGTAGCTTCTCCGCGGTACCAACCAATCAGAACGCTAAACGCGAAATTTGTATATATATATTTATTTTTGTAGGGAAAACAAACAGTAGTATAATAAAAATATACAAAGTGTCATAAACATACAACTTAACAAATATACCACCCACTACATTTTCCACAGATTACTACTTACAAAAGTAAGACAAACTGATTAGCAAACGTTATTGTAGTCAGGGCATGTAGAAACATAAGAAGCTACTGTTGATCCTTAAACATTTTGATTATGTTAGTTCTAAAAGTATATTTGCTTACAAATAATATAACAATTGCACAAAATTGCTTATTGTATGTATCGACTTAACGGCGTACGGGTGAGCGCACACCAGCATTAAATTTGCAAGAGTTAGTAGCGAATAGTTGCCTGGTGCGCAAACTGTTGTATAAACTGAGTTTAGTTGAAATAATCGCGATTAGTTACAATGGTGATATCGGCCTTTAGAGGTATATGTTTCTCTTTGGTAGGTAAAATATCCATAAACATATTTTTTTTGCTTTCGTCCCATTTATAAGTATATTAATAATATGTTTTATCTATAATTTACCAAGCCAACAAAACTATCCAACACGACCAACACGCCTCGCTAGTAAACTGAGAGACACGTTGCTATGCCAGCCAGAACCGTGATTGGTCAGCGTTCGCCGGCGCGCGCGTTTTGTCTCGACCCATTCACACACACACAGACGATGCGCGCTCTTTGCCAGTTTGACTAATGCCGACGGACGGCACGTGTAAAATAGAGGTAATTTTTATTTCGGTAACCGGTATTAATAAAGGTTTTTTTTAATATTTAAAAATTAAGGTAACCTTTTAAAATACCTGTAACTAACAAGAAACATACCGGTATTATCCATACCGGTTTCGGTCCCTGGTTATGAACATCATGGGCGCTTTCTCAGACTACTAACTTCAAGTTTATAAACACAAATTAAATGATTTTTCTATTTTTTCAGTTTTTACTCATAAATTAAAAGTTAATTCATATACGGTTTCCGTCTATGCTTCATGGTAGACAGGGTAGGCAGGTTTTGGGCAGGGTAGCTAGGGTAGGCAGGTTTGGGGCAGGGTAGCCATGGTAGCCAGTGTAGGCAGGTTTTGGGCAGGGTAGCCAGGGTAGCCAGAGTAGCCAGAGTAGCCAGAGAAGCCAGGGTAGCCAGGGTAGCCATAGTAGCCAGGGTAGCCATGGTAGCCAGGGTGGGCAGGGTAGGGACATGGTAGCCAGGGTAGCCAGAGTAGCCAGGGAAGCTACCATGCCCATAACCTGGCTACCTTGGCTACCATCGCCACCCTGGCTACCCTGGCTACCTTGGCTTCCCTGGTTACCATGGGTAGGCAAGATTTAAGTTTAGGTCATGTTGTGGTACATTTGGTAAAGAGAACTTTAGACATTTTGTTTTTTTCGCATTCAGTAAAAGATTGTTAGCTGGCTAATCTGGTACTCTGGCTAATCTGGCTATCCTGGCTACCTTGCCCCTACCCTGGCTACCCTGGCTACCATGGCTACCCTGGCTACCCTGGCCACCCTAGCTACCTTGGCTTTCCTGGCTACTCTGGCTACCCTGGCTACTCCGGCTACCCTGGCTACCATGTCCCTACCCTGCCTACCCTGACTACCATGGCTACCCCGCCCCAAACCTGGCTACCCCATAGCGTCCAAACAGGTGAACCGACACACTGGTCCGTTTTTGTGAGCTCCGCGCTGTAAAATACAAGTTTTGAGCGATTTTAAAGATAAAAAACCAAAAGTGATACTAAAAGTTGCGCGCTGGCGAGACCAATCTAATATTGTTTTTGAAAATAAAATCGGACAAGAAACAACCATTTTGTGATAAGAAACAGTGTATTTTTAACCTAAAAAGTGTGAAAAACTGACAAACTTTTGGAAAGTTGCGTGCGGCGCCCGATCAGTCGGCGCGAGCCCTACTTTTTAATTAACATTAAAAACCGTCACCTCAGTGAGTACACAACCTAGGAATTTCCGATTTTTTGGCCCCCGCTAAGCCTGGTTTCCACAGCATTTTCCAGAGCGGGGCGGCTGAAAGACAGCGAAAAACCAGAAAAAGTCGGAATCCGGAGGGAAAGTGAAGTTAGCGCGCAAACGGTCGTGACGACACATTGTTTTATGGTGCTATATTGTAGCCAATCTCAGTGAGTGCATCCTGTGAAAAACCTGGATTTTTTGCACCAATTTTTGGACATTGCGCATGGGATTTTCCAAATTCGGAGAGGCGTTGAGGTGAACTTTTCCGGAAAGTTTCTATCCTGTCCAAAACCCGGGACGATTTGGCGCATCCAGGTGCGTGAAAGTGTATGGCACAGTGTCCCCGACAGATCTAGTGACCTTTGACATTCTTACCGCAAAGCGCAAAGCAGCTGACTGCATTTCCACCCGACCAAAAAGTTTTCCGTTCGCTTACAATACGCGGAAACCCAACTAGGAGACCTGGAACGCAAAACTGAGGACCTGAACAGCTCCCTGGAGCAGCCAGCAGCCGTCCTGAAGAAATTCGCGTGAATACTAAGACTGTAAATGCCTAAACAATGTAATTGCTGTTAAGCTTTTTTGTCTTTCCATTTTCAAAAATTTTCTTTTCCGAATTGCTGTTAGAATTTTCATAATTAAATAGGATTCGGATAGAACATATAATAAAATAATATACAAAAATTTATTGCCACTACAACTTATCTTAATTAATCATAAAACGGATAAAGTTCAAACCTTCATTTCGTTCCCAGGTTTTGCGTTAACTTTGTTTTCCTTGTTAAATTTTTGAATCTCAATCGGCCTGGCTCTTGGACTAGGACTGACCTAGCCAAAAAATCTAACCGGAGCTAGAGTTTCTGGCTCAAAAACTAGCTGATAGTAATTTTGGAAATTCGAAAAGGGCAAGAACAAAAAAGCACATTTTCAAGTCTGCGTCGTAAATGTTAAAATATTTTGCAATCTTAAGTGGGTACAACAAGGTGACGAGGTGTTGACGCATAAACAAGCTCAATCTGGTACCTTCTAGAAGCTTGGGCGACCATTTATACTACTAATGATAAACATATTAATTGCAAATACCAAATTTTCCACTTATTCTAGTTAGTAATTTCCCATTAGTTTCCATTAGTTTCTAATTGCGTATTTTAAATAAAATTTACAAATCCCACAAATTCACAAAACATTTATTTATTAATTTACTAAATTAGCCATAACTCCTAAACGGCTGGGAATTTCGAAATTTTGCAAAAATTTTACCCGCCTAAAGAAGACACACCTCCCAATCTGGACCTAGCTTGAGATAGGCCCCCTAAACCCCCTTTTGACCCCTTTTTTCGGTAATCACCAATTCCGTCCAAGTCACTACAGTGGCGTAGTGTCACCACAATATTATTAATATATTTATATATATATTTATTTTAATACATACCCCCTTCTCAGAACCCCAGCCCCTCCCCTTAGGACCCAACCCCCCCACCCTACCCTACCCCCTTTTTTCCCGAGACCATTAAGGACCCACTCGGAACTGCCCCCCCCCCCTAATAAATTTTCTTCACCCCCCCGGGCCCTAACTTTGGAACCGGAGGTCATAGACCCACCAAGTTTGGGGTCTCCGTAATCGGGAGGAGAAGACCTACAAATTGGCCCCAAGGGAATTGCCGAAATACAAGGAGTTTCTCAAATTTTTTTAAAAAGTTTTCTAAAATTTTGAAAAAATCTTATATTGTAATATAGACATTTGGGACCACGGCCCGACACAGACTTGAAGCCTACTGTCTCTTGTTTAATATTAGGACATATAGCAGTACTTTTGTGTTGCTATATTGTTAGGTTAAGACTGGAATAAGCATTTATTGTTTATATTAGTTTAATTAATATAATTGTAATATTATTTCTTATAAGTTTAATTTATTGTAGTGAAAGTTGTTGACGGGAGACCGCTTTAAGGTCATATTGCTATTGCTTGTGACAATTTATATTTGAACTGGACGTTACTCACAGAGGCTAAAGAGGTTTAATCACTTCTTGACAAGCAACGTATTGACTGCCCCTTAACTTTTCTCACCCTTCTTAACAGTAAATTCCTTGGGTGTTTACACAGGTTTAACATCCGGTAGTGCGGAAAGAATCATTGGTGGGATAAGTATAACTAAAAACCTGAGTCCATCTGACCTGCTACTAACCTAATTAGTAAATCGGAGTGCGCCTGTTGACCTCCCAGCCGCGTACGTAAACCGAAGCGTACCTGGGAACATAAAAATACATTAAATTAGAGCGATAAGATTCTTTAGAATCTTATTTATTTCTTAAATTTTAATTTGTTTGTTATTATTTTACATTTTACACATTTACACTAGACTGGGGTACTATTTACAATACCCCATTGACGACAGACTAGTTCATAACCGAATCCATATCCGACAAGATGATGGGAAAACGTACACCTAACAAGCCGACAAACCGGCTAAACCAAACCTCACCAGACGCTACAGTGGAGGCCGGACCCTCCACACAAAGCGTCAGAAGGAGTGTGGGTGAGTGGGAGGCCGGAAAGACAGCAAAGAAACAGACCCCCCCGGTGAAAGAAACTGAGAGGAAGGTACCATCTAGACTGACACCGGAACCGTCACGACGAGCTTCCGCGGAAGTTATATGCATTAGTCCGCCGCCGCCAGCAGCTAAAACTAGAGTCGCTGAAGCCAGAATATGCCTCGTAAAAATTAAGACCCAGATGACCAACTCTAAGACAACCAAACGGGAAATCAAAGAGGAAGTCAAAGCCCAGGCAGACAGGCTATATCAACTCATAAAAGAGGCTGAGCAGGAAAAAGGACAAGTGTCGCCCCCAAAGGTCATAGTCGACTCAAAGGGGACACAAACGCAAACGCATACCGAAAATATAAATGTACCTACCAGTACAGAGGTGGAGGCAGAGTCTCTCAAGATGGCCTTAGAGGAGCATAGCCGGAACCTGCGCGAGAACAGTGAAAAACTCGATAGGTTGAAAGAGGCACTTCAGGCTGGCGAGGGGAAGTTCTCCTATGCCAGGGTGGCGGCAAGTCGGCCTATCGAGCGGCCACCAAAGCAGACGGCGCTCCACTCTATCGTGGTCACTTCCACCAAGGAAACTGAAACCGGCGAGCAAATCATTGACCATATTAGGAAGGCGGTAAACGCGGAGGATGGATGGGTCACAGTAGACAGAGTTAGAAAGGCTAGGGACAGAAAGGTGATACTGGGATGTAGAACAAAAGAGGACAGAGAAAAGGTCAAAGAAAGATTGGCAGGTGTGGGGGAAGTTTTGAGGTTTGAGGACGTCATTAACAAGGATCCCCTTGTTATATTGCGAGGCGTTCTAACCTATAACACAGACGAAGTTATCCTCAAGGCTATTCGGAACCAGAATAGGGACGTGTTCGAAAAGCTTAAAAAGGAAGAAGACCGGGTAGAGGCACTTTATAAAAAGAAAACTAGAAACCCCCTCACACACCACGTGGTCCTAAGGGTCTCCCCACAAATCTGGAACAGACTGCAGGAGAGACAGACTGTCCACATTGTGATGCAGAGAATCAGAGTGTCCGACCAGACCCCATTGGTCCAGTGTTCTTTGTGCCTTGGGTTTGGACACGGGCGACGGCTCTGCAGGGAACAAGTGGAGAAGTGCAGTCACTGCGGGGGCCCTCATATGAGGACGCAATGCGCGGAATGGATGGCCGGAACAGTTCCAACCTGCTGTAACTGCGTGAGAGCAAAGCAGGAGAATGTCGAGCATAACGCCTTCAGTGACGAATGTCCAGTCAGGAAAAGGTGCGAGGTTCTGGCTAGATCTAGGGTAGCGTATTGCTAAGGTGGATACGGGCGAAGGGACTGGCACCCCAACCAGAAGATATGGAGTAGCTCAGGCCAACCTACAAAGGAAGAAACTGGCAACCACCGAGCTCTTCTTAGAGGCCAGTGTGCGTAACATCGCATGGGCACTGATCCAGGAACCCTATGTGGGAGGAGCACGAAGTATGAAGAGCTACCGTGGCGCGAGAATCTACCAGTGCGAGGTTGAAGGAAGTGGGAGGGTAAAGGCGGCAATAGCCGTCTTTGATAATGACCTTGACGTCATTCCCTACCCGAAACTCACCATAAATAACATCGTCGTGGTGGGAATCCGGACCAAAGCCTGGGAAATCGTAGTAGTCTCATATTACTTCGAGCCAGACCAACCCATAGGGCTATACCTGGATCAGTTGACCAAGATAAAGTTGGACCTGGGCACCGGACTACTCCTAATAGGCGGAGATGCCAACGCAAAGAGCACCTGGTGGGGAAGCACCATAGAGGACCTCAGGGGAGAAGACATGTCCGGGACCCTGGAAGAGTTAGAGCTTCAGGTACTCAACACTGGAGACACGCCGACCTTTTACACGGTAAGAGGCGGTGTGGTGTACAAGAGCCACGTAGATGTGACGGCGTGTTCGCTCGAGCTTTTTGACATGGTAGACGGCTGGCGGGTTGACACTGGGGTAACGAGCTCGGACCACAACACCATTATATTTAGTGTTAAATTAAAAAGGGAAAAAGGGATAAGCATAACCAGGACAACGAGAAAGTACAATACTAAGAAAGCAAACTGGGAAACTTTTAAGACTAAATTGGGGGAAAATAAAATTGAGAAAAATATAAGCTTAAATAGTATAAATCGAGTGTCAAATAAATATGAATTAGAAGAAATTGTTACAAAATACAAAAATGTCATTCAGAAATCATGTGAAGAGGCTATCCCTATAATTAATCAAAAGTCAAAAATTACCATTCCGTGGTGGTCCGAGGAGCTCGCCTCAAAAAAGAGGGAGTTCACGACTAAGAAGAACCGTGTCCGCAACGCCGCACCGGTCCGCCGAGCAATGGTCGTCGCAGAGTACCTGAAAGCGAAAGAGGAATATGAGTGCCAAGCCAAGGAAGCCCAAGTAGCCAGCTGGAAAAGATTCTGTGAGAAGCAAGATGGAGAAAGTGTATGGGAAGGGATCTACAGAGTCATCAGAGGGACCACCAGGAGACAAGAAGACTTGACCCTGATGAGCGACGGTACATTCTTGAACCCGAAGGAATCGGCTGCCTTACTCGCCGATGTATTTTACCCAGAGGACACAGCTGAAGAGGATAACGCGGAACACAGGCTCACCAGAGAAGCAGCCAGACGGGTAAATGAGTGGTGTCATGATGAAAATCATGACCCACCATTTACACTACTGGAGCTGAAAACGGCCGTGGGACGCTTCAACCCCAAGAAGGCCCCCGGAGCTGATGGGTTAACGGCGGACATTTGCTCTCGAGCGATCCACCAGGACCTGGACGCTTTCCTTGCCCTGTACAATAAATGCCTAGAACTGGCGCATATCCCGGATATATGGAAGGAGGCAACGGTGGTTGTCCTCAGAAAACCGGGCAAGGAAAACTACACGAACCCCAAGTCCTATAGACCGATAGGTCTGCTACCGGTCTTGGGGAAGGTCCTGGAGAGGATGGTAGTGGCGAGGATCAAGTGGCACCTGGTGCCTCGGTTTAGTACTCGTCAGTTTGGCTTTATGCCCCAGAGGAGCACCGAGGACGCCCTCTGTACTCTAATAAAGCACGTACAGGACAAGTTGAGGCTGAAGAAGCTAATTGTCCTGGTGGCATTGGATATAGAGGGTGCCTTCGACAGCGCATGGTGGCCGGCAATAAAGGTCAGGCTGGCTGAGGAAAAGTGTCCGGTTAACACCAGGAGGCTGCTTGACAGCTACCTTGACAGCAGAAGAGTAAGAGTAAGGTATGCTGGGGAAGAATGCACAAGGAAGACAAGTAAGGGCTGTGTCCAGGGGTCAATTGGCGGTCCCATCTTACGGAACCTTCTGTTAGATCCACTGCTACAAGACCTGGAAAAAATGGAGTACTTCGTTCAGGCGTTCGCTGACGACATAGTTCTAGTCGTGGATGGCGACACAGCGGCTGAAGTCTCCAGGGTAACCAATGCAGCCCTCGCCCATGTTCAGAGTTGGGGTGTCAGCAATAAGCTTCGGTTTGCACCGCACAAGACCTGTAAGATGTTAATAACCAATAAACTTAAGTACGATACTCCAATTCTGAGCATGGCCGGGGTCGGCATTGGCATGGTCAGGAGTATGAAGCTGCTGGGGCTAACCATCGACGACAGGTTGACGTTCGGCGAGCACACTAGAAACGTCTGCAAGAAGGCAGCGGAGGTCTATAAGCAGCTTGCTCGTGCTGCCAAGGTCAGCTGGGGTTTAAATAGGGACATAATACACACCATAATATGGTAATACACACAGCCACAATAGAGCCGATAGTTACGTACGCGGCTGGAGCCTGGGCACCCGCTACGAAAAAGCTGGGGATACGTAGGCGGCTAGGCTCTGTCCAACGGGGATTCGTCCAGAAGCTCTGCAAATCTTACCGTACGGTCTCACTCAACTCGGCACTGGTGCTGGCTGGGATACTGCCTCTAGACCTCCGCATACAAGAGGCAGCCCTGCCCTGTATGAGGCAAGGAGAGGGTCATCCCAGTTCGTGCCAGGAGACCGGGAGATTGAGAGTATGGTGAGGTTTGCAGAGACGTCTCACCCTGCCAAACAAATGGCTTTGGAGTTCATGTGCCTGGCAGACCAACAGCTTGTGGACAGTCAGAATGTGCAGTCAGTGCGAATCTTCACTGACGGCAGCAAGATTGAGGGGAAGGTCGGAGCCGCATTATCCTTATGGGATAATGATGGTGAAATCCAGAACCTCAAGCTTAGCCTCGCCGCGTACTGCACTGTCTACCAGGCTGAACTGCTTGCCATTTGCAAAGCAACGGACGTAATCCTCAAGCGCAAAGAGACGAGCTATGGCTTGTACAGTGACTCAATGGCAGCATTGCAGACACTGACAGGCCATGGCTCTCTCCATCCTCTGGCGGTCCGCGCAAGAGCGAACATCGCTCTGGCATTGACCCAAGAAAAAGCTGTGTCTCTTTATTGGGTCAAGGCCCACGCGGGCTTGCCGGGGAATGAACGCACTGACGAGCTGGCTAAGAAAGCGGCATTGTCGTTACGGAGGAAGCCGGACTACGACCAGTGTCCGGTCTCATTCATCAAGCGCCAAATCCGTATGGATTCGCTAGGTGAATGGAATCGGCGATATGTGTCGGGCGAGACGGCCTCGGTGACGAAAATGTTTCTTCCCGATGCCGTGGCTGCCTACCGTATTGTTCAACGGGTAAAGCCAACAGGCGTTCTCACACAAGTCCTAACAGGGCACGGTGGGTTCTCAGAATACTTAAACCGCTTTAAGTGTAAGGAGAGCCCATCGTGCACCTGCGATCCTAACATTGCGGAATCAGTCCCGCATATCGTCTTGGAATGTCCAAAATTCGCAAAAGAGCGTTACGACCTGGAACAAGAGATAGGAGTGGGATTGAATAGAGAAAGCGTACAAAAACTGATGTCGGGCAAAAAGATAAATAAATTTATAGCCTACTGTGAGAACGTAGCACTCAAAGTGATAAAGAAAAATAAAACGGATTGAAACAACTATGTTTCATAGTATATTAAATATATAATTATGTAAGCATAGGTCATTATTAGCGCAAAATGTAAAATAAGTTTAAGCAGTAGAATAAGAAAATAGATATATATAAAGTAGTAGAATTGTTAAGTGTGTATAAATAGTGTCTAAACATGTAATATTAGATTGTTATATAGCTTTTGTTAGCATGTATACAATAGACTGTAAAATAAGTGTACCTAAAATAGTAAGTATTAAGTAAATTGTGAAATAAATAGTAAGATAAGCTAAGATACACATGTAAAATAAAAACCCTTGCAGAGCAAATTATTTCCCTAAGTTTAAAAATAAAGAAAAGTACAGAATAGTAGTAGAAATAAGTGGGAGTCCCACCCACAGAATAAATGGAGAAGGATAAAAGAAAGATACAGTATGAAGCATGAAAGTGCGAGAGGAATGACAAGCGAGAACTGGTATGGAAAAAAAAAAAAAAAAAAAACCTGGCTACCCTGGCTACCATGGCTACCCTGGCTTCCCTGGCTAATCTGGCTACCCTGGCTAACCTGGTTACCTTGCCCCTACCCTGGCTACCATGGCTACCGTGGCTAACCTGGCCTCGCTGGCTACCCTGGCCACCCTGGCTACCCTGGCTACCTTGCCCCTACCCTGGTTACCCTGGCTACTCTGGCTACCCTGGCTACCATGTCCCTACCCTGCCCACTATGGCTACCATGGCTACTCTGGCTACTATGGCTACCCTGGCTAACCTGGCTTCCCTGGCTACTCTGGCTACCCTGGCTACCATGTCCCTCCTGCCAACCCTGGCTACCATGGCTACCCTGGCTACTATGGCTACCCTGGCTACCCTGACCACCCTGGCTACCCTGGCATCCGTGGCTACCCCGGCAACCCTAACCCCAAACCTGGCTACCCTGGCTACTCTGGCTACTCTGGCTACCCTGGCTACTCTGGCTACCATGCCCCGAACCCGGCTACCTTGGCTACCATCGCTATCTTGACTACCCTGGCTACCTTGCCCCTACCCTGGCTACCCTGGCTACCATGGCTACAATGGCTAACCCGGCCACCCTGGCTACCCCGGCTTCCCTGGCTACTCTGGCTTCCCTAGCTACCATGTCCCTACCCTGCCCACCTTGGCTACCATGGCTACTCTGGCTACTATGGTTACCCTGGCTAACTTGGCTTCCCTGGCTTTTCTGGCTACACTGGCTACCATGGCCACCCTTGCTACCATGGCTACCCTGGCTACTCTGGCTACCTTGGCCACCCTGGCTACCCTGGCTTCCCTAGTTGCACTGGCTGCTCTGGCTATCCTGGCTACCTTGCCCCTACCCTGGCTACCCTGGCTACCTTGGCTACCCTGGCTACCCTGGCCACCCTGGCTACCTTGGCTTCCCTGGCTACTCTGGCTACCCTGGCTACTCCGGCTACCCTGGCTACCATATCCCTACCCTGCCTACCCTGACTACCATGGCTACCCTGCCCCAAACCTGGCTACCCTGGCTACCATGTCTACCCTGCCTTCCCTGGCTAATCTGGCTACCCTGGCTAACCTGGTTACTTTGCCCCTACCCTGGCTACCATGGCTACCGTGGCTACCCTGGCCTCCCTGGCTACTCTGGCCACCCTGGCTACCCTGGCTAACCTGGCCTCCCTGGCTACCCTGGCCATCCTGGCTACCCTGGCTTCCCTGGCTTCTCTGGCTACTCTGGCTACTCTGGCTACTCTGGCTACCTTGCGTTCCCTGGCTACCATAGCTACCCTGCCTACCCTGCCCCTATCCTTCCTACCCGGGCTACCATGGCTACACTGACCCAAACATGGCTTCCCTGGCCTCCCTGGCTACCCTGGCTACCCTGGCTTCCCTGGCTACTCTGACTAACCTGGCTACCCTGGCTACCTTGCCCCTACCCTGGCTACCCTGGCTACCTTGCCCCTACCCTGGCTACCCTGGCCACCCTGGCTACTCTGGCTACCCTGGCTACCATGTCCCTACCCTGCCCACTATGGCTACCATGGCTACTCTGGCTACTATGGCTACCCTGGCTAACCTGGCTTCCCTGGCTACTCTGGCTACCCTGGCTACCATGTCCCTCCTGCCCACCCTGGCTACCATGGCTACCCTGGCTACTATGGCTACCCTGGCTACCCTGACCACCCTGGCGACCCTGGCTTCCGTGGCTACGCCGGCTACCCTGCCCCAAACCTGGCTACCCTGGCTACTCTGGCTACCCTGCCCACCCTGGCTACCCTGGCTACTCTGGCTACTCTGGCTACCATGCCCCGAACCCGGCTACCTTGGCTACCATCGCTATCCTGGCTACCCTGGCTACCTTGCCCCTACCCTGGCTACCCTGGCTACCATGGCTACAATGGCTAACCTGGCCACCCTGGCTACCCCGGCTTCCCTGGCTACTTTGGCTTCCCTAGCTACCATGTCCCTACCTTGCCCACCCTGGCTACCATGGCTTCTCTGGCTACTATGGCTACCCTGGCTAACTTGGCTTCCCTGGTTACTCTGGCTACACTGGCTACTCTGGCTACCCTGGCTACCATGTCCCTCCTGCCCACCCTGGCTACCATGGCTACCCTGGCTACTATGGCTACCCTGGCTACCCTGACCACCCTGGTGACCCTGGCTTCCGTGGCTACCCCGGCTACCCTGCCCCAAACCTGGCTACCCTGGCTACTCTGGCTACCCTGCCCACCCTGGCTACCCTGGCTACTCTGGCTACTCTGGCTACCATGCCCCGAACCCGGCTACCTTGGCTACCATCGCTATCCTGGCTACCCTGGCTACCTTGCCCCTACCCTGGCTACCCTGGCTACCATGGCTACAATGGCTAACCTGGCCACCCTGGCTACCCCGGCTTCCCTGGCTACTCTGGCTTCCCTAGCTACCATGTTCCTACCTTGCCCACCCTGGCTACCATGGCTTCTCTGGCTACTATGGCTACCCTGGCTAACTTGGCTTCCCTGGTTACTCTGGCTACACTGGCTACCATGTCCCTACCCTACCCACCCTGGCTACCATGGCTACCCTGGGTACTATAGCTACCATGCCCCGAACCTGGCTATCTTGGCTACCATCGCTACCCTGGCTACCCTGGCTACCCTGGCCACCCTGGCTACCCTGGCTTCCCTGGTTACTCTGGCTAATCTGGCTATCCTGGCTACCTTGCCCCTACCCTGGCTAACCTGGCCTCGCTGGCTACCCTGGCCACCCTGGCTACCCTGGCTACCCTGGCTACTCTGGCTACGTTGGCTACTCTGGCTACCCTGGCTACCATGCCCCGAACCCGGCTACCTTGGCTATTATCGCTACTCTGGCTACCATGCCCCGAACCCGGCTACCTTGGCTACCATCGCTATCCTGGCTACCCTGGCTACCTTGCCCCTACCCTGTCTACCCCGGCTTCCCTGGCTACTCTGGCTTCCCTAGCTACCATGTCCCTACCCTGCCCACCCTGGCTACCATGGCTACTCTGGCTATTATGGCTACCCTGGCTAACTTGGCTTCCCTGGCTACTCTGGTTACTCTGGCTACCCTGGCTACCCTGGCCTCTCTGGCTACCCTGGCTTTCCTGGCTACTCTGGCTACCCTGGCTACCCTGGCTACCTTGCCCCTACCCTGCCTACCCTGGTAAAATAGAGGTAATTTTTATTTCGGTAACCGGTATTAATAAAGGTTGTTTTTAATATTTAAAAATTAAGGTAACCTTTTAAAATACCTGTAACTAACAAGAAACATACCGGTATTATTAATACCGGTTTCGGTCCCTGGTTATGAACATCATGGGCGCTTTCTCAGACTACTAACTTCAAGTTCATAAACACAAATTAAACGATTTTTCTATTTTTTTCAGTTTTTACTCATAAATTAAAAGTTAATTCATATACGGTTTCCGTCTATGCTTCATGGTAGACAGGGTAGGCAGGTTTTGGGCAGGGTAGCTAGGGTAGGCAGGTTTTGGGCAGGGTAGCCATGGTAGCCAGGGTAGGCAGGTTTTGGGCAGGGTAGCCAGGGTAGCCAGAGTAGCCAGAGTAGCCAGAGAAGCCAGGGTGGCCAGGGTAGCCAGGGTGGCTACCCTGGCCACCCTTGCTTCCATGGCTACCCTGGCTACTCTGGCTACCTTGGCCACCCTGGCTATCCTGGCTACCTTGCCCCTACCCTGGCTACCATGGCTACCCTGGCTACTCTGGCTACCCTGGCCACCCTTGCTACCATGGCTACCCTGGCTACTCTGGCTACCTTGGCCACCCTGGCTACCCTGGCTTCCCTGGTTGCTCTGGCTACTCTGGCAATCCTGGCTACCTTGACCCTACCCTGGCTACCCTGGCTACCTTGGCTACCCTGGCTACTCTGGCTACCCTGGCTACTCCAGCTACCCTGGCTACCATGTCCCTACCCTGCCTACCCTGACTACCATGGCTACCCTGCCCCAAACCTGGCTACCCTGGCTACCATGTCCCTATCCTGCCTACCCTGACTACCATGGCTACCCTGCCCCAAACCTGGCTACCCTGGCTACCATGTCTACCCTGCCTTCCCTGGCTAATCTGGCTACTCTGGCTAACCTGGTTACCTTGCCCCTACCCTGGCTACCATGGCTACCGTGGCTACCCTGGCCTCCCTGGCTACTCTGGCCACCCTGGCTACCCTGGCTAACCAGGCTACCTTGCCCCTACCCTGGCTACCCTGGCTAGCATGGCTACAATGGCTAACCTGGCCACCCTGGCTACCCCGGCTTCCCTGGCTACTCTGGCTTCCCTAGCTACCATGTCCCTACCTTGCCCACCCTGGCTACCATGGCTTCTCTGGCTACTATGGCTACCCTGGCTAACTTGGCTTCCCTGGTTACTCTGGCTACACTGGCTACCATGTTCCTACCCTACCCACCCTGGCTACCATGGCTACCCTGGCTACCCTGGCTACCTTGCCCCTACCCTGGCTACCCTGGCTACCATGGCTACAATGGCTAACCTGGCCACCCTGGCTACCCCGGCTTCCCTGGCTACTCTGGCTTCCCTGGCTACTCCAGCTACCCTGGCTACCATGTCCCTACCCTGCCTACCCTGACTACCATGGCTACCCTGCCCCAAACCTGGCTACCCTGGCTACCATGTCTACCCTGCCTTCCCTGGCTAATCTGGCTACTCTGGCTAACCTGGTTACCTTGCCCCTACCCTGGCTACAATGGCTAACCTGGCCACCCTGGCTACCCCGGCTTCCCTGGCTACTCTGGCTTCCCTAGCTACCATGTCCCTACCTTGCCCACCCTGGCTACCATGGCTTCTCTGGCTTCTATGGCTACCCTGGCTAACTTGGCTTCCCTGGTTACTCTGGCTACACCGGCTACCATGTCCTTACCCTACCCACCCTGGCTACCATGGCTACCCTGGGTACTATAGCTACCATGCCCCGAACCTGGCTATCTTGGCTACCATCGCTACCCTGGCTACCCTGGCTACCCTGGCCACCCTGGCTACCCTGGCTTCCCTGGTTACTCTGGCTAATCTGGCTATCCTGGCTACCTTGCCCCTACCCTGGCTAACCTGGCCTCGCTGGCTACTCTGGCCACCCTGGCTACCCTGGCTACCCTGGCTACTCTGGCTACCCTGGCTACTCTGGCTACCCTGGCTACCATGCCCCGAACTCGGCTACCTTGGCTACCATCGCTACTCTGGCTACCATGCCCCGAACCCGGCTACCTTGGCTACTATCGCTATCCTGGCTACCCTGGCTACCTTGCCCCTACCCTGTCTACCCTGGCTACCATGGCTACAATGGCTAACCTGGCCACCCTGGCTACCCCGGCTTCCCTGGCTACTCTGGCTTCCCTAGCTACCATGTCTCTACCCTGCCCACCCTGGCTACCATGGCTACTCTGGCTACTATGGCTACCCTGGCTAACTTGGCTTCCCTGGCTACTCTGGCTACTCTGGCTACCCTGGCTACCCTGGCCTCTCTGGCTACCCTGGCTTTCCTGGCTACTCTGGCTACCCTGGCTACCTTGCCCCTACCCTGGCTACCCTGGTAAAATAGAGGTAATTTTTATTTCGGTAACCGGTATTAATAAAGGTTGTTTTTAATATTTAAAAATTAAGGTAACCTTTTAAAATACCTGTAACTAACAAGAAACATACCGGTATTATTAATACCGGTTTCGGTCCCTGGTTATGAACATCATGGGCGCTTTCTCAGACTACTAACTTCAAGTTTATAAACACAAATTAAATGATTTTTCTATTTTTTTCAGTTTTTACTCATAAATTAAAAGTTAATTCATATACGGTTTCCGTCTATGCTTCATGGTAGACAGGGTAGGCAGGTTTTGGGCAGGGTAGCTAGGGTAGGCAGGTTTTGGGCAGGGTAGCCATGGTAGCCAGGGTAGGCAGGTTTTGGGCAGGGTAGCCAGGGTACCTTGGCTACCATCGCTATCCTGGCTACCCTGGCTACCTTGCCCCTACCCTGGCTACCCTGGCTACCATGGCTACAATGGCTAACCTGGCCACCCTGGCTACCCCGGCTTCCCTGGCTACTCTGGCTTCCCTAGCTACCATGTCCCTACCTTGCCCGCCCTGGCTACCATGGCTTCTCTGGCTACCATGGCTACCCTGGCTACCCTGGCTACCCTGGCTACCCTGGCTACCCTGGCTAACCTGGCGTCGCTGGCTACCCTGGCCACCCTGGCTACCCTGGCTAACCTGGCCTCCCTGGCTACCCTGGCTACTCTGGCTACCCTGGCTACTCTGGCTACCCTGGCTACCATGCCCCGAACCCGGCTACCTTGGCTACCATCGCTACTCTGGCTACCATGCCCCGAACCCGGCTACCTTGGCTACCATCGCTATCCTGGCTACCCTGGCTACCTTGCCCCTACCCTATCTACCCTGGCTACCATGGCTACAATGGCTAACCTGGCCACCCTGGCTACCTCGGCTACCCCGGCTTCCCTGGCTACTCTGGCTTCCCTAGCTACCGTGTCCCTACCCTGCCCACCCTGGCTACCATGGCTACTCTGGCTACTATGGCTACCCTGGCTAACTTGGCTTCCCTGGCTACTCTGGCTACCCTGGCTACCATGTCCCTACCCTGCCTACACTGACTACCATGGCAACCCTGCCCCAAACCTGGCTACCCTGGCTTCCATGGCTACCCTGGCTACCCTGGCTACCCTGGCTACCCTGGCTAACCTGGCCTCACTGGCTACCCTGGCCACCCTGGCTACCCTGGCTACCCTGGCTACTCTGGCTACCCTGGCTACTCTGGCTACCCTGGCTACCATGCCCCGAACCCGGCTACCTTGGCTACCATCGCTACTCTGGCTACCATGCCCCGAACCCGGCTACCTTGGCTACCATCGCTATCCTGGCTACCCTGGCTACCTTGCCCCTACCCTGGCTACCCTGGCTACCATGGCTACAATGGCTAACCTGGCCACCCTGGCTACCCCGGCTTCCTTGGCTACTCTGGCTTCCCTAGCTACCAAGTCCCTACCCTGCCCACCCTGGCTACCATGGCTACCCTGGGTACTATGGCTACCCTGGCTACCCTGACCACCCTGGCTACCCTGGCTTCTTTGGCTACCCTGGCTACTCTGGCTACCATGCCCCGAACCCGGCTACCTTGGCTACCATTGCTATCCTGGCTACCCTGGCTACCTTGCCCCTACCCTGGCTACCCTGGCTACCATGGCTACAATGGCTAACCTGGCCACCCTGGCTACCCCGGCTTCCTTGGCTACTCTGGCTTCCCTAGCTACCATGTCCCTACCCTACCCACCCTGGCTACCATGGCTACCCTGGGTACTATGGCTACCCTGGCTACCCTGACCACCCTGGCTACCCTGGCTTCTTTGGCTACTCTGGCTACTCTGGCTACCCTGGCTACCCTGGCTACTCTGGCTACCCTGGCTACTCTGGCTACCTTGTCCCTACCCTGCCCACCCTGGCTACCATGGCTGCTCTGGCTACTATGGCTACCCTGGCTAACCTGGCTTCCCTGGCTACTCTGGCTACCCTGGCTACCCTGACTACCCTGGCTACCCTGGCTTCTCTGGCTATTTTGGCTACTCTGGCTACCCTGGCTACCCTGGCTACTCTGGCTACCATGCCCCGAACCTGGCTACCTTGGCTACCATCGCTACCCTGGCTACCCTGGCTACCTTGGCTTCGCTGGCTACCATGGGTAGGCAAGATTTAAGTTTAGGTCATGTTGTGGTACATTTGGTAAAGAGAACTTTAGACATTTTGTTTTTTTCGCATTCAGTAAAAGATTGTTAGCTGCGATCCATTTTGAGAGAACAATTAGACTTTCGTTGACATTTATGACATCCGTATCTTGCCTATTTATTTTAAAAATTAGCGAAGTATCATCAGTAAATAGAATTATATCCGATAATTTGGCCATCATAAAAGGGAGATCATTTATGTAAACAAGAAAAAGGAAAGGGCCGAGAATTGAACCTTGGGGCACGCCCATCTTGACTAGAGACCCGGAGGACGTCGTCGCCCCATTAACATTTACTTTTTGCTGTCTGTTTGATAAATAGGAAAGCACGAGATCAGCCGATTTTCCACGAATTCCGTAGTGGTGTAATTTACAGATCAGTGTGTTGTGGTCGACGCTGTCGAAAGCTTTTGAGAGATCACAGAAAATGCCAATGGCATCCTGGGACCTCTCCCAAGCCTCCAAGATGTGGCTGATGAGTTTTACTCCCGCGTCCGTTGTCGACCTACCTTTCGTGAAACCAAACTGTTGACTATGCAGTATCCCATTTGAATTGAAGTGAGACAACATCTGTTCCAGCATGATTTTTTCGAAGATTTAACTCAATGCTGGAAGCACGGATATAGGTCTATAATTAGAAGGATCACTCTTACAGCCTGATTTGAAAATTGGTACTACTTTACTGTGCTTCATTAAGCCAGGAAACGTGCCGCTGTCCAAACATTGATTGAATATGCCTGTTAGGACAGGAGCAATTGAGTCAATAATATCTCCAAGAACCCTAACGGATATCCCCCACAAGTCTTCAGTATTTTTTTTATTGAGACTTTTGAACGCGTTTTTAATTGAATCAATACATATTGGTTAAAATTTAAAGATTGGTATGTCTTAAGTAAAGTTTTCTTTAAGAAGAGCTTCAGCTAATTTAGATGAGGAAGGAAGAGACTTCGTAACCTCTAACCGAATGTTGGTAAAGAAATTTTCTAATGTCTCAGCGACTTCTTGCCTATCAGAAATGGTTTGATTAGTTATTTTCAAAGACAACTCATTCTGATCGCATTGTTGTATCTTTCCAGTTTCTTTATTAATTAATTGCCACACAGTTTTTATTTTATTATTAGAAACACCAATTTTGTTAATTATTATTTGAGATTTTGCTTGAGCGCAGACTCTTTTGAATATTTTGGAATAGTTTCTAACATAAGTGTGAAAAACTTGATCGGAAGTCAAAGATTTTTCGTAATATAAATTATATAAGATATCTCGGCTTTTTCTTATGCCCACAGTGGCCCATTCACTAAATTTCGATTTGGAATTGTTGACTTTAACTGTTTTTACAAGACACGTTTTATTGAATTCTTGGCAAACTGTTGAAAACAACGTGCCGTAATTTATATTGGGGTCGTTTGAATCAAAACTGGCGTTACAAAGGTTGCTTAAAACATTATTATTAAAAGAGATTAATTTATTTTTAGTAAGTGGTCTTAATCGAATTGATTTAGCTAGGTTAATTTTTTTATCTGACTCAAAAGATACTAGTTGACCAGTATGGTCTGACTTAACGCCACTAATTAAAAACGAATCTTTTACTTTACAATTAGTGAATACATTATCTATGCAAGAAGCTGAAGTTGCTGTTATTCTTGTTGGTTCATTAAATAAATATTTTAGGTTAAATGATTTAAATAATGAAATGAGCTTACATTTTTCAGGCGAGTTGACTAACAGATCTATATTTAAGTCACCACAAACAAAAACTAATTTATTATCTCTGAAAAGTTTACTTAATAATTCTTCCATTGTTATCAAAAACATTGACAAGTTTGATGCTGGTGGTCTGTAAACGCACAGGACAGTATGCCCCTCGACCTCTGCACATGCTACCTCACACAAGCGATCAACAGAGTAAGCAGTGATATCCTTCCTTTCCTTATATTTTAAATGACTATTACAAAGTATCAGGGTACCACCACCCACTGTGGATCTGTTGTACGCGCTGGCAACTGAGAAATTATTTACATTAAACAACATCCTATCTGGTTTTAACCAAGTTTCACAAAAACATAAGATATCCATGTGGTATTTATCTCCTAACAATTCCACGTCTAAAATTTTGCCGGAGAAGCGATTTATATTTTGATGATATAAGAACGGTTACAGGTGAGGTTGTTAGTCAATGATTCGCACCTCTCTGCATTATACTTCACCAGGTCCACCAACTCACAAGCCTCCTGCATGCGTTCACTCAACATCTGTTGACTACATTCATAATTACAAAATATTTCCGTAAGTGTATTTTCCCTACTCAATAATTCCCTTTCAAGGTTCTGAATTTCAACATCATACATTTGTTTACTAGTTTCTAATTTACTATTACATAATATTTAATTGGTTTTTTAAGTTTCTTAAATCTTTCCTAAGGTTAACATTATATTTGCAAAAATTTTGAGTTTTTATAAGTTTCTTATATTTCTTAATACTTTTATTGATTTTAATATATTCCTTAATTTTATTATGACTACTTAGAATTGGATATTTAGCAATGGTATCATCCCCTGTAAGGTCTATAGTAATGGTGGGCGGCTCACACTCCAGTTTGGATGCATCCATCAGCTCATTGTACAGGTTACTGGTGTTAGAAACCTCTTCGCTGACTTTCAGCGAGTCGATGGAGGTAATGGTGTTATGAGCCTTGCACAATTGTATATCCATATGCTGGGAGTGTAGTTCTGCAAGCTGGTTCTTGAGTTGAGTGAGTGTAGAGTGTAGCCATGGTAGCCAGGGTAGGAAGGATAGAGGCAGGGTGGCCAGGATAGCCAGGGTAGCCAGGGTAGCGATGGTAGCCAAGGTAGCCAGGTTCGGGGCATGGTAGCCAGAGTAGCCATGGTAGCCAGGGTAGCCAGGGTAGCCAGGGTAGCCAGGGTAGCCAGAGTAGCCAGAGTAGCCAGAGAAGCCAGGGTAGCCAGGGTGGTCAGGGTAGCCAGGGTAGCCATAGTACCCTGGGTAGCCATGGTAGCCAGGGTGGGTAGGGTAGGGACATGGTAGCCAGTGTAGCCAGAGTAGCCAGGGAAGCGAAGTTAGCCAGGTTAGCCATTGTAGCCATGGTAGCCAGGGTAGCCAGGGTAGGGGCAAGGTAGCCAGGGTAGCGATGGTAGCCAAGGTAGCCGGGTTCGGGGCATGGTAGCCAGAGTAGCCAGGGTAGCCATGGTAGCCAGGGTAGCCAGGTTTGGGGCAGGGTAGCCGGAGTAGCCACGGAAGCCAGAGTAGCCAGGGTAGCCAGGGTGGTCAGGGTAGCCATAGTAGCCAGGGTAGCCAGATTAGCCAGGGTAGGCAGGGTAGGGGCAAGATAGCCAGGATAGCCGGAGTAGCCAGGGTAGCTAGGGTGGCCAGGGTAGACAGGGTAACCAGGGAAGCCAGGGTAGCCAGGGTGGCCAGAGTAGCCAGAGTAGCCAGGGAAGCCAAGGTAGCCAGGGTGGACAGGGTAGCCAGGGTAGCCAGGGTAGCGATGGTAGCCAAGGTAGCCAGGTTTGGGGCATGGTAGCCAGGGTAGCCAGGGTAGCCAGAGCAGCCAGAGTAGCCAGAGAAGCCAGGGTAGCCAGGGTGGTCAGGGTAGCCAGGGAAGCCGGGGTAGCCAGGGTGGCCAGGTTAGCCATTGTAGCCATGGTAGCCAGGGTAGCCAGGGTAGCCAGAGTAACCAGGGAAGCCAGGGTAGCCAGGGTGGCCAGAGTAGCCAGAGTAGCCAGGGAAGCCAATGTAGCCAGGGTGGACAGGGTAGCCAGGGTAGCCAGGGTAGCGATTTTAGCCAAGGTAGCCAGGTTTGGGGCATGGTAGCCAGAGTAGCCAGGGTAGTCAGGGTAGCCAGGGTAGCCAGAGCAGCCAGAGTAGCCAGAGAAGCCAGGGTGGTCAGGGTGGTCAGGGTAGCTAGGGTATCCATAGTAGCCAGAGTAGCCATGGTAGCCAGGGTGGGCAGGGTAGCCAGGGTAGCCAGGGTAGCGATGGTAGCCAAGGTAGCCAGGTTTGGGGCATGGTAGCCAGGGTAGCCAGGGTAGCCAGGTTTGGGGCAGGGTAGCCAGGGTAGCCATGGTAGCCAGGGTAGCCAGGGTATGGGCAAGGTAGCCAGGGTAGCCAGAGTAGTCAGAGTAGCCAGGGAAGCCAGGGTAGCCAGGGTGGCCAGGGTAGCCATGGTAGCCAGGGCAGACAGGGTAGGTAGGTAGCCAGTTGACGGGAGCGAAGCCTCGAGGGTCAGCTAGTATACAATATTTTGCCTGAAACTTCTAAAGAGAGATATTTGAAAACATACGACGAGTTCATAAAGTGGCGAACAGAATTTTTATTCTATTTCGCTTGTTTTAGGTAGTTCTTATCTTCGGTATAACTGGCGCATGCCGAGGTATTGCCAATTATAACAATAGAGAACATAGAACAACATGGTCAGTTGTTGGTAATTAAACTACCGAACACAAAAACTAAAATTTACCGAACATTTGTAGTTCCTCAAGAATTCTCTGAATTCGTACAAAAATACAGAAATCTTCGTCCTGAAAATGTAAACACCAACAGATTTTTTTTGAAGTACCACCAAGGCAAGTTTTACAAACAAGTTATTGGAAAAATACCATCAGAAGTATGCCGAAGCAAATCGCAAGTTATTTAAAGTTAGCAAACCCGGAATTGTACACAGGTCATTGCTTCCGGAGAACATCGGCTACACTTTTAGCCGATTCTCGCTGCGCTCGTGCGCCTAAATATCTCGGGCTGAAATTGATGCCTTACAGCCCTTGGCTACTAATCTACTATTGACGCTAATGGCCTGTATCATTAGATATATATATCTAGATTCTAGACAACGTGACATTTGATCAAAGATAACGACTGTCAAAAATTCCTTGACTTGCAAGACCACACCATGTTATAAACCCAGTATCGGTGGCACAGTGATCACGTCCTGCCGTGCAGAGCGAGGCTTAGGGGAGACGCTTCTCCCCAGGGAGAGTTCACGGGACCCCTTCCATGTGCTGATCAGGGGTGTGACCATAAACTCTTAGAGCAAGGTTATTTCCAGCGTGCGTAAGGGACAGATGTATATGATTTGTATAGATCTATCCCTTTTTCATAGTCAAACCATTATAGTTTTGACACATCATGGTACGGCGGCAGAGCTTGTTTATGGCTTGACTTTCAACTAAAGTTTTTCTTACTTATGGCAAAACTTTTTTTAAAGTTTGTAACTGGAACCTAGGTGCATTTATGAACCTAAAAATCTTTAGAGTGAGTTTCAAAACAGCTTGTCCAGAACATGATTAGTACTTGTACTTGGAAGGATTTGTGTGAGTTGAAGTAGAAATTACAGTTTTATGCAATTTTCAACGTTTCCGTTTTTTGCAGATATTACTTAGTATATCAATCGGTTATTGAATTGCTCTTACTCTGCTGCTCTTGCTCCCTCTGCTTATTGATTAAAAGTGACAATCACATAATCCATGGGAATACTAAAGCTATATAAAGAAAATTGTTTGTTAAATGCGGAACTCATTTTGTGAATATAAGGCACCATCGTATTTGTTAAATTAGTTACTTACAATTGAAGTTTGTACGGCTTAAACAAACATTAATTCATCATCAGCCTTTTATTGTGCCCACTGCTGGGACACAGGCCTCCTCTCTGAGAGGGAGAAAGAATGGGCCGTAATCCACGCGGGCCCAGTGCGGGTCGGTGGATGTCACATATCTTGAATTTTAGTTCTAGGACATGCTGGTTTCCTCACTATGTGCTTCTTCACCGTTTTGAGAGCAGTGGTGATAAAATAATTTACATAAAGGAAATCGCCTGCCGGGATTAGAACCCACGACCTACTACTTGTAACTATCGCGGCTTTTACCACTGCGTCATCACTGCTCTAACGTTAATAGTTAACAACAAATGTTAATTGTCGAATGCTTATAATTTTAAAGTTTTACAACTGTGGCTTGAAGCTATTTATAACCCCCGACGGAAAAAGAGGGGTGTAATAAGTTTGACGTGTGTTGCTGTGTATCTGTCTGTGGGATTATAGCTCCTAAACGGATAAACCGATTTTGATTTAGTTTTTGTTTGTTTGAAAAGTGATATTGTCGAGAGTATTCTTAGCTATGTTTGAATAAAATCGTTCCGTAGCCGTTCAAAAGTTATGGGTGTTTACTGTTTGAATCAGGGTGTTTTCGTGTCACAATTACGTGTTTAATAGACTGCCAATCGAAGCGTATCTACTATGTACTAGATTAATTATGTAGCATGAAATAAAAATGTGTCGGGGGTTTTATACATTTTTAATTTTACTTGTAGCTATTTTTGCCATTTTTCCTGTTTCTTTTATCAGTAATGTAGGCTGTGCAAGATTACATTTTCAGACAATCTATTAGACTCGATTCTATCATTGAAAGCGTCAAAAAGTCAATGTCAAAAATGTATAGGACGCACTATCGAAATGTCACGTGATCGATTCCTTACATTTTGGTATTTCGACAACCGCCATTGTTTTGGATTTTATTTGGATTTCCTCCGTGACATACAAATGTAGCGTAGAAACAAATTAATTAGCCCAAATGGTAGATCGGTTCAGACTGCTTATTCACTTTTCGTTTAATTTAAGATTATCAATCACAATTTTCTCATAAACTTGGTCTTTAAGCCCCACACCGAACTCACGAGTCAAGTCCATTTGAGTAACTGCAGTCAGACTGTCTAATACTCTTATCAGGGGCTTAGCAAAGTTGTCCGGTGCACATACGGGTATTTGATACAAAAAACTGGCCAAAACCTTTTTTTTGGTAATTTTGGGTCAATTGTGCCTCCTAGTTATTTTTCATATTAATTTTAGTATAACCCAATCATTTCTATACCCTTTTCTCCAAAGGGACTTACGTGTGAAATAAAATCGAAATAAAATAAAACATTATTTTCTATTTCAAGCATTATGGTGATTTATTTGTACAATAACTAATAAAAAAAGCATTTAAAAATACACAATGATTTAAAAATAACGCTTACTTTTTACATAACCTTACAAAATACATAAATGAAAAGCTATGTACAAACTGTAACTGTTTTTTTTTCGAAAAAAACCTATTTTTGTTCAGAGGCTATAATTCATAGGGGCGGAAAGAGGCGGAAGGTTTTTCTCTTGATATGAAATCTAGAAGGTTCAAAGAACACGATTATGTATAAACTTTAGCTTAACTATGTTTATCTGATACTTAATTTGACGAAGGAAACCTATTTTACGTGTTTTTTTTTGCATAAAAATACTCATGACTTTATGGTACAATTAAAGAATGAAAAAGTGATCCTAACAGTAGCACAATAGATTCAAAATAAAGTTCATACCTGTGCCTGAAGATTCCATGATGGTTTTTGGGGTTTGCACTAAACACAACAGTATGATTAGTCTTAAACAGCAATTGAAATTTGCGAGCGCCGAGAAAACAAACGTGTCACTAGCACAACAGATGAGTTCCGACTGACGTTGAGGGCGCATGGAGCGCTCTAGCCCCTTCTGGGTACCGGTTTCTTAATGAATAGAGTGTCCCATTGTTAAAACATAACAAAGGATAGCTGCGCGGTTACTATTGTAAAAATGACTTTTGGCCAGTTTTTTGTATCAAATACCCGTATGTGCGGTGAGCGAATGTGAGTGGTTACCTCGCCAGGACCAGAGATGATATTCCCACAGCAAGTTATATACAAACACTATTTAATAGATTATATTATTATATAGATTTATTTTCATTGTGCGCACAGCTAAGGAGTGGAACTCCCTTCCGGAGTCAGCTACAACCTTGGGGTCTTTAAGTCAAAAGTGAATATATTTCTTCTAGGCAAACGTGCTTCACCGTAGACCTCATCGTCACTTAACCTCAGGTGAGAATATAAAAAAACAAAAAAAAATTGTTGTTATCAGTTGAAGAAGTAATCGTACCAGTTAAAATTATTTAAAAATCGTATAAACATACCTTTTTTTTTTACTCGTTACGCCTGTGTAGTTACTGGGTTGTGGAGTTCGGACAGGCAGTCACTCGTTGTAAAATACTAAGTATAGACTGGCTGGCGACCCCAACATAGATGGAAAAGGCTAGGCAGACTGAATATGCCTGAGAAGTTCCCCAAAATGTATTTGCTCTTGTACAATATATTTTTACAAACGCGATCTTTTCGACCTCTGTATCCGCAAGTGCAGAGGCCGACGATGGGGCCGACGATTGAACCGACGACGGGGCCAGCGATGGGGCCGTGACGGACGAACTGGCAGCTGCCTTGTGGGTAGCAAACTGCCGCTTTAGGTCCTCCAACTCGGATCAGAGACGGCTGTTCTCCTCCCATAACTTCGCAGTCTCCTCCGTGGTTGTGCGGCTAGTGAGGACCTTAACCGCCTCCTGGATGCTATCCACCACTTCCTTCAAGGCACGCGTGAACGTGCCTTTCAGGTTGCCCGATTTGGTGGCAACTTTCAAGACGACATCCAGGCCGTCTCTCACTTGGCGACTGAGCGCCACCGCCGATTCATCCGCCGTCCGAGCCGAGCGCCGCTCTCGGGCCTGTCGGACCAACTCACTGACCTCGTCTTCCGCGACAGCCCGTCGTTGCGCCGACACCGCTCTGGTCCGCACTCATGTGCCCAGGGTCGCTCTGCACGCATTCTGTAGGGGCAGGCGTATCGGGCCGAGGCAAGAAGCGACCCCGCACGTCGCGTTCAGGCACCCGAGCGGTGGCCCCCACCATGCGACCCCGCCCTCTCCGTCCCGTTGAAACCTTCGGGGCCGACAGGTTCTCCTCACTTGAGGAGAGACCCAGCGACCCCGAGTCCTTACTGCGCGGACGCTTCCTCCAAACTTTGGAGGTGCCACGTGAGTCCTGGTTAGACAGGTTGCCTCCAGGATCTGAGCCTCCTCGGCTCTTGTTGCCGTCGCCGAGTCCTTACTGCGCGGACGCTTCCTCCAAACTTTGGAGGTGCCACGTGAGTCCTGGTTAGACAGGTTGCCTCCAGGATCTGAGCCTCCTCGGCTCTTGTTGCCGTCGGCGACGGCAAGCGGTGCATCCACGCCGCGCAGTTGCTCCAGGTGAACCTGGAGCTCCTTTTCTCGCTCGTGGCGCAGGTCGGCGTTGGTCTGCCGGCCAGCGAGACTATTGGTGCCCCCCTCAGATACGATGGGGCTGCCCTCTAGGAGATGCCTAGAGGGGCGGGACTCTCCCTTGCGTTGCGCAAGGGTACCCGCCTGAGGATTGTTTTCCTTTAGTCTGTGATCCATTTTGTTCCTTTTTAAGGCCATTCATCCCCTCGGCACGCAAGACCTTGGGATTGGGTTCCATCTCCACTGCACGCCCACTCGACCGTCCCTCTGTAAGCAGAGGGGGGAGTAGGCGTTAGATGGCCTCCGTAGCGACGGACTAGCCGTCCCGCCGTCCTCTAGCCCGGTTCCCTTCACAGACCATCATGGATGATGATCTGTGTTTTGAACCGTGACCTTTCCTCATGTGTTGAAATTAGCCGCCCGCCCCAACTGTCCACTCAACGCGGGTGGGCAGTTGGAGCCGACGTTGCCCAGGGTGCGCCGCGTGGAGGCTTTCAACTTGCACCCTACGTTGTGTCTGCCTTTTTTAACCTTGAAGACTATTTGTGGGGCTACTTACTTGGATTGTATGTGCTATGGGGCGCCTGTTTGGGCTGATTAAAGTTGGTGGTGCGTCAGGGTTAAATCTTCAACAGCGCAGCGTCGTTCATAATCCGTAGACCAAACTTTTCCATGTGCATAGAGTCGAAGACGCATTAACATCAGCGCCAACGATTACTTTGCAGCCCGCGAGCAACTGCTAGACGTGATGAAGATTATGTATATGAGGAGCAACAGGGTCTGAACATTGATGGTAGCAGCTCACCACGTAAACTTTAAAAGAAGACGATGAGACCTCCGCAACGGCATAGTGGCATGTCATAAGGTTACGCAAACGGTTGACGTTACTGTGAAGTTAGAAGAACGGGCCACGTAAATTCTGGCTCGTGATTTGCCATCCAACTGTACTACTTTGTGACGTAAACACGCGTTTTGATATTGTTCTTGAACAAGCACTATATCTAAGTTATAATAAATAATTAGTTTGTCTAGTTCAGAAGTCGCTACCCTATCGTTGTGGAGATTTAATTGTCCTATGGTTTATCGATTACCTTAGTAGTGGAGGATAAGTTGTTCGAGCTTAAGTTTATAAGTGGGACACTCGTGCGATCCACAGCGATGGTAAGGTTTCTTTGAATATTTACAAACCACGCAAGTCGGTGTATAATTTAAATTGTCCTTATGCGGTCAGTCTTTGGTTTCATGTGCCTCAGAGCACTTAGCGCAGGTTAGTGATTTAATAGTGCAGTGTTTCTTAACATGACTGAACTGCTGACAATGTGTACAACGTACTACCTCGACATCATCAATGAAACGGCAAGTTGCCCAATCAATAAATAGTTTATACTTAATCGAGACTAAATGTTTCCGGACCGAGGATTCGAGTTCAATGCCTATCCATTTACGACCGTTGTCTAGCGAACGCCTACGTATAATTTTTGTTGATTTAATAAAGTTGGCTTCATTTAATGGCAATTCGTCTTTAATGTTTTGACAGTACAACGCATGCAAAAAGGCACTGTCCTCCATTGACGATGGGACGTCTTTTGGTTGCTCAAGTCGCAAGCCAGCGGACCTAATGGCATCGACCGATTGCAATTTTTTGATTTGATAAACGTTAGCGACACGTAACACGACGCCAGACTTCGGCTCCAGCTTTCTTGACACCAACGATTTGAAAGCCGTCACTAGGCTTTATAGCTTTCATGAGTGCTTGTTTAGTCGCGGAAGACGTTGCGTAATCAGTTGATCGTTCATCAGTGGGGTAGGCCACAAGACCCGGAAGTTTGGCACGGGGATCCACCACAGGAACAACTTTATGTAAACGAAGTTTTAATTTATCAGCATACGAAATATTATTAACATCAGACTTGGCAATATCAACACAGTTATTATGTTTAATTTGATCTAATTCACGTTCCGTATTGGCCAACTTAGTCTCGTTGGCGGATGATTTTATGACTAGTAAAGAAACAATAGCCGTTATGCGTTGAGTCATGTCCATAATAGCGGACTTATTTGCAACATTAATGCGGGACCCTTGTTCATTAACAAGGTCGTTAATTTTAGACAGGTATGCGGACGCCTGAGAAACAAAATCACAATAGTCGCCATTGCTTGCATTAGTGACATTTAATATCGGCGAAGATCTTTCAATTGACTTCGATGTTTGCAGTCGTTTTGATCTTTCTTCAGGTGAAATGTAAGAAGGAGACATTTCACTAAATAAATGCTTAGCATTAGCGGAGGTCGACGGCGACCTTTGTTTATTGTTACGTCGAAATAATATTTCTCCACCACGATCAGGCGGGTCATCATTAATAGACAACCTCATACCAACAAAAAAATATAGACGTAGCACCGCGAACATCAAAAGTGAAGCCACATTTTTATCTATGTGTGTTTGGAAGGGTTGCCATTTGTGGTTTTTTCCCTAAAAAATGGGTAATAATATTATTGTGTGGGTAGAATAATATTGTTCGAGTAAGATATTGTTGAGTATGGTATTGAACCTCACAAGTAAACGATTAAGGTACATTATTAATTATAACTCACGAAAAGATTTTTTTTTTGTTACATCGCAAAATCTATTTAAAAATAAACAATTAGAAAGTGGCTTTACATGCTTATGATTTGGAGATCACCTTTTATGCAATCCTTGCTTGTGTTAGTAGACTTCACTCTTCCACTTAGCAAAATCCATTAATTTTCAATTTATTGTAAAAAAAAATACAATTATAAATAGATAAGTTTTAAATAATAGAAAAAGCAAACTTTAAGTGAACGTTAAGGTAACGGGAAGGGAACGGTAAGCGTTATACAGAGAAAAAAAATGCGCGTATTTGTGTGATGTGTGGGAGTATGGGGGAGATTGCGCTAATGTGTGAGGGTGTATAGTTTGTATGAGTTAAAATTAGTATATACAGAGAAAAAGATGCGCGTATTTGTGTGATGTGTTGGAGTATAGAGGAGTGCGCTAATATGTGAGGGTATATAGCTTGTATGAGATTAAATTAGTATATTTAATTCTACTCTGGGGTATATGTTTAGGTGTAAGTTAGCTTAGCCTGTGACAGTGTCTTGGGATCGGAAGAAGTAAAATACAGTTACTTCCTATAACCATGCTCATAGAAATTCTATTAAAAGTTATAAGTTGCTGAAGCGTAAATCATAACATCGTCAAGTGTAAGAGTCATTATGTAAATTGTTTTGAAATAATATAGATAATTAAATTTTCAATCAACTTTTTTAAATTCAATAATACCACCATAACAAAATCACTGACTCCAAAAAGTAATACAAAGATAAATGGTACTATTAGATAAAGATAAATGTACTATTTCTTATAGCTACTATTCATTTTCTTTTTGTTTCATTATTATTTGGAAATCTAAAATATTAAAATAACATAAAAAAAGAAAAAAGGAATATAACTCGAAGTAAGAAATCATATTAAATTTGTTTAATCGAATGGGGTAATTCGAAATCATATTATGGCAACCCACGCACTTTATGTCACTGATTTCGTTTGTTGAGGTTTTTTGTTCCAAGGAACCTAAAATCCATAGTATATTTAATAAATAAACGATGTCATTTCAAGTACTTACATGTGAAATGTGATTCCGTGAGACTTTTATGTGCTTTGCTATTGTTTTTACAAGTTTTCACTACACAGGTAGGCATAATTCTATTTTTTTTAATATATGTTAACTAGACGACGACTGGTAACGTACTAAGAGCGATGAGCATAGTTTTAGTGCAGGTGTGTGCGTGAGAGTGTATATTTACTTGGAGGAGCATAGTTTTGGTGGCTTCACTTATGATGTTCGCGACGTTACGTCTATCTTTTTTTGTTGGTCTGAGTAGACAACATATTTTCTTAAGCAAATCAAACGAATAAACGTATTAAAAAGTGAAAGATACAATTATTTCGATATACTGGGGGTATATAGAATTTAGTCTAGAAAAATAAATATACTTGCCGATAGCTGACGAAATGAACTAATTTCAATTAAAAGCGGACGAAACACGTTAAAAAAACTTACGATACTAGAACTTAGCACAACAATACACAACTTCAAGCAAATCACAAGCCGGAAATAAATTACGGAACACGATTATCTCAACAATAAACAGGAGCAAAGCAGACCACCGCCAACCGGTGCGCGCGCGCAGTGGGAAGTGGTTTTCCCGGAACATGGGTTTTAATGAAAAAAGAAGGTAATCTTTCTACTTACAGTATATACCAGAGATCTTCTGAAGGGTGACTCGCGAGGACTACTGCCGAGCCACGCAGATCGTGCGCAAAGTGGACAGCGTCATCAACGGCGTGGTCTTCATCTCCTTCGCTAACAACCTCTTCTTCATTTGTTTGCAGCTGTTCAATAATTTGAAGTAAGAATGATTTTATTTTAGACTGCACCGTTGATCTAATGTACCCGCCTACTCGACTTCTTAGAGATCTACGTATACAGCTTTCATAAAACACAACACAATGTATCATCAATAACTTTCGTGGTCGGAACTAATAATTTAATCAAATTTTTATCAAGCTTTTATTTTCGTGACAAAGTGTTGAATGTTTCCTTCAAGTTTCGTTAAAATTAATTATTGCTCTAATTTCAGTGATGGCTTGAAGGGTACCGGAGAATGCACCGCTAACAAAGCAAAAAAGTAAGTTTTGTAAACAATTTACTGCATGAATTCTAAACAGTTTCTCCATTCCAAACTGCATAAGTACTGATTGGCTAATGAACAAATATTTATATGATCTACCGATAGAAGTTCCCGGCCGACTGTTAGTGTATGTGAGTTTAAATGTTTGAATGTCTCGACTCGTTCGTAAAGTCGATCGGTCTGGATAACCAAAACAAATTTTATTGCATTGTGATTTTACGAACTCACACCGACTGCAATTGCCTAACTTAGTATATTTTATAGAATCGCAGTCTCCAAGTCCGGTCCACTGGGCGGTCATGAAGCAGCCACATACTTCCTCTTCTCCCTGGTGTATCTGCTGTCGAGGTCGGTGGCAGTATCCCTGATAGCTGCTCAAGTGAACAGCGCATCCGCCGTGCCAGCACCTGTGCTGTATGATGAACCGTCACCGGTTTATTGTGTTAAGGTAAGAGGATACAAGATAGACCATGAGGAAACTAAATGATCAAGTGCAGTGATAATGTTGCCTTTGCATTCTCTTCTGAGAACCAGCTTCTGCCATGCCTGTCCAGTAGATAGTAGTTGTGCATTTCTGTAATTGGATCATGTTAAGAAACTATGACCCTATAGATAGCAAAATGGCTCGGTTGCTTTCAAGTGCTTACGACTTCGATATCCGACGCTCGGCTTGTCCGACTAAGAAACTGACGGCTAAAATGTTTAGGTAAGCGCTATGAACATTTTGCCTACTTACTGAAAATAGTATTAAATTCGAATGTGTCAAATTACATTATTGCTGAGAAGAAAAGTAGTGCCTTGGGTTCGAACTTAGAGTGCAGTGAAAAAACTTCAGCAAAAATATTTACAAAGGTATAATTACAAAAGTTTGAGAGCATTAAAAATCTCTTGCACAGTGCAGAGGTTTTAGACCAGTTTAACGGCAAGGGCATTAAGTGGTTTACAGTTCTTCTCGGTAACCAGAGTATTAGTTTTAACTCATCATTCTGAAGTAAATACGGTTGGTTATGTTCCTGTGAAACAGTTAAATACGCTTCAAAACGAAAAATTGCGAAATGTTTACTTTAGAAAAATTAAAACCCGTGTTTTGTTTTGTTTATTTCATAATTTTTAGAAACTTTTGTTGCTTTTGAAGCAAAAGTTTAATGCAAGAAATATTGTATTATTTCAATTTAAATGTTTATTTATACCATTGTTGTGCGTGTGATGTTTAGGGTCCAGATAAATTATACGCAACTTGGTTTATACTGAATATGAAAACTGTTTAATTTGGTTCACAATACTTAGTTACAATTCGTACCGTAAAATATGACGTGGCAAGGTGAAGGTATGTAAGCGACTGGCGAGCCCGGCGCTGGCGTTCCTTCAAATAACAAAATATGCAATTCAGCAAATCGCATCGCTGGGGTCGCTACATCACACCCCCCCTTTCTCCAAAAATTTAACATATTTTAAATTTTGATATACATTAGGTTTACAATGGTGCGTACAGCACTACACTATACAATATGGCGAAAATATTGCTTACACGCTATCTTATCTACAACGTGCGGTCTCTCGAGTGTTTCGGAGCCGTCTTTACATAACTATTACCTACTTAGTACTAAGTCACATGAGTTTAAGGGTAGCTGTCATAACGTCCACTCTGTAATAATCAATAACACCACAAAGGCCGGCTAGCTTCCGCTATGACAGCGCCAGTTAAAAAAAAAAAAATTCGCTATCCCTTGATAAAATACAATCATAATACAAAACCACAGCTATAACTGTAACGGTACATTGTTCACTATAACAAATACATTGTTCGCTTGCTACGTCAGCGAACGAGCTCTCTGAATAACACACTACCTTAATCTGATGATTCTTGCACAATTCACTTTTTGTGGACACTGTTTACACGTAACTTGCTGCAGTTCCTGCGGTTGCCGGATTGGCCATATGTGCAAGCACTACCGTTGTCCCCGTCAGTGTAATTACTTCCTTTTTCAACCAATTTCTCAATTGGCCTATGCAACCTCTCTTAATTGCGTAACATAACAAAATGCCCAATATTACCGCGATGATGATAAGTATTATCCCAAAATAATTCATTTTGTTTTCTAATTGTTGTCCAGCTACTACATGGGCTTGGGCTATGGCAACGTATTCTTTATTTGGTGTATTTCCCATGTTTTAAAATTTATATGCTCTTTACTTCAATGTGACACTGTTATTAGTGAATTGTACAAGAAATACCTTAAACTTACAACATAACTGAACAATTTTTTTTGCTAGTTGTGCAAAAATCGCACGGGTTTCTTGATAACACGACCCGAGCGCGTGGTTCTATTCATAGGCGGTAGCGGATTTTGCTCAACCTGCTGTTTATGTGTTTCTATATTGATTTTATTTCCTACGCTTTCTGGCACAGTATTGTCGTTTATAATATATGCTGGCTTTATTCTATCGATGGACACGGTTGATTGACGGTTGTCCTTTTGTATTTCAAAAGTCTTCTCGCTTCTGCTAATGACCTGGTATGGGCCACTATACGACGGTGTCAATGGCTTCCTTACCATATCATTCCTAACGAATACGTGAGTACAAGTTTTCAAATCTTTGTGAATGAATATTTTCCGCGAGCCGCTATCCGCTCGTGACTGTGGGCGCATGTCATTAATTATGTTTCTCAATTTGCTTACGAATGTCGGCAGATGTCCTACTTGTGATTCCTTTGCCTCGTGATAAAAATCGCCCGGTAAACGTAACGTGTGTCCTAAAACCAATTCTGCCGAACTTACATTTTGGTCGCTTTTGCAAACTGCACGAAGTCCCAACAATGCGGTCGGTAATTCGTCAACCCATGACCTATTTCCTAACAGTCTTGTCTTTATTGCTGCCTTAAGGGAACGATGCATTCTTTCTACCATACCATTCCCCTGTGGATGATATGCTGTCGTGCGTATTTTCTTTATCCCTAACATGCTCATCAAACTGCCGAATATCTCGCTCTCGAACTGCCTGCCCTGATCGCTGGTTAGAGTTTTAGGACACCCGAATCTACATATCCATCCTTCATAGATCGCCTTGGCTACTGTGTCTGCAGTAATGTCTTTGACAGGAAATGCCTCCGGCCAACGAGTAAACCTATCTATGACGGTGACGCAATAACGATAACCTTCTTGTGTGGTCGGTAGTGGCCCTACTATGTCTACGTGTACGTGATCAAATCGTTCTGTTATCGGAAATGTGCCTAATTTTGAAACTGTGTGTCTGTGTACCTTTACTTTCTGACATGGTATACACGATCTCGCCCATTTGACGATGTCTTTATTCATGTCTGGCCAAAAATAACGACATGTGATCATCTTTCGTGTGGCCCTAACGCCTGGGTGGCTTATATTATGAACCGTGTCAAAAACAGTCTTTCGGAACTGTAACGGAATGTATGGCCTTACCATGTCTTTTGTAATACTACAATATATCTTTCTTTTACATAATGGAGAATGTACTTGTTCTAAAACAATGTTGCCCTGTGAGTTTGCTAACATGTGTGTCATTTGAGCGTCTGTTTCCTGTGCCTTTGCGATTTCGTCGTAATCGATGTTTGTGTCACAAGTAATGGACTCTATTCGTGATAGCGCGTCAGCAACCGCATTATCGGTGCCGGTGACGTATTGTATGTCGCTCGTAAATTCGCTGATGTACAATAACTGCCGTGTACGCATTGGTGTTTCTCTATCCGTACCTATTTTTGTAAACGCGTATGTTAAAGGCCTATGGTCTGTAAAAATTGTTAGTTTGCGCCCTTCTACCATGTTTCTGAAATGGACAATTGCCAAATACATTGCTGTCAGCTCGCGGTCGTACGTGCTGTATTTTTGTTGTGCCGCTGATAGTCTTTTCGAAAAATACCCTAGCGGTGTCCATTTACCTTTTGTCTCCTGTTGTAAAACTGCGCCCACACAAGTGTTTGATGCGTCGCACATTAGTGCCAATTTGCCTGATTCTCCCGGACGAGCTAGCGTAATGGCGCTTTTTAGGCTTACCTTACACTTCTCGAACGCGGCCACTGTTGTATCGTTCCACTCTATTTTTGACTTATCTTTCTTTTTGGCCCCGTGCAAATATTTATTTAACTCCGCCTGGCTTTCCGCCGCCCCTTTCAAATGGGACCTATAAAAATTCACCATTCCTAAAAATCGTCGCAATTGTTCGATTGTTTCCGGTCGCGGATAATTTTGTATAACCTCAATCTTATTCTCCAGTGGTTTTATTCCGTCCTTATTTACGTTGTAGCCTAAAAATTCTATTTCCGTTTTCCCTAAATCGCATTTTGCTAAATTGATTGTACAAACCAACTTACAGAAATAAAATCATTTATCATTTATCATCATTGGGCAAGATGCGCGAGTTAATTTACTTTTTTACCCGACTGCCGAAGGAGGGTAATGTGTTTATCAGTCCATGTATGTATGTAAGTATGTATGTATGTATATATGTTTTTTCCTATGTGGCGTTCTAGAGATCAAACGCGTTGGCCGATTTTGATGATTCTTATGTCAATTGATTCGTCTTAACTCTGCGAGTGTCACTGGCCACATAATAATTGGAAAAGGAAAAAATGGCGTATTTTGGGCTCCATTTTGTGAGGGATTTTTTTTTCTTCTTATCCCATCGTGTAGGGTGTCAAAATAAAGGGTTTTAAGAAGCAATTTCAAAAATATATAACACTTATATTATGTTTAAATGTACCTAATTTAAAAAAAAAAAAAAAAAACGAAGTAAATATTTTTTTTAAATTAAAAATATCAAAAAACCCGACTGCTTAAAAAGTGAACTAAAAAGACGTAAACAATATATATAGTAAATCTGGTTTTGGTCAGCCAGCTCGCGAATATGTATCCTCCGACTGCACAGCATGATTATCTTCTTGTTTACGTATTTTTAGTTCGCTTTTTAAGCAGTCGGGTTTTATGATTTTTTCAATTAATTTATTATTGTTAATATTTTCCAAATATGGCAGATTAAGATAGGTACGGGTATTTTTCGGAAAATTGTATCTTCTTTTTTTTCGAAAAAGGGGCTTAGATTTAATCCCACTTCTACGGCATTAGATATGATTTTAATTCAACATTTGTTTCCGTGCGCGTAATAACAACGTTTAACAGCTATATTTAAGAACCTTAACTCACCAGGAGCGCCAAATGGTGAGCACAAAAACGGAAGCCTTCATTTGCTTTGGATAGGCGTAACAAATCTATTTCCATACTTTTCTATAATCTAGTCGGCATCACAGTATTCACCCCTTTCTATCCATTCTACGCCTACTCTCTTGTTCGTTTATATCAAAAAGGTAAAAATACCCTTAATTTCATTCTGTAGCCAACAGAATCGGTGGCAATACAGACATATTTTTTACAAACAAACAAACACAAAACTAAAAACAAGTTACCAAATAAAAATGCATTTTCTTTGCAGTTTCTGTAACTCTAGCTTTCGACCTAATTGCACCTACAATAGCAATTTAAAACACGCGCTGCTTTAAAGTAAATGTACGGGACGGACGTGATCGCTCGAGGCCGCAGGCACTCCGGAGGTTGTAAGGCTCCAGCTCGAGCGCGTTGACGCCCCTTGCACCTATAGTTCGTTGTCTTCGAGCAAATACCGACCCTGCAGTGGTTGGAAGGCTGCCAAGTATGTTGAGGGGAAGGCGTGATGTCCAGGTTAATGAAAGACTTCGATTTTCATGACCAAAAGCGACGCTTCTTCATTGTCTTCGTTACGCAAAGTGACGTGGATTTGAATATTGAGAAATAATGGCTACAATTAGGACGGTACCTCTGTGCACTATCCTCCTACCGAACTTTACCGTAACGACGACCTCAAATTAGCGTGCGCGCATAAACTTTAATTAACAAAAATAATCACTACGGCTATTCGCTGGAAACCGACAGAAACTCGCCTTCTACTGAACCGATTTCCATGAGACTTGTGTCCCTGGATAGGTCTTGAGAAGACCTTCCCTCCGGACCTTAGTCCAGGCCCATAGCTGCTATCTTCAGGGAGCTCTTGCGCGGAGAACGCCGAATAAGGGGAAATTCTGTCAATTTATAGCTTTACACGCTACTTTCTATAACATTGGTGCACTTTAGTGCCAGGGTACCAGCAAGGGATTTGTAGCCCTACTCCTGGACCATCGAACTGTGGCAGTTTCACAGCTTCATCTGTCACTTTCACGGGCACAGCCACGTGAAAGTGCGAAAGCATAGCTTTTGTGCCTGGTTTCGGCACATAAAGCGAGTTTGTACTCGAGTTGGTGGGCGGATCCGCATCCACCAACCATCATCGGATAGCCCTTACGATGGGCCATCCCATGGTGGAAGTGCGGTGGATACAGCTCCAACCCTCGATTCAGTATTCACTCTGATGTGGTCGATGATGCGAGAAAACCATGGAAACTCGTACTTTATCAAGTCGGTTAGTTCCCTAACCACCAGTGCTAGGCTCGTACCAAAAATGTAGTTGGGAAGCTGGAGAATTGGGCTATCGAATGGTGGTACCCTGATGGGTGTACCACCAGCCCTTCTGGTTCTTAAGTTGCCGGGAAGCGGCCGAAATAAGAAATGTCGTGTTGTTCCACGGCTTTAACGCCTCTGTGTGTGTATGTGTAGCTATATATTAGCTTTGTGTTGTGACTGAGTCCAGGCGCCTGCCTGAGGGTCCCCGAAGGTAATGCTTCAGATAGCATATCGATAGTCCTTCAGGCACCAAGTGTGTCTGAAGGTAGTGGGTCCTCTGACAGACGCATAGAAACGTCCATGCTGGCACATACAGACACATTGTTTCAAGTAAGTAAGGTCTATGTACTAGAATTACATACTCGTAGATGCCATCTATATATAGGGCCCGGACAGAGTTCCAGGTTACCTAGAAGGGCTAGATCGCTTATAACGAATTTTCTATTTACTTACTTGAGCAAAAATGCATGTATTTACCATATCAGAGTGAAACTGTTTTAAACCTGGCTATGTACTGTTGTTACGAGTATGTACAGTTTTTCAGTCATAGCACCAAGGTATACTATCTAGAACACCTAGATGGTGTTTCCTAACAAAACAAATGTGTAAGGGAAATAATACCATTGGTAGGTAGGGAGAGCGCACCTATCGATACTTGCGACACAGCCATTTTAGGGGGGTCCAAAATAAGTAAACAAACATTTTTATTTGCTTAATTCACTACTTACACATTATATCTAAAGTATATTAACTATAAAACTACTAGATAACCGCTATATGCGTACTATAAGCTATTATAAAGCCCTCAAAACACTATTCTAAATTACCAAATTTGGCTGCTCACGCGCAAAACTATATAAACAAGCGTCGCCATCTGACTGCTCACTGGATTTGCCACTAGTTAGCTGAGCTACACGCACGTAGACGTATCGCAAATTGCACGGGCCACCATCATCAACCTACCCTCCATACTATCGATAGTGTAAGTTCTCGCGAGCTTGCACTTTCGGGAGTATTCAGGGCGGGCTTCGTTGCTACCTAACTGTTGGAGCTTGCACCCAACCGTTATAGTGGTCGCGAAGACTAGTCACATGAGTAGTTTCATGCTAGTCCCACAGCTTGAAGAAAAGAAGACCAGAGAAAAAGAAGCAGATGTCACCGCCTGGCGCCCGCGGACCCCCGGGCCGCGGCGCCCCCATCCACCAAGGTACTCGCCCGTCGATGGACCGGACCGCCTCGCTCCCTAACCTAGGGACCGCGGCGGCCGATGCACCGCCGCCCGAGGAGCCCCCCAGTCGCAGCCAACAGGAGAGCGCACCGAGGAATGCTGGCAGGCAGAGCGCCACCGGCGCCCTACCAGCAACACAGTCACCAACTACAAGGTACAGTGCCTCCCAATCGTGCCATCCTCCCGCAAAAACACCGATACCCGCGGAACGTAAATCGACTGCCAGAACCCCAGAAAATAATTTTTCGATTGTACCTCCAAGTACCCTTATTGAAAAAAAATCGGTGGATCGAAATGTTGGTCACCCAACTCGCCCACCCACTAAACCAAAAAGTCAAAAGCGGAGACAAACAGCAACAGACGATGTACCTGCATACTCTGTGCGCGCCTTGGCACGTACTAGTAACATTTAGCCTCGCGCACAAACATCGTCGCGCACCACACCTCATGCCTCCCAGGCTACCAAACCTGCACCAAGCAAGGCGCCAGCCCACATGCCGGCGCCACGCACTACACCTACACCTACAGCATCTCGCCCTATGCTAACGGGCACAAGTACCTCGGCAGAGATAGAAGCCAGGAAAAACAGCCGCGACCCGCGTTCAAGCCGCGATCCTCGCCGCCAGGTGGCACCACTAGTGGTACCATCAACCAATACCGGTTCGCCGGCCCCCCCGCGTACCTCAGCAGCCGACTCACCCGCATTTCGACGGCAGAGGAGGAGGCGAAACGCTACCGCATGGACACACAGCGCACACAGGCGCGTGAACAGCGTAGCACTAATTCGCCCACCTTCGCCGACGCTGTGCGACGCGCCCACTCGCCAACATCATCATCCGCCTCCTCCACTACCAGTACAGGAAGGAAACCATCGTCCGGGGTAAGTAGAGTACCTACACCTACCCCCAACCAGGACGCAGCCCCCATATCTACATCCGCTGAAATCAGCGCGGCACAGCTGGCCAAGAAAAAACGCCCACGCTACCCGCCACTAATAGTTGAGAAACTACCCAACTGGGCGACCCACTTCAGGGCTTTGGTCGCCAAACTGGGCCGGCCACCAAATGCCCGACCATACGGGCAAGGAGTTAGGTTCTCACCTGAGAGCCCTGGAAAAGGAAGAGCAAATCAGCTGGTTTGCGTACTCGCTCCAGGCTGAGAAAAAGCTCAAGGTAGCTATCAGGGGGCTGCCACCGGACACCGACCCCAAGGAGATTGAGGAGGAGCTCCGCAGCCTAGGCTATGAGCCAGAATATGTTAGGCACATAAACGCGCGCCAGGGAAGACCTGGCTGCGTGTTCCACGCCGTGCTGAACAAAACGGAGAATGTGAGAACGATCTATGACACCTCCGTGTTCCTATACATGAGAGGTGTCAAGATCGAGGCATGGCGTGGCAAACGTGGGCCCGCTCAGTGCGACCGGTGCCAGAAATTTAGGCACTCGTCACACCAGTGTCACCGCCCAATCGCCTGTGTACGATGTGGAGAGGGGCACGTAGCCAGAGAATGCACTCGACCCAGGGAACAACCGGCCACCTGCGCAAATTGCGGGGGCCCACACCCGGCCAGCAACATAAAGTGCCCCGTTTTTAAAAAAGAACTAACACACAGACGACTGGGCACTGTCGCCATTACAAACAACACGTCACGCCGCCCACAGAAAGTGGTGCAAACAGAGGCGAGGCCCCTAGAAGAAGAGGCCCAAGGCACGACATTAATGGCGGCAGCAAATGGGCCCACACAACGTGGAGAAGCGGCCTCCTCCTCAGGGCGGAGGAAGGAGAAGAGGGGGGGGAAGGGAAAGAGGAAAAACCCCCCCGCGACCGTAACTCAAGAAAAACGTACAGAGGCCACCCCTGCGAACAATTCGGCGCAGGCAGTAAAAAAATTTACACACACAAACTAACACATTTACAACATAACACCATCCTACAGCGGTCGGTTAACCGCCCGAACCACGTGATGTCAACAAACGCCGGCGGAAAACTACACGCGCGCTCCCTGCCGGCCGAGATAGATACTACAAAATGTGTTACAGAGGCGGCAAATTCTTGGAAGCATTCCGACCGAGATGCGGCACAAAATTGGAGCGTCAAATCACAACGGGAAAATTTTACTGCTTGCGCCATAAGACTACTGATGGACCTGATTAAGGCCATCAGGCAGGGTCAGGACGTGGAGCAGGTCATCCTCGACGGCTTAGCCGCGTTATTAACGCTTTACCAACATGAATAATAAGCCGTTGAGGATTGTCCATTGGAATGCTCGCGGCCTGAAACCAAAGGTCGCACTCTTCCGCCATCTCCTCAAGGAGCAAGACATCGACGTGGCGCTTATAAGCGAGACCTTCCTGGGACCTGGAGATAGGTGTAAGTTCCCGGGTTATCTCGCTTACAGGAAGGACGAACGGTCGGCATACGGAAATAATTTCCGAGGCCTGGCCGTGCTTGTAAAGAGGAGAGTCGTCCATCAAGAGCTTCCACTACCGGACCTACTTACAGTATACGCACTGGGTGTACAGCTGCACGTAGCCGGCGAAGACCTGGAATTATATGCTTTTTACAAACCGCCAAGGAACAAGCTCGACATGTCGGAGTTTAGAAAGCTTCTAAGCACCACAGACCACCCGACTGTCATCGCCGGTGACTTCAACGCAAAACACCCAGCGTGGAACAGCTCTCAGCACAATGATGAGGGGAGACGACTCTTCGCGGACGCGGAGGCCTACGGGTACACGGTGTACTGGACCTGAAACACCGACCCACTGGCCAGATACAAATAGATACATGCCCGACGTGATAGACATCGTTGTACACCGTGGGCTGCACGGCCAGGTCACACAGCAGGTACTGGAGGACGAGATGCAGTCTGACCATCACCCAGTACTTGTCGTCCTGTCAGACATGCCGACCCGCATCAAGCCTCAAGCGCCACGTCGAAAAATCGACTGGGACAGATTCACAGAAAGGGTATACTCTACCACGCCAACTCGACCTATCACTACCGCCGCCGACGTCAACCTACTGGCCGATGAGATCACTGCTTGCGTACAACAAGCACTGGAAACAGCAACATTGACGCAGCAGCAAGGGAGAGTGCTTCAGCCGCCCCTGCCAGCGCGCGTCAAACGGCTTATTACCGAAAAGAGGCGATTACGCAAGTAGTGGCAGCAGACAAGATGCCCAACAATGAAAACAGCACTAAACAAACTCACGGAAAAAGTGAAGGCCGAGTTGTGTGCTCTTAGAACCGCGAGTTGGGAGGAACACATTGACGCCGCGGAGTGCGATTGGACCTCCATCCACAAGCTGTGTAGGCAGCTTAAGAACACCCCAGCTCCGGTACGACCACTGCGTAGGCCACAGACATGGCGCTAAAGTACGTAGCGGGAGACCGAGCGGAGGTCTTTGCCGAACACCTGGAGCGTTAGTTCCAACCGAACCCGACCTCCCTACACGAACATGTCGCAGCAGTCGAGCAGCACATTAGAGACTATTTCACCACGCCGATAGCTCCCGATGAAGATGCCATCTATTTCTCGCCTGGCGCAGTCAGACGCGCCATCTTGCGAACGAAGCCCCGGAAGGCCCCAGGTGCCGACAACATCCCGAACACAGCGCTGCGCCACCTGCCCCACCGTATGGTCGCCGTGGCGCGCCTGTTCACCGGGATACTCCGCACGGGCTCCTTCCCGGCCTCGTGGAAAGAAGGGCGCGTCATCATGCTGCCCAAGGCGGGCAAGAATGTCCTGAAGCCGGAGAGCTATCGGCCGATCACACTCCTGCCCACCATCTCTAAAGTGTTCGAGTCACTCCTGCTGCGACATCTAACACCGCACATCGCACCGCGCCCGGTACAATTCGGGTTCCGCGCGGAACACAGTACGACGCTCCAGCTGTCGAGGGTACTGCACCTGCTGTCATCTACGATCAACAGGAAGTAGTACGCGGTAGCAGTATTCCTCGACATGGAAAAGGCCTTCGACCGCGTGTGGCACGAGGGACTAGTCCACAAGCTGGCCACATCCAGCGCGCCCCGTCGCGTGGTTAGAGTAATAAAATCCTTTCTGTCCCACAGGACCTTCAGAGTGGTGGTAGAAGGCGAACTGTCCGCCCCCCGCCCGATACTGGCGGGCGTGCCGCAGGGCGCCGTGTTATCTCCTGCGTGTTACTCACGTTACACCGACGATATCCCCACCACCCCATAAGCGACGCTAGCCTTGTATGCAGACGACGCCGCTTATATCACCAAATCCCTCAACGCCAAGCAGGCTCGCACGTAATCCCCGAGTGGCTAGCAAAGTGGCGGCTATCGGTTAACGTGGGTAAGACGCAGGCTCTTGTTACAGGACAGGGGACCCTCCCACCACTACTGAAACTACAAGGAGCCGACATCGAGTGGACGGCCCAGGCCAAGTACCTGGGCGTAACCATCGACCGTCGGCTCTCGATGAGGTTGCACGTCACAAGGGTGGTAGCGCAGTTCAAGGTCGCTCGCAGCCTCCTTTATCCAGTACTCTCGTCCCGCCTCCCCGCCCGTTCCAAGCTGGGTATTTACAAGACCTACCTGCGGTCCATACTCACCTATGCAGCCCCAGCTTGGTACGCCCTCACTGGCGATGCGACTAAAACCAAACTAAGAGCACAACAAAACATGATACTACGCTGCATTATAAACGCGCCTCGCTATGTGAGGAATGACGTCATCCTGCGGGACATAGGGATTGAGAGCCTGGATAAGTTCATCGAGCGACTTGCCACAAATTTGTTCGCGCGGGCCGACGCTTCTGCCTGGCCCCATATCACAGATATCGCGCCATGGCACGCGCACCCGCCCGACAAAAAGCGCCTCCTTCGCGACCTCATAAGTGACACCGCAACCTCATCCACCTCCCGGACTTGACGCCTGAGTAAGCAGTACCAGTCTACACGCTGCTTACTCAAACAATAACACTGCCCACACGACACCCACGGCGTGAAGTTTGTTCTAAGTTAATATAGACTCATTTCGCGTCGTAAACAGACACTCATAACTATACACTCGCTAGTACACTTGCACCGAATAGCGTCGCGAGTACCTCGCGCGCTATAGGTACATGAGCGGTGTAACACAGAACATTGCCGCTCCTACACACACAACGGCGGCGCTATAGTCGCTTACACTACCAAATTGTGGGTTCGTCTAAAAGTCGACACACCTGTCGCTGGTCACCCTCTCTGAGCCTCCCAGGGTACGCCCTGGGTCTCACTCGGAGGGGGGGGACCGCCGGGTGTCGTGAAGAAGCGGCGGACCGTTCAGAACGGCCGCCGCGGCGCGCCCACAGTCACATACAACAGATAAACATAGCTAGCGTAGGTCATTGACCCGCATAGGTCAACGGCCGCGCTAGCAAATGCTAGGCCCAGTCGGCACCAAAATGACGGGCCCGTAGTTACGAGCCCCGGTGCTGCACCCGCGGGCTGGGAACGAGGTTCCGGCACCGCTCGCCCTTACGGGGGCGGAGCGACTTCCAGTGGAGTCCAGTGGAGTGACTGCTCACTCGCCACCAGCCGTCGCCCCGTGCAGACGTCTCGCTGCCCGCTGCCTCGCCGCCGCTCGCAGCCCCCACCACGCGCCCCGCTGCGCCATGCTCTCCGCATCGTCGCGCCTCTGCGTGACGTCACTGCGGTGTCGCTACTAGTAACTTCGGTTACTAGTAGTGACAAGTTCAGCCCAACCCTTCCGGGTTGGGAAGGACGCCCATAGGCCCCTTCTGGGTAAAAACCACTCTTACGTGGTCCCTGGCGGAAACCTAACGGTGATAACTAAGCCAGCTGGAGTGTAGCCCCAAGCACTCGCTAAACCTCTTCAGGGTACGGCAGTTAATTGGAATCGGGAGCAGGGTAGTTGGCCTTGGTAGATAGCCTAGTCAACTCCTGTCTCTGTCCCACAGCAATCACCTGGTACGGTAGGGTGTGTCTACCCCTACGTACCAGACTCGTGGTACACAGGAGGAGGGTGGCCCACCTTCTGTGGGCTTACCGGTACCTTACATTACTACCCAGCGTGATGAGATTGCCACGTTCCTTCGCGATCATCAGCTGGATATCTTCCTCGTTCAGGAGACCCTTTTAAAGCCCCACCGCCGCGATCCTAAAATTGCCAACTATCGCATAGTTCACAACGATAGGACGCGCTGCCATGGTGGTGGCACTCTCATTTACTACAAAAATGAGCTCCATTGTAGCATAGTCACCCCACCCGACCCCACTTCGTACCTAGAGTACTCAGCCTGTCGGCTAGGAATGACTGGTCATCAGTCTATCACCATAATCTCCGCCTACTGCCCTCCACACCAGGCGTCATCGGGAGATAACCCAAACGGTCTCAAACAAGACCTTACTGCCCTCTTCGGCATGAGTAACTCTGTTATCCTAGCAGGTGATCTCAATGCTAAAGACCCATCCTGGAACAGTACCATTAATAACCCTAGAGGAAAGTTGGTACGGAGCCTATACTCAACCCTCCATTATGATGTTCTCGCCCCGATGAGCTTCACTCACTTCCCGGATAATGTTAATCATAGACCGGATGTCCTTGATGTAGCTCTGCTTAAGAACGTTAACCTTCAGTTACGCTCTATAGAAGCGATAGACGAACTAGATTCAGATCACCGTCCCGTGATCTTACACCTAGGTAGTCGCTCAGGCCTCCCAGATCCAGGACAGCCTCCCCCTACTAAAAATATCACCGACTGGAGGAAAGTAAGTGCTAAACTGAAATCCGACAAGTCCCCCCAGTTAGACTCAATCCCCAATATCCTAAACTCAGTCACTGACACGACAGCGGCGATCGACTCGCTTACAGCTCACGTACAATCTGTCCTGAACGAATGTTCAAGTGAGGTTCCAGTGCTGGACCCCCAGCAAGGGAAACTCCCGGACGATGTACGCAGGCTGATAACCAAGAAGAACGCCGCTATCCGTCATAACAGGAACTTTCCCTGTGTCGAAAACAGAACTCACATGCGTAACTTGCAGCAAGCTGTAAAGGAACGTACTGCTGAGCACCGTCCTGCGACATGGAATAAGATTCTGAGCGAACTAGAGCCCACCCACCATGCCTTCTGGCAGCTTCAGAGGAGATTACGCTCCACTGAAGACCAAGCCATGCCCCCGATTATTCGCCCCGATAAGAGTGTAGTGTGAGGACTCTGCTTAACTAAAAGGCAACCTACTTGCCTATATTAACACTGGCAATAAATATTACTTGAAGGGTAATATGAATTTAGAACATAAAATAAATGAAGATGTGTTTGCTAGACTTTTTCCGTGTATATAAGGGCTCCTCTGAGCTTTGATGTGATAGTCCGATGTGATTGCTGCTGAAATATAACTAGAATAGTGAATCCAGAGTTTTATTTAAGTAGCGCTTTCTGGCTACGTCCCCACAAATGTTGGAGGCGCCGGATACAGTACAGAATCCCAGAAGATAAGAAAATATAAAAAATAAATACGCGTGTATACGGCGTACAGTATACGACGTATAAGTGAGTGAAAAACGTTGAAAGTGTTTAAAGATAGAAGTTCGCGTGTGCATGGCGATATACAGTGCACGAAGCCCTATCGGCGTACATAAAGCAAGATAAGTTTTAACAGAGAGGGTTGTTACCTCTTATTCCCTCTCTTAAGCGGATGGAAATATAAGGAAGAGTCGGAATAAAGCTAAGTGGTTTTATTATTTAGTGTAATTGAGCATAAGGCTAGCATGATGAATGATTATTACACGGGAACGAACGGGTATTGTCTAGAGGAATTTTTAACCGAATTCAAGTCTGTGGCCGAAATAAATGAATGGAGAGAGAGCGACTACAGCCTGATCTTGGGAGGATTCCTGCAGGGGGCTGCATATTATTTTTATCGTATGATTTTTAAATATGACATGGACTTTGAAGTGTTATGCGATCGCTTGAGGAGTGAATTCTCTATATTTCACCGCAGATTTCGTTATTGCGAACAGCGCATAATAATCGCTGAAATAAAAGCAGATAAAAAACAACCTGATGTATTGTGTGAAGATGTTAATGCACATTTATTTTCTAGTATCATGATTAAGGACGAACAAACACAAAACAATATACAGTGCAGTGAAAAAAACGTTGACCACATTGACGGCGAAGGCGACACAATTGCAGACGATCACACCGACGGAGGGAGCTGCATGTTCGAGGACGATGGTGACCAGACCAGCGGAGATGACGGCCCCGTCGATGTCCAGTTGGAGGTGGAGTCTTTGTCGTCGTTCCAGGGCTAGTGCGCGGACGGCCCGGCTGACGAGGAGTTGGACTCCCTATCCAACAGCGAGTGCCTGGACGAGGGTATTGTGATGTGTCGGTCCAGTCCAATTGTCTCCACTTCCATTTGTCTTGCAGAGAAAAATGATGAGATTTCGTCGGAACAACTAGTTGTGGTTCCATCGGGACACCAATATGTCTCGGATATTAAAATGCATAAGAATTCCATTGATTTCAACCATAAAATTGAAAATAATATTGAAATTTTTCAATCTGACATAAAACAAAATTTTATAAAAGTCATTTTGAAAATAAAGAAGTTGACAGCCATTAAGAAAGGTTTTTCTCGAAATAAACCGAAAGAGATCCATAGGAAATTCAAAAGAGTCTTTAGTAAGATTTCGTATTGCGCCAACATAAATTCAAAGAAGGCGATCAATAAAAAAATGATTCGAATTAAATACAAAAGAATTTTTAATAAAACTTCTTGGGGAGCAAGGTTTGGTTCAAGGAATATTACTATGATTGTTGCAAGGAAAAATTCACTTCATATGTGCCTTAGATGTAACATTGTACAAAGATATATGTATAGCAAAAAGCAATTCGAATTCGTAAAATGCAAATTATATGGCAATTTTATAGAAAGAAGATTAGATATAAAGTTTTGTAAATAATGTATTTATGCAAACTGATTTATTTAATGTTGTCTTATATTTTGTGCTTTATTAACCAATGTTTTCTTTTCATGTCGTGCAAATGAATACGGTCCAACTTAGAAGGAATTTGCGATGCGCGCTGGGCATCGAATGAAACTAAATGCGAATGATTATTTGAATGATTTATCTGTATATGTTTTGATGAAATTAAATATTCCTCTGTCTTGTCTTTATTTACTAAATAGGATTAGCTTTTGAAATTGCTGAGGAAGTCCAAATACAAATCCATAAGGACTAAGTCAGAAACAGTCAAAAATTAATAAAAAAGTCTTAGAAGCCCCAAAGACGAATAAATGCTTTGAAAGCATAGATGTCATTGTAGGAAATGGTTTGACACGTATTCCCACACATAATACAAAAAAGACAGTGTCAAAACCTTGCCAAAAGTAAAGCATAGTTTTCATTATAAGAATTGGTGACATATAGTGCCATAGACAACATAATAAAGCACAGTGTTCACACCATAATTAAATTTAATTATACTCTATGCGCCGTATTAGCCACAGATTAGTTAGGCCGGACCACAAATAGAAGTATATAACTATGTAGGTTGTATAAAGGCCCATACCAAATAGTTAAACGATTATATGATGTAAATTATGTTATTATAAAAAAAAATAGGTGATTTAGGGACATAGTACATGTAAATAGATTAAACCACAAATAGATTAACACCTTTTAATGTTAGAGTAGGATAAGAGATAGGTTTAAATAGATAAGAATAGGTTAAGGTTAGTAAGATTTCCATAAAGGAAGAGGCCTGTTATCTAATAAAAGAAAAAAAATATGAATGACAACTATCAAATTTGACATATTGGAGTTAATAGGGATGGGAAAGTAGGAAGAAATGTATCGATATTCTCAAATAGTATCGATATATATAATTAAATTAGTTCTTTCCGTTGCATGTGCTGATGATGTGCTGATGAGTTGTGAGCCGCAGGGGAAAGAAGAGGCTGGCAACGTTGGCCACACGCATCGAAGATATGTTTATTGGTTTTGCGAATAAGGCAAAGGCACAAGCCAGGGTATTAGTATAACCGAGTGGGTTTCTTAAAGTAATAATCATAACTGAAACCGACTTTGCTAACGGGGCATAGCCTTTGCAAAGGATGTCGAGTTGACATCATTGGTCCAGTTTATGTCTGATGTTTAAAAGAATAAATGCATTTATAATAATAAACCCTGGTGCAAGCTCTATGAATAGGATTAGAAATTCGATGCGATCCAGCCTTTCCTTCTCTGGCCTGATAAACGCACGAGATCGAAAATTTGTATCTTATCTGAATTTTGAGATTAAACCCCATCCGGGTCGATGTGAGTTGACGCATCATTCTTGTGTTGGGAGGACGCCTTGTTCCTTTTTCAGAGGTTTTGGTCAAGGAGGTTCAAGCATGACGGCGCACATTTGTTAGTGCGTGTGTGCACGACAGCTGAAGTTAAAATCACATATCGGAGCGTCCGAAAACTCGTTTGTCATGATTAAGCCTTCCCCTTTTCAGGGTCGTACCTCAATTGTAAATGTGATTCCTCTGTTAGGTAAATGTTCGGGTTAGGATAAGGTAGGATTCATGTAACCTTCCAAGACATAGAATAGAAGCACTTCATATGATTCTGCGCGTCTATTCGTAGGGGCAACTAGAAGGCAACCTACTTGCCTATATTAACACTGGCAATAAGTATTACTTGAAGGGTAATATGAATTTAGAACATAAAATAAATGAAGATGTGTTTGCTAGACTATTTCCGTGTATATAAGGGCTCCTCTGAGCTTTGATGTGATAGTCCGATAGAAGGTGCCTATGGGTAGGCACCTTGCTGCTGAAATATAACTAGAATAGTGAATCGAGAGTTTTATTTAAGTAGCGCTTTCTGGCTACGTCCCCACAGTAGCATTCGAAAACTCTGAAAAAGCCGAATGCCTGGCTGACAGCCTCGAATTTCAATGCACACCCAGCTCCCAACCAGTAGACCAAGCTCACCTAGACATGGTAGATGCTGAAGTCGAACGTAGGACCTCCGTTCCACCGGTTAAAGACCCTGATGACCCGCTACCTCCCGTCACCCCAGACAAAGTAGAGGAGGTCATCAAAAGGCTTCACTCTAACAAAGCCCCGGCCTTAGATGGCATCACCAATAAGGTGTTGAAACTCCTCCCTCACCATATAATTCTGCAAATGACGGCCATATTCAACGCTGCATTAAGCAAAAATATCTTCCCCCAAGCCTGGAAACAGGCCACTGTGATAGACATCCCTAAACCGGGTAAACCCAAATCGGAGCTTACCAGTTATCGTCCCATCAGCCTACTCAACTCCCTCGGAAAGGTCTATGAGCGGCTTATTTATAAGCGGCTCAAAGACTTTGTCGAGCGAAAGAGCCCTATCCCCCACGAGCAATTCGGCTTTCGTTCCGAACACTCTTGCCCCCAACAAGTTCACCGCATCGTTGAACACACTAGTGCTGGTTTCCAGCGTGGTCTGGTGACGGGTGCCTTGTTCTTCGACATAGCGAAAGCGTTCGACAAAGTCTGGCACAATGGCTCAATTTATAAGCTATACAAACTCAAAGTGCCAGATCGTCTCGTGCATCTTACGAGACTGGATGTCGGACCGAACTTTCCGCTATCGTGTCGAGGGAGAACTCTCCTCCCCTCACCCCATACGAGCAGGAGTCCCTCAAGGCTGCGTATTATCCCCCATTGCCTTCACGCTGTACACAAGCGATATCCCAAAAACCAAAGAGAGCCAGTTGGCACTATTCGCTGACGACACGGCCCTTTATTACACTGACCTAAGACCCAATGCCATAGCCCTAAAACTCCAGAGAGCCGCCAACACACTGGCCAAGTGGTTTCGCCTCTGGAGAATAGAAGTCAACCCAGACAAAAGCCAGGCTGTCCTCTTCTCGAGCTCTGACCGAAAATACAATAATAGATATAAAAACCCCCACCCCCCAAACCCATAACCATGTACGGCAAGCCGATCCCTTGGGAATGGCAAGCCAAATACCTAGGTGTCACCCTTGACAACCACCTCACTTTCGCCAAGCACATAAAGGTGGCGCGCTCGCGAGCCGCCTTCGCTATGGGCAGACTTCATGGGATGGTGAACGCAAGCAGCGGCTTGTCACTTAGGTGCAAGCTGCGCATTTTCACTGCGGTCATCCGTCCCATCATGACCTATGCATGCGCTGTCTTCGCACACGCTAAGCCCCATCACATTCACAAGCTTCAGGTTATACAAAACCGATTCCTCCGAAAAATCACTGGAGCCCCCTGGTTCGCTCGGAACCAGGAACTCCATCGTCGATCTCAGAATCCCCACAATACAGCAGTTTATGAAACGCATTACCATACGCTTTTTCGACTCTGCTGTCAACCATAGTAACCCCCTAATTGAAGCGGCCTCCCGCTACAAACTCTCCCAAATATCTAAAGTTCGCCGACCAAGGCTCACTCTCTCCACCCCCGATGACGCCACTACCCTGTTCCATGAGAGCAACCCAAAGACCAGCACAATTCGCAAACAAAGACCGCCTTCGTTCCGCCCTCGCCGCCGAGGCCCGCCGCGACGTCCCCAACAAGATATACAAGCCAGCCCGCGTAACGCTGGCCATAGTTAAATTCTAATTAGTTAATTGGAGTTTCTTGTCCGTTCTTCTCCACGTAGGCTTTTTCCGAACGGATGGTAGAATCACTTTTACTAGATCCAGCCCTAGCTGTCCCCCCAGCGACGCCCTGAGCCGAGGTTCGACTCCACAGGGGGTAGCCCTTAGCGTGGTCACTTAGTTTTAGTATTTTTGTGCCTGGCTGGAGGCTATATAGCTTAGTCTCCACAGGAAAGCCCGGTTAAGCAATAGCCGGTCACTCTGACCGAGTTGCGAGACGCCACCTAGAGAAAAAAAAAAAACTGACTGCTCATTTCGAACTAAACGGTCGTGGCGACCGGTCGTTTTTACGGAGTTTGAATTTGTTTTTCTTTCCGTAACTACCGCACTCAGTATGTATATAATGATTCTAATTTACTTGTTAAACCCCATATTAACCTAATACATACTGATATACACTAAAACATAATGTTTAGTGCCTCAAAAATGCGAACTCAATTATATGTTCGAAAAAACTATAAAAGAAAATTTCTCGTCTAAAATTGTTTAGTACGAGATAGCGCGCTGGGGTAAGCCCATACAATTTTATATTTACAAACTATACTAATATTGTTTGTGACGCCTCGTCGCGAACACTAAAAATGCTTGAAACCTGGGTCTACAAAGAGGTTCAATTGACATTATTTGTTCAATTCAAGCGATGCACTCATCGCAGTTGTAAGGAGAAGTGTACACTGAGTATTTCTTAGACAATTGCTTGTTTTTGTGAAATATAAATTGCTTTTACCCAAATTTAGGACCTGAAGCGTGTAGCTCTCCTACCGTGTTAATATACGGTTTATCGAATACTTATATTAGACGATAAAGTCATGGTTTTCCTTCAATTTATATCGTACAATTTTTTTCTCACAGGTACTTTTTTTTTTTGTTTCAGGGAAAAATAAGCCTAAAGAGCCTCAAAGTTATTTTAGACCTCTTCCTCTTGTCTTTTTATTGTTGTTTCTTTTTAATTATGTCTTGACTGATAAATGAGATTGGACGTTGAGGAAAAGGCAAACCTTTTAACCTGATGGGTTTAAAATCCCAAGAGGTTTCTTAAAACAAAATATAATTTTAAGGTCAGTTAAATTAAAAAAAAATGGTATAGTACTATTAATTATGTGTCCATGTTTCTGTCTCACATTTTTTGGGCTTAAGCATGCAACCCATCTTACGGTAAGTGGTCGACGTCACCTATGGACATCGTGAAAACCAGGGGTCCCACAGTGCGTTACTATCCCCTCTCTCCATAACTGAACCAATGTGCGATCTCTGACCTCAAATTGTGCTAATAATTAGCCACTCTACTCAATCTGCCTAGCCTTTCCCCAACTATATTGGGTTCGGCTTCCAGTTTAACCGGATTCAGCTGAGTACCAGTGTGAGCCACCCTACTAAACTATATTTTTGAAAACTCAAACCTAACTCCTAACTAACAACGTTCAATAAAAACCAGCTACTTTACCCAAGGATTCGCAGGAACTCTTTAACAATACTAAGGGCAAAGAATTTTTATTTTCAGACTAACTTCAAGTCTGCAAATGACATTCCTCCTCTGTAATACGCGAATTCTTTTAGCGTTCCCTATTATTTGAGAAGTATAGGATAACCCGACGATGCAAAACCGTTTTGTTTTATTAAAATTATGCTTAACGTGAATATGATTTTGGCAATATGCCGTGTAAATACGTGTAGATCACAAAGACATTTGCCGCAATTTTGTTATGGGTACTTTTTTTTTTTTTTTTTATCTAATATAGGCTCGCGCTTGACCACTATCTCACCTGATAGTAAGCGATGATGTGGTCGATGGTGGAGCACGCTTGCCTAGAAGTAACCTATTCACTCTTGACTTAAAGACCCCTAGATTGTAGCTATCGGGAAACACAGACTCCGGCAGGGAATTCCACTCCTTAGCTGTACGCATAATAAAAGTATTCCCATTTATTATACTGTTGGCAAAAGAGATATAGGCAGATTGATATATCATGGTTTTGCTTACAGTTGATGGCAAAAGTCTCGCCACTTTTCACATGGGATTTAAACATAACTGCTGAAATGAAAGTTTACTACAGGTAGTTTGTCTAACCCTGCGGGGGACACAAGCGTGGTGTTGTGTTACAATACATCATGTTTTTGTCTACAATGAATAGTACAAATATTTTTCGAACTCCTGCAGCCCGAAGTCTGGATATTATGTTATATGCGCTGTTGATGTTTATCAAGCTCGACCACAGTGTCGAGGGCTCAACTATCAGTAGTTGAGTCTTAAAAATAACATGCGAAATATAGTTAAAACCCTACCTAGCCTCTCGGGGGTTATGTAAGATCTTTTATCGTATGGACGCATTACACCCATACAGTTTTTTATTAATTTTTCTTTTCTCAATTTAGTTCAAACTATATCTATATATATAAAGTTTGTTTTTATAAATATATATAAATTAATCCCTATTTCCCTTAGTCACGACATCACGCGTGAACGGCTGGTCCGATTTCGCTGATTCTTTTTTTGTTGTGTTTTTTTTTGTTTGGTAAAGGATCATATGAAAGAAAAACTAGGTCAAAAATTGGAAGGTAGGTAGAGTAGGTATGTAGGTGGGGTAGGTAGGTAGGGTAGGGTAAGTAGGATAGGGTAGGTAAGGAAGGGTAGGGTAGGTAAGGTATAGTAGAGTAGGTAAGTTAGGGTAGAGTAGATAGTTACGGTAGGGTAGGCAATTGGCTGTAAAGAGGAGAGCGCATCTCCTACAGGCTCACCCACGTACTCACCGGGCACGGTTGCTTCAGTGAGTACCTGAATAGGATTGGGCGACAGGCCACGGCAAATTGCCACCATTGCGGAGGTGACCTGGATTCTGCACCACTCACGCTTGAGGAGTGCCCTGCGTGGGCGAGACCTGTCTTTGCCAGCAGTTGTGAGGGTCATGCTGGCAGAGACAAAAACCTGGAGCGAAATGGTCTCCTTCTGTGAGACCGTAATGGTTCAGAAGGAGGCCGCTGAGCGGGCTCGTGAGAGAGCCGATCCCACTCGGAGAAGAAGGCGTTAGGGACGCAACCACCCCGATACCTAAAACGCCGAAACACTACCCCCACCAAAGCAGGCAGGACGCCGGCGTCCTGCCTGCGTGACCCCGGGGTCACGGGCACTCAGTTTGGGGACTCCTTCTGTCCACCAAGTGACTCCAGGAAAGACCGTGGCATAGTGATCACGTGCTGCCGTGCTCAGCGAGGCTCAGTAGAGGCGCTTTTTCAGTCTCCCCAGGGATGTGCCTTAACATGCGTTGCGCTGAGGGGTTCCGGGTTGGTCTATTGAGAGTTCACGGAGCTCCTTCTACGTGCTGAAAGTGATCACCAGGTGGTTTTATTGAGGTAAAAATCCTACACCCACTGGTCTTTTCCCCAAAATCCAGGCGCCTTTTGATGGACTCCCAAAGACAAAAAAAAAAGACGTGGGCAGTTGACGGGAGCGAATCCGAGGGTACAGCTAGTGATAAAAATACAGAAAATAAATTATATGGTCAAGTGGACTCGCGGGTACTGAAGCGAGCGGTTCCAGCTGACCAAAGACTGAAATAAAATCTGAACTGAACAGCTGAATACTTTTCTCTAACATCAGAGATATGTACGTACTTTCAATAATATGTACTTTCTTAGTTTATCTTGGATATCGCTGAAATCAGTGAAGGAAAACATCGTTATGATACCTGAACTTAGCATAAATATGTGTTTGATATCGCCAACCCGCCTTGAACAAGCATGGTGATTATTGCTCGTGCCTTCTCTTTACGAGGAGAAGCTTTTGCCTTGCAGTGGGACAGTAACAGTTTGGTATTATTACTATCAGAGATCAGAGATGCCATAATCACATCACATCCTGAAAGACTGCTAATGCCCCAGGAAGAAGTATACAGGATACTTATAAGGAGGCATCCAGGTAGATAGGTTCTATAACAATAACTTACTAGAGTCCCAAACAATCAACACTAGTTTTCATAACGAACGAAACTAGACTAACATTGTCTGTTTGTCTGTCATTGTCGAATGATAACATAAATTTACACTAACCGCCACGGCTCAAAACCTGAAGTAATTGCGGTCATAAAAAGTGTGAGTAGGACAGTAAATACAGAATCTCGTGTCGTCTCGCTTGCGAGTTTTGTGTCTGCAGCTATTTAAGAAAAAAACCCTTATGTTTAGTTTGACCTCCTACGAATACGCACGCTTGTGCAGTAGGTACAATATCTCCCGCGATAATGGCCAAAATTCGTTTCGTACCATATACGGTACCGCCTTTTCCAATTGGCATGGATAAAACGGCACCACACTAGACAGGCATATTCTCAAGGGAAAAAGCAAAGCATTATTCCATTGAAGTCTTCCAAAGCCATGGTTAATTTTGTTTGGTTTTGCTGGTTGGTTTCATGGTTTTCAAAACACTGGAGTATGAAGGAGTTGCCCATTTTTCAATAAACCCGTTCTAAAATTAATAAAATTTATGCTACTCACAGAAATCATTGCCCTTAAATACGATAAGCGAACTCGATCCTGAATATTGAAATAGAAACGTTGATATTATACCGGTGGCAGATCCAGAAATTTGCAATCGTAACATTATGCAAATTATTACATGGAAATATACGGAGCGGTATACCGACTTCAACGTATTTAGCTGCCAAGAAATGAATAAAGATCCCACTGCAGGTATTGCATGTTTTCGATATTGATGAAACACACCCTGGAATTTCTTAGTACCAGCAAAAATCCAGTAAAACCTACCCAAATCTGGGCATTGTATCCAGGATCTCGTACTCACTACTTGTAACTACTAGACCAGAAAGTCCTTCAGCAAGTGTGACGTGTAAAATTTGGGCTGATCCCCATTACAGAATAACCCAAAACACTTATTTTCGCAGCAGACAAACACAAATAAAATGAATTCATTATGTTTGCGAATTAGCACTCAAGTGACAATAATCGACTAAATTCTGATCCGTGTATTTTTCATTCTTGATATCTCAGCATTTACCTGAACTTGAAAGAACGTCAACCAAATGAAAATTGATTTAATAATGAATTGCCATGCAGTTTGCTTTGAATACGATTTTTTCAGCTTAAAGTGACAGGTGAACGTCGGTTATGATGGAATGAAGTCTTGAGAACAGCCACAGATAGGTGCATCACGATAAAGATTCATAGAAATTGTTCTGTCATATAAATCTATTTCTATAATAAATTATTGACTCATTGTGGTCACATTACCCATCGCAACTATCTGTGGGAGCCTTAAAGGCCTCAAGACCATGCAAACTACTCATATATTGCGTTCATACGTAACTGAAATAGAGGGACTATTTATCTAAGTAATCAAATAGCACAATTTTCCTACTTATACTTGTCTGTTAACTTTCTAATATTCAATAACTAAGTTTTCACATAATCATAAAAATATACACATTTAATGTGTCGTAAATTCCGTAAAACTTTACTACATTCAAGAACACTATTTTTTAATATTTGTATCATAACTTGCGAGACATTTATTTTCTGCTCCGCCTTCATCATAAGCCTTATGATGTTCCCGCTGCTGGGACAGAGACATTCTCTATGTGAGAGAGCCTCAATCCACCACACGGCCCCGGTGCGGGTTGGTGGATGTCACATGTCTTCGAATATTTGGTTCTAGGCTAATGTCCGATTATGGAAGGTTTACTTCACATTTTGAATCTTATTAAACTCTCTACTGAACGGATCAAAAGTAATTGAAGGTGTAGGTCAGAGTGTAATGAGAATAAAACGATAATTTCACCTACTATTTAAAGTTTTATTTTTAACCGCCGACGGAAAAGGACGGGTGTTATAAGTTGGACTTGTGTTACTGGGTATCTGTGTGTCTGTCTGTGGCATCATAGCGCCTAAATGGATGAACCGATTTTGATTTAGTTTTTTTTTTTTGAATGGTGATTTTGTCGAGAGTGTTCTTAGCTATGGTTAGTAAAAGCCGCTCAGCCGTTCAAAAGTTATGGGCATTTTACTGTTTGAATCAGGGTGTTTTCGCAATATATCGTGTCATAATTACGTGTTCAATAGATTGCCGATCGTAACGTATCTATTTTGTACTAGATAAATTATGTAGCATGAAATAAAAATGAGTCGGGGGTTTTTTAAATAATGAAAATTTACTTGATCTATATGAATATTTCTCTAGAATTAGATATTTATCTCATATCTCGGATAACATACAAAATACCCCGAATAAGTGTTTTTTTTATTACCCACAACATCACGCTTTTATTTCCCAAGGTTTAAGCAGAGGTATGCCAATAGTACACCTACCATTCACCAGATTAAGTCCAATGTAATCAGAGCTGGGCAAAATAAATGCTTTCCTTTAGTTAAAATACAAACTAAAAAGCTATCTTGCATGTATTTAAAATACGAAATACAAATATTTTTTATATATTTGAAATAAAAAACAAAATACGTGTTTTCATTTAAAATATAAAATACAGTCGATCATCCATTGATAAATTTAAATAATACACATAAGTTTCGTGAAAATAACCGTTTGAAATGAGAATGATAATTGACAAGATGAAGAAACTAGGCAAATTGACTTACGCGGTCGCCATTTTACTTGCAAAAGCTATCGAGCGCTATTTTCTGCAGAACGCACCTATTAATAAGATCGCTAAATGTATTTTTGGTCAAATGTATTTTAAAGCCTTAAGTATATGAAATAGTAACTAAAAAATACCTCAGCATCAGGTATTTGAAATACTTTTTTTAAAGACGCTGTTACATTTTCGACGAACTCAAATTTAGGTATCTAGTCGCACACAGCAACATTACGCGCACGCACTCATTGAAACTACTGAGCGCTCGATTTTATACATCACCGAAATAATATTTATCCTAGATATTATTTTTTTATTTTATTGGAATTGATTCAGGAAGGTTAGTTGGCACTTTGAAAATGCATTTGGTAACTTTTACAAACCGTCGTCGTAAAAAGTAGGTTATTATTTTCAACCGACTTCAAAAAAAGAGGTGCTCTATCTTTTCGTGAAAACTACTTATCCGATAATGATCAGGTTTTCGTCGATAAATGTATGTCTTTTCAGGAGAGGTTTTATTGTATAATATATTAGAATCTGCTAAAGATCTTCGGCGATAGACAATGGAACTCTTCAATAACAAATAGCAAATGACCTGCGAATAGTGTGATCGTATGTTTGTTTCGTTTTACCATACCATAATATAAAATCACGCTTAAATGGTTTTAGGGGGTAAACAGACGTATTTAGTATACCCACTATGGGGTGCAACAAAAACTAAAAAGAGAAAAATAATAACTTTCCTGTGTCGAAAAACCAAAAAACAATAGGTACCGACACCGACATCCGAAAAGAAAATTAGTTTGGACTTTGTTGTAGTAAGTAGATATTTAAAAAAAAAATGTTAGGTACGTGAAATAAGTAGATACCTATAACGAAATAATTTTTGGTCACAAGGATTAAAAATGACTTGAATTTTTAATTTGCTTTACATGGAACATATTAAATATTATTATCTAAAATTTTTACATAATGAGCAGCAGCTAATGACATACTACCCAAAATCCATGAAAATTACACCCATGACGAAAAGATATAAAATTTTCGTCGGCGCCATCTTGTATTTTAGTTTTGCCCCATATTCGATATAAGCGACCCAAAAAACCATGACAATGACACCCATGACGAAAAGATGTCAAATTCTCGTCGGCGCCATCTTGTATTTTGTTTTTGACCCCATATTCGATTTAAGCGACCCCAAAAATCATGAAAATTACACCCATGACGAAAAGATGTAAAATTTTCGTCGGCGCCATCTTGTATTTTGGTTTTGACCCCATATTCGATATAAGCCACCCCAAAAACCATGACAATGACACCTATGAAGAAAAGATGTCAAATTTTCGTCGGCGCCATCTTATATTTTGGTTTTGACCCCATATTAGATATGAGCGAACCCAAAAACCAAGAAAATTACACGCATGGCGAAAAGCGGCCAAATTTTCGTCGGCACCATCATGTATTTTGTTTTTGACCCCATATTCGATTTAAGCGACCCCAAAAATCATGAAAATGACACCCATGACGAAAAGATGTCAAATTTTCGTCGGCGCCATCTTGGGTTTTGGTTTTGGCCCCGTATTCGTCATACATACAAACCGGTTAAAATCATAAATCTCCTCCCACTCATCCACTTCTAACCTTCACCGCCGATTGCTTGACCTTACCCATCCAAATCCTAATCTTACTAAGAGCTGTTTAAACCCACCCATCCATTTCTCAACCTTGTCAACAACTGCTTAACACCACCTATCCGAATCCCGATCTTACCCAATATAATTTCTAAATCACATTCTTAATAATAACAGGAAACTCAAACATACATTTATTTCGGCCCGTTAAAATATCAACTCCTTTCGACCAAGACAAACGACGACGCCGACGGTACTCACACGCATGCACACTACAATCTTTTCTATTACTTTTATCGTAATTATTTTTTGCGAAAGAGCGATACGGCCATCCTTCCACGAGCACTTTTGAGCGCGGAATGAAGAGCCTCGGTCAGCCTCGTGTGCAAAATGTATGAAGAAGTCGGCAAGTGTTTTTATTTTAGCTAATAATTAAAAAATATAATGATTTAAGTAAAAAATAATTAGCTGAACCTGTAAAGGACTATATATACCGCAATTTCTTATAATTTTGAAGATTAAAAAATGCTGTAAATTTACCTAAACTGGGACCTATTCGGATCCTACTTTTTTAATATTTTTGCGATTATTGTGATGGGCAAAACGTATTTGTGCACTAATTTTGTATGACGTCATACAATTTTTCTGATGCCAATCTAGAGCTGAATATATTATCTTTAAATTAAGACCATGATATCTTCACATCTGTGATTGCATATATATTAAAATTGTACCTGAAAAGCACTGTTATTTGTAGAAAAATGTAATAGCGTCCTTAAGAAGTAATTGAATTACAGATACCAAATACGTGTTTGTATTTCAATTACGCCAATTGCTGTCCAACCCTGCTTGTAATAATGGTGAGACCATTGCCATCAACTGGTAACGAATTTAGACACCGGACTGCTACTGAAAAATGTTTGATGGCGGCTGACAATAAACTAAGTAAAAACTATTTTTTGTTTTATTTAACCACGGAACCCACCGTAAGTTTTCTTCTGCCTTAAATATTATACAGATAAGACGGGATTTTGTACTATAGCCAATATTACTTTCGTTATGTTGGGTCGTAATATCATTATGGCTCTAGAGATGAGGTATGAAGCACAATGTAGTAAGTAATGGGCTATAGTGAAGTGATATCAAATAAAGTAGGCTCTGATGCTTTTGTTGCGTGACCTAAGAAATTAGCTACTTATTTTTAACAAGGCCGTGGCGGTCATTGCTCTTTATTTTTTTCGACTTCATGCACAAAGTAGGAACTTAGGCTGATTTAATGCCACCAGGTATTCGCTATCATTCAAAATTTGGGATATCGAACACGTCTGTTCGCCACAGTCGAGTCAAAAGGCAGCCAACCATTGTAATATGTGTAAAAAATAAATGAAATGAGAAATAATAATGCTTCTTCCTTTCCTTCACTTAATATCTTTTCTTACAATCCCGAGAAAATAAAAGACGTATCGTTTTTATAAGTAAAAATATATTTAGAATCAGGGTGGATGTCGATTCAGGACAGTGTTATTGTCTTTATTTCCGTTTATGATATTGAGAATGACAATAAATGAAAGTGGGTCAATGGCCGCTACTGCTAAAATGCGTCAACTATAGTGTTTTAGTTCCTAGGTTTTTTAGTTTAGCTATGTTTTTTTATTAGAGAAGAAGGTAAGGCCAGGTGCGCAGTACCCATAACCGAAAAGCGTGTATGACTAGATGTGTGAACGTGAGTGAAGCAAAAGAAGTATGTAAGGATCATAGCAGGTGGCGTTCTGTATTTTCTGCCTGCCATGGAAAAAGGCGTGATTTTAGATATGTAATGGGTGTCTCAGAAAGAGTGCACTTTTTAAAATTGGAATATTTTTTTTTTCATGCAAGTGGCAACTCTGAAATTTGATTAAATTTGACCTCTGTTTATTCCGATTATTAAAAATGGAGCGCTTTTTGAAAGAACAACGCGTTATAATTGTGAAAACTCATTACAAAAATATGACATCATAAAATTACAAAAATATGACTCATTACAGGAATATGATAACGGACTTCTTGTGGCCTCAACTGGACGGCGTGAATCTGGACAGCATGTGGTTTCAGCAGGACGGCGCAACCTGCCACACCGCGCATGAAACAATCAACTTATTGCAGCAACGATTTCCAGAACACATTATCTCACGAAATTCAGATGTCAACTGGCCACCAAGACCGTGCGATTTAACGCCGTGCGACTTTTTTCTTTAGGGTTTTGTGAAATCTCGGGTTTATGCGAATAAACCCGAAACAATTCCTGAGCTCAAATCGGAAATCTAACGTGTCATCGATGAGATACAGCGATTTAATACTTGTTTTTATTTTAAAATGAAAATGTGCACTCTTACTGAGACATCCTTTATGTAGAAAAGAAGGTACTTACGCCAATAAAATTTTGTAATTTTGTACGTTTTATAAGCAGCCAAACTTTGTGGAAAGTGACACTTTTATTCACTAGTGCTTTTTACTTTTTTTTTTTTAATTTTTAACTCCGTCGTCAGCCGTTTTACAAATTAGTTAAGTACAGATTATAATTCATATAAAAGGTGAAATATAACTAATACTTCATTAAAGGCAATTTTAATTACTATAGATTTAGATTTGATCAATAAATTAATTTAAAATATTAATTAAATATGTTTGGAAGAACGTATATTTTGCTCGCGCCTTTTTGCTTCACGACGTGATAGCTATTTGCACATGCGCAGTAGATATGCCCGTGGAACTATTAGTTAACCTGTGGATATGCTGAGCGCGCTTGAATAAGCCCGCCATTTTATTTCTTTCTTTCTTGGTTCACATATATTGCCTCGCACAATGCATAGTAAAATGTTGTATGATACACGTAAGATGATTCCCGACACGTGTCGATTTATTCACTCATCGGGTATCACCTACCTGCCGCACTTGTAGCATAAATAACTATTAACAAACACCCACTTTCTAATACCGTGTGAATGGGATTCTTAGTCTATTTTTATTAGTTTTGTTCCAACCCAAATCATTGATTCCGTAGACAAGCCATTTAAGCCTAATCGCATACCAAAGAAAAGACTTAATTATACCTAAAACAATACTCTTCTTTTGTGACAGCCGGATAAAAATAACGTTTCAATATAATTCCAGCTGATTATTAGGTCAGACGAAAATATTTAAACCACGTTATAAGATAAACTTATGATAAGCTATAAAAATTATATCAAGGGCAAAGTAACTATTTGTGGAAAAATTATATCAGTTTTTATTTATGGAGAAAGTATTAAATATTAGATCGTGTTAATATTTTTTATAGTTGAGGTAATATTAGGTACAGAAATGTTTAGGATGTCGGTAAAAGGCAATCAGCAAAATCACCCTTAAGATAATGTGTCCACTCTTCTCTTCTCTGAGTGTACTCGCACTCGCGAGTGGACTGTAATCCACCACACAGGCCCTGTACTGATTGATATAACCGTAGATGTCACATGCTTTTGCTTTTTTAGGTACTGTACTTTTTTATTTTTCACCGTGTTGATAGCACTGGTGATGAAATTACACTAGCAATAAGTAAAGCCCTTGCCTTAGTTCAAACCTACGACTTCGAAACTTTCAACTCGCATGTCGGAGCCATAACTACCCGGCCACCTCGCCTCTCAAGGTAATAGACAATTAATAGGTTATATTTTCTTCTAGCTGTTAACAAAGGCGTGGCCCGCGTGAGAGTCAAGGATTATCCCATTGATACGTGATACTTGAATAAAAAATATAGTCTATCGTAATCCACATCATGGCCTACCCGTATTTTAAATCCGTTGAGGCAAGATTGATCAACAAACACCCAAACAAAAAGTAACAGCAGTAGGAGTAAATTTTACCCCTTTTTGCAGTAAATAAACCCAAAATACAAATTGAAATGTTATTCCTCCGCAGTACTTAATCCAATCAGTCACACAAAAATATCAAGCTGAATCCGCAAATATTCACAAAAAATAAATTTTAATTTACGCCGAGGAATCTGTCGCGTATGATAAGTCGATTTAGGAACGAGCAATCTCAAGATCATTTTTTTTTATGAAAATTGTTAACAAGACTTTTTTCTTGTTGTAGCAATAATAATAGGTAATAATATAAAACGATGTATTCTGTCCAAGTCTTTTTTATGAGATATTGAAACCTTGAAATGGGGATGTAGAAAATAATGTGAAAATGAATTACCCATATAATCCTACTTAGGTACGGCACCGTATATAATTTTGCAAGATCACAAGTGTTAGGTTAGACGACGATTTTTATGTGCTGATAATATTGTGGCGTTACTTTTCTTAATAAATTATTTACCTTTCCTATTAGGAAGAAGACAGAGGCTGCATATTTATGTTTCGACACATTCTTATCTTTGCTGGTTTTTAGACAAACAATAAATTTTAGGTATGTTAATGCAGAAAATACTGGCTACAAAAACTTTGGCTAGCTTGCCAAAAAATTATATAATGTGCACTTAATTTCATTGATAAAAACACCCCACACAAGGGGTTAAAGCTCCACACGTGTTTAATGCATTTCCTAAAATTCTGCAAAAATACATGGGGTTATTTTAAGGCAACAATAAAATTAAAACCAATTGGCTTAGAGCTGTGATTGTTATTTCAGTGTCTAGAACAACTCAAAGACTAACAAAAAAACTATAAAAGGCATGAGCCAATCCCTAAAATATGTTTTAGGAAATACAATTAAAACGGTTGAAATTATGTTTAAAGATTGATATTTGTGGCTCAATACAATAATATCTTAACTTTTGTGTGTTAGTTGAATATATTTTTAAAATTGTATGTGCTGTGGCCGTTACAATAACATTATTATGAGAACTAATATCTTTTGAAAACTTAGACCCGACCGTATGGACAGCTTTCACGAACCCATTGCTCTATTCGTCCACGGAGCTCCGTATAAAGGCACTCGAAACGATTCTAGAGTTCGAGCTGAAAGCTCTCGGGGTTTTTGATCTGGATCTGTGCTGGACAGAGCGTAGACTTCATCAGTCGAGACCTTTCAAGCTTGAAATTAATGTTCAATGTGCCTCTTACCATGCGGTGATCGATTCCGATATTCACCGAATTGATCACCGAAACATAATTGAACATTTGCTTCTTGGTTGACATGATGAAGTCGATCTCGTTTTAGATGCATTAACGGGAATCTGGCAGGTCCTCTTCCTGTGATCACGCTTTCTGAACAAGGAGTTTATCATAATATAAAGGCTTTCCTTCTCTATAAAACTGGCCATTAGGTGACCCCGGTTCCGTATGGTGCCGGAGTTCCGAATGGTGCCGGACGTAAAGAATTTCACCATCCCATGTCTTCCCGTGGGTGTCGTAAGAGGCGACTAAGGGACAAACCAGAGAATGGGCAGCAGTGTTCTCTGTGCTTCTATAACAACCATGCTGCGATCGCCAACCCGCCTGCCAAGCGTGGCGATTATGGCAAAACCCCCTCCAATGAATAGCACAAATCATAAATTACCCCTAGTACCCGGCAGCTTGCCTACCCTCGACTACGATAGCGGTCAAGGCTACGGCATGGCAAGGGGTGCTAAGAATCTCCGGACGAGATCCGGCTATCACAACAATCACCGACGACTGGACCTGGCAACGTACAACACGCGCACACTTCGGACCGACGAGAAGTTCACCGAACTCGAAGAGGAATTGAGCAGGTTGCGGTGGAGTATTATAGGGTTATCTGATGTCCGAAGAGAAGGGAGGATTCAATAACCCTCAAATCCGGTAACCTACCCTTTTTCCGAGAGTGTGACCGGCAGTCCCAGGGTGGTGTCGGGTTTATCGTCCACAAGTCCCTTGTGAACAACGTGGTGAAGATCGAGAGTGTGTCGACCAGGGTAGCGTATATAGCGTAATATCCTCAAGATATTCGCTGAAGGTCATACAGGTATACGCCCCAACCTCGGCACACCCCGACGATGAGGTAGAGACCATGTTTGAGTATATCTCCAGAGCCATGCATGGTTTCAAAACTCACTTCACCTGTGAAACTGGGCAAACGAGACGAGGATGAGCTGTAAGTAGGTCAATTTGGAGTTGGACGACGGAACCACCGGGGTCACCATCATCATCATCATTTCAGCCGAAAGACGTCCACTGCTGGACATAGGCATCGCCACATTGACCGATCCCGTAGCCAAGGTAGACTGGGAAGCCAGGGTAGACTAGGTAGGCAGGGTAGCCAGGGTAGGCATGGTAGGCAGGGTAGCCAGGGTAGCCATGGTAGCCAGGGTAGACAGGGTTGCAAGGGTAGGCAGGATTGCAAGGGTAGGCAGGGTAGGTAGATAGTTAGTTAGAGTATTATTTCTTTGTAATATTCGTACTATCTTTTATTTATATCTTCATTATTTGTAAGTAGTTTTCGGTCTCTCTTTTTAATATATTTACTTGCTTTTATATCTATTGTTGATTTATATCTAATCTCTGCAACTTTAAAAATCGGTTTCTGATTTGATGTGTTCCAGTCTACTGTAAAACTCCTCTCTTGGTTTGGCCCTAGTTTGTGCAATGCATTTCTTTGCGTTAGACTTTACTTCCTCATATTTTGTGACTGATATATACCAGTAGTGGCATCTGTTGGTGGGCAGCGGGAAATATTATGGGATCACCGCTATGTAGGTTGGCAATCCGCATAAGTCGTTATTAGGTTGGTAGTGAAACATAGAGCGGGATACGTTCTGAGCGCGCGATTGGTTAATCAATTGACACAAAGATGACTTACCAATCGCGTCGCATCCGCGTTCTGTTAGTTCTATATTTTGATTGGTTATTTCACAATAGGCGCCAAGTTGCCAACTTGCATGCTGGTGTAGTTGTCACCCCTCGCTGCCAGAGGGATTTCGCTTTGATGAATGACCGGGAACTTATGAATGGAAAAGTAGTAAATATTACTTGCGCTGCTCGCCACCAGAGTGACAGTATGAATGGGTTTTCAGTATTTGTCAATGAATACTCAAGTTGTCGCTTCTCTACTCTAGGGGAAGCACTGTAGATTATAAGTAGAATGTTCTAGAAGCTTCCAGAACCGGAAGTAGTGAAAATGTATATCGTCTTCCGACAACTTTCTCTTTGTTAGTGGCAGTCGCCCACAAAATCCTTCAAGGTTCACACGTTTCGTATTTCGTATCCCCGTATTGTTAAGTTAGTCTATAGTCTGAAGGCCCTGTTTGCCTGCCTTGACCAGCCTGTGGTAATAAGCTAATAAATCTGGTTGTAAGAGACTCGTGTTTTTATTGCAGCCAGAGGTCCGCTGTCCTCAACATATTTAATGTGATCTTCCTGGAGTCCAGAACATTGCCAAGTTTTAAACAGGTTATTTTTGTTCTAGACTTAAGCTTAGACTTCTTCATCCCGCCAGGAAGGGTCTTATTCATTTCTCAGCTCATCCTTTGCGATGCCTATAGGATTTTATGTACAAAGCTAAATAATGTTCGCCGAAACTCCTCAAAAATATGAAATGAAGTGCATTCGTAATATCCGTGGTACTGATTGGAATTTTGTTCAAATTCTGCTGCTCGCAGCGCGGGCTCAATTTTTGCTCAAGAATCTGGTAAGAAGTATTGTAAGTTCATTTGTGATATGTGTTTATAAACAGAAAGTATCCTGGCTTGAAGCAATGTTTGACATGGTTAGGTGACGCATAATATTTAATTATTGATAAGCTCGCGCTTGACCACTCATATTCTGAAGTTACATAAATCGTGAGATTAAAATTATCGTTAGCGTTATACGTCAACTTCTGACTCGTAGGACTAGTCAGCCCGGTCAAAGGCAGTAGCCCCATCACTTGACTGCAGAACAGAATCCCTCGTATGGTTTCATGCAAGCCACACATCTCTCTTCAACTGAGATAGTGTTTGTTCTCCATTTAAAACGCCTTCAGGAATAGTTTCGAACACATTTTACTGTAGGGTAATCTAAATGTGATAGTTCAAAAATATTACACTATGTTTCATGAAGAGTTTCAATTGATTTATTTCCCTCTTACTCTTTCTTTTTGTTATTGCTCCTAGATACTTTACGCGGGTTAACGCTTGCGATCTCTCGCTAGCCAACTTACCTTCAGTCAAGCTAAAAACCAGCCCCTTTTGATCACAAAAATTGCCACAGGTCTACAATCTAAGCACAAAGAGTTAAACAAACAGTTGAGTTGAGCTAGCATAAACAAACATAGACTACAGACCTGTCAAAAGTCTTGACACGGCGCGGGAAATTATTTTCATAGACAACACAGAAAATGCATCAACGCCAAGTGAAGTGTCACGAGTTTGAGTTATTTGGATAAACAATTCATGGTAACATATTTCTTTGGGCGACGGCTCAAAAAATACTGTGTTTATGTTGAAATAACCTTGATCCTTCGTGCCTTCATGAGTTGAGTTGACAATGAGGCAGTATGTACTGAAATTGGACGACTATTTTATATAAACTGTAGCAATACTGACCTATTACAGGTAAATTGGTCTACATTTAAAACATACAATACGTACCTAATTTAAGGTAGATAAGTATTTCGAAATGCTATAAGTAACCAAAATAAAGTTCATGCTCCTCTAACACGATTAGTTAGAATCTGCTTGAGTTAGAGCTGACTGTCCAGTCAAAGAACTTACTTTGATCATTGGGATAATAAGTAGTACATTATTACCTCAATGAGTTTGACTGGATTTTCCGTCAAGGTTTCTTGTAGTAAATAAATAATTACAACCATACGAATCTTTTTTCTAGGTTAAACAAAGCTCTCGGTAAGCTCGGTCCGTGGATGAGTTAACATACTGAGATTGCTTGGAAAGCACCTAAAACCGTTGGTGCTGGTCATTTCTATATCTTTTAACGGTCAAAGCTGGCACCAATGGATACCAAATCTTACTAGTCTTGACTAGGGGTGTCGTGTTACACAGTTAAACTCAAGGCGACACCAATATACACACATCAAAAGTGTCTAGGGATCAAGTACGTTTCAGAGTATCGCCGCAATTGAGGATTATTATTTTTAACCGACTTCAAAAAAGGAAGAAATTCTCAATTCGTCGGCAACGTGTTAGTACTTTTTTATTTTTTTATTCAAAAATAAAAAAAAAACAAAATCAATTTTTTTATTTCACATAGGCCTACATGGGCACTTATAAAACGTCGACAAAATGTGCACGGTTCGGGTTGGTCGTTTCCTATGGAGAAGAACCGGCAAGAAACTCCATGGTTACTCTTTTAAAAATGGTTTGTTTTTACAATATTTCCATGTTACAGCATTAGTACTTAGATATGGGGGGACAACGTAGGCCCGAATTATGACAATAAGTCGTAAGGAACTAAAAAAAAAAGAAAAGATTATATATAAAAGTTAACAAATGTTAACTAGCATCTAGAAGGCCTACAATGTTCACACATTCAAAACACAATCGGTAAAAGAATCTATACAAAGGTAAAAATAATAAAAATAAGTATAACAAGACTAAATTTAACATGTTGCACAAATTTTGTCATCAGTGCTGTAACTATTCTTAGCAAAGGGCTTTAAAGATGATTGAAAACCATTGTAAAATGTCTAATTAAAAGAAGGAAAGAAAAAATGAGATTGAGAATAGTTAGAGACATCCACATATTTGTGCCGTTTACAAGTTACCAGGGAAGCTGCATGCGCAGAAGGAGCTAAGGCCAAATGTTTTTATCTTCAACGTAGTCCTTGATTTTATAATATGCTTTTTTAACAAGGATACGTTTGATGTAGTTTTTGAACCTTCCATCGGTCAGTTCTATAACTGACTTTGGCAACTTGTTATAAAAGCGTATACTGTTTATAAGAAAAGACTTGCTAGTTTTCGTTAATCTGAATTTGGATATTACAATTTCGTGCTTACTGCGTGTATTTAAATTATGGAGGTCGCTTCTAGTTTTGAAAATCCCCCGATTTTTACGGACATACAAAATACATTCCAAAATATAAAGTGAAGGTAGAGTCAGTATATCGATCTCTTTAAATTTTTCTCTGAGGGACTCGCGAGGACCCATTTTATAGATTGCGCGGATTGCCTTCTTTTGTAGGATGAAAATTGAGTCAACGTCTGCTGCTGATCCCCACAGCAGAATGCCATAAGATATAATACTGTGGAAATAAGCATAGTATACTAACCTAGCTGTAGCTGCCTTATTTTCCTTACTGCATATGCAGCCGAACTTAACCTACCCGAAAGAGTTCTAATGTGCGCGCCCCACTGCAATTTTGAATCGATAGTAATCCCTAAGAATACAGTTTCCGTTATAACTTCAAGATTTTTGCCGTCAAGATTTAAGTTTAGGTCATGTTGTGGTACATTTGGTAAAGAGAACTTTAGACATTTTGTTTTTTTCGCATTCAGTAAAAGATTGTTAGCTGCGAACCATTTTGAGAGAACAATTAGACTTTCGTTGACATTTATGACATCCGTATCTTGCCTATCTATTTTAAAAATTAGCGAAGTATCATCAGCAAATAGAATTATATCCGATAATTTGGCCATCATAAAAGGGAGATCATTTATGTAAACAAGAAAAAGGAAAGGGCCGAGAATTGAACCTTGGGGCACGCCCATCTTGACTAGAGACCCGGAGGACGTCGCCCCATTAACATTTACTTTTTGCTGTCTGTTTGATAAATAGGAAAGCACGAGATCAGCAGATTTTCCACGAATTCCGTAGTGGTGTAATTTACAGATCAGTGTGTTGTGGTCGACGCAGTCGAAAGCTTTTGAGAGATCACAGAAAATGCCAATGGCATCCTGGGACCTCTCCCAAGCCTCCAAGATGTGGCTGATGAGTTTTACTCCCGCGTCCGTTGTCGACCTACCTTAAGTGAAACCAAACTGTTGACTATGCAGTATCCCATTTGAATTGAAGTGAGACAACATCTGTTCCAGCATGATTTTTTCAAAGATTTTACTCAATGCTGGAAGCACGGATATAGGTATATAATTAGAAAGATCACTCTTACAGCTTGATTTGAAAATTGGTACTACTTTACTGTGTTTCATTAAGTCAGGAAAAGTGCCGCTGTCCAAACATTGATTGAATATGCCTGTTAGGACAGGAGCAATTGAGTCAATAATATCTCCAAGAACCCTAACGGATATCCCCCACAAGTCTTCAGTATTTTTTTTATTGAGACTTTTGAACGCGTTTTTAATTGAATCAATACATATTGGTTTAAATTTAAAGATTGGTATGTCTTTAGTAAAGTTTTCTTTAAGAAGAGCTTCAGCTAATTTAGAAGAGGAAGGAAGAGACTTCGTAACCTCTAACGGAATGTTGGTAAAGAAATTTTCTAATGTCTCAGCGATTTCTTGCCTATCAGAAATGGTTTGATTAGTTATTTTCAAAGACCACTCATTCTGATCGCGTTGTTGTATCTTTCCAGTTTCTTTATTAATTAATTGCCACACAGTTTTTATTTTATTATTAGAAACACCAATTTTGTTAATTATTATTTGAGATTTTGCTTGAGCGCAGACTCTTTTGAATATTTTGGAATAGTTTCTAACATAAGTGTGAAAAACTTGATCGGAAGTCAAAGATTTTTCGTAATATAAATTATATAAGATATCTCGGCTTTTTCTCATGCCCACAGTGGCCCATTCACTAAATTTCGATTTGGAATTGTTGACTTTAACTGTTTTTACAGGACACGTTTTATTGAATTCTTGGCAAACTGTTGAAAACAACGTGCCGTAATTTATATTGGGGTCGTTTGAATCAAAACTGGCGTTACAAAGGTTGCTTAAAACATTATTATTAAAAGAGATTAATTTATTTTTAGTAAGTGGTCTTAATCGAATTGATTTAGCTAGGTTAATTTTTTTATCTGACTCAAAAGATACTAGTTGACCAGTATGGTCTGACTTAACGCCACTAATTAAAAACGAATCTTTTACTTTACAATTAGTGAATACATTATCTATGCAAGAAGCTAAAGTTGCTGTTATTCTTGTTGGTTCATTAAATAAATATTTTAGGTTAAATGATTTAAATAATGAAATGAGCTTACATTTTTCAGGCGAGTTGACTAACAGATCTATATTTAAGTCACCACAAACAAAAACTAATTTATTATCTCTGAAAAGTTTACTTAATAATTCTTCCATTGTTATCAAAAACATTGACAAGTTTGATGCTGTGTAAACGCACAAGACAATATGCCCCTCGACCTCTGCACATGCTACCTCACACAAGCGATCAACAGAGTAAGCAGTGATATCCTTCCTTTCCTTATATTTTAAATGACTATTACAAAGTATCAGGGTACCACCACCCACTGTGGATCTGTTTTACGCGCTGGCAACTGAGAAATTATTTACATTAAACAACATCCTATCTGGTTTTAACCAAGTTTCACAAAAACATAAGATATCCATGTGGTATTTATTTATCTACTAACAATTCCACGTCTAAAATTTTGCCGGAGAAGCGATTTATATTTTGATGATATAGTAAAATATTACTATTCGACTTCTCTTTTGTCGGCTCTAATCGTTTAAAAAATCATCGTTTAAAGTATTATCAGAAAAACTGGATAATACTGTTAAATCACTAAACCTAGTCTCAGTTAAATTATCAATAACTGCGTGTATATTAAAAGCTAACAATGTAGCTAATAAATGTCGACTATTTTTGGGAAGAAACATATGGTTCCCAATCAAAACAAAATCACTAACAAAATTGTTGGTGTCAAAAAACAATAAACGGTCACTATGACGACAAGATAAAATATGCATCAGGTTATTCAAACTAGAAATGTATTCATTTTCATGAACAAGTAACTTGCCAGAATAGGGCAATGCACATAATATTAATTTGCCTAATCTTAACTTAAGTAGGGTGTCAATACCATTAACTATGTCCTTTTTTGTTATACTAAGGCTATTTCCAATAAGAAGTACTACAGTACTTTGCTCATTCAATTGTGTCTGTTGAATTTTATGGATAAGCTCATTAAATTGAAGTTTATGATAACAATGGTTCACTATTGTATGTTTAGAACGGTTATTTAACAAAGATCCAAAACCTGTTCCTAATCTATCAGAAAAAACTAAGACATTACTTTTGGTGGGGTTCAAAGTTGTTGCAGTATGATCAATAGGTAAAGATGTAGTAGCAACATGTTGTGACATGAGAGGTGGCAGAGCGGCAGCACAACTACAGGTGAGGTTGTTAGTCAATGATTCGCACCTCTCTGCATTATACTTCACCAGGTCCACCAACTCACAAGCCTCCTGCATGCGTTCACTCAACATCTGTTGACTACATTCATATTTACAAAATATTGCCGTAAGTGTATTTTCCCTACTCAATAATTCCCTTTCAAGGTTCTGAATTTCAACATCATACATTTGTGTACTAGTTTCTAATTTACTATTACATATATTTAATTGGTTTTTTAAGTTTCTTAAATCTTTCCTAAGGTTAACATTATATTTGCAAACATTTTGAGTTTTTATAAGTTTCTTATATTTCTTAATACTTTTATTGATTTTAATATATTTCTTAATTTTATTATGACTACTTAGAATTGGACATTTAGCAATGGTATCATCGCCTGTAAGGTCTATAGTAATGGTGGGCGGCTCACACTCCAGTTTGGATGCATCCATCAGCTCATTGTACAGGTTACTGGTGTTAGAAACCTCTTCGCTGACTTTCAGCGAGTCGATGGAGATAATGGTGTTATGAGCCTTATTTAAATTAGGCTCGCGCTTGATCACTATCTCACCTGATGGTAAGCGATGATGTGGCCAACTGTGAAGCACGCTTGCCTAGAAGTAACCTATTCACTCTCGACCTCTTCTCTCTTCTTCTTATTTTATGTATGTTACCCGATTCCTAAAAGACGCCTAGACCGATTTCAAAAATACTTCTTTTGTTTGAAAGGATACACTTCCTAGTTGGTCCCATGGTCATCAGTCTAGGATCAAATAATGGGAACCTGGAGAAACCGAGGGAACTCCTCAAATATTATAGGCATAGGTACGTACAGCAATTTTGGTATTTTCATCATCAATGCAAGCATTTGTAAAGCATTGAAGGAGCAAAAAGCAACGGTGAAGAGCAACTCATAAAGAAGAGGCAAATTAACTTTCTTTTCCGAAGTCGGAGTCGAAAAAAGAAAACAGTAGGTAACAAAGACACCGACTTCGGAAAAGAAAGTTATTTTTCTCTTTGTTTTGTTTTGCTTTGGAAGTCGGTTTATTTTTTTTGTTAAATAGTATTTTATGCAACAGTTATATAATAGGGGTTAATAAAACACGAGCGTAGGTTTATCAGATGAGGCGAACCCGAATGTGATAATAATATTACGCGAGTGTTTTAATACCTAATTATATGCCGTTGCATACACTATTTCATCTTCACTCTTACAGTTGAAATAAAACAAAACTGGAAACGGGAAAAATATGTGATATAGCGAACAATTTAGATTCTCATTGCACATGACTGCGCAGCGCGCGCATCCAAAGACAATGACACAATTTGTCAATGAGCCCATAAGCGCCAATAAATTAAAAAGTAAAAGTGTGCTATAAAATTAAAAAGTTATTTTATGATGCAGTTGTTTGAAAATGGAGGGAAAATGTGTGTTGTAAATGTGTGTTTTTTTTTTAATTTTCCTATCCACGAATATAAAGTATGTGTTTAAACAATATTTTTTTTATTCATATTTCGAATATTACGTTGTGAGTGTGGATAAAAGTTTTTATCTTTTTTGGATCGTTATTGATTCATTTTAGTGAATTTCACTTTTTGAATAAAGAATATTCTTTAAATTTTGATTAAAAATAGAAAATCAACTGTCAATCAGGATTCCTATAAAAGTGTGTAATAGTGTTTTTACAAAACCATTACATTTTTTGCACCGGAACTAAAAAAACATGCATCGATATGGAGCGACGACATCATTTGACACGAGAAGAGATGATGAGAGCCGTAGGGATGTTGCAAGCTGGTTCCAGACAAAGTACTGTGGCTTTCGTTCTTGGCACTACACAGAGCGCCATAAGCCGCGCTGCCGGCCAAGAAGTTTGGCAACACTAATTGCAATTTTTCTTAATTTTATAAAATTTAGGGATATGTTGTTAACTTAAACGTGGGTAAAGTAAGAAGCCAGTCTGGAAGACTTGATTTGATAAATATTAATTGGATAAATATTTTAAAATTAAACAGGTACTCGATCTCTAGACACTTTTGATGTCTGTAGTTGGGCGAGGCAGATTTATTGAAGCAGTTAATACAATTTCATGTTCAGTGACAGTAAGAAGTCGCAGCACAAATATCATAATATCTATATGTTACTGTAAAATCCCGAAGTACGGTAAATCCTAGGATTTACCAGTAAAACCTAGGATTTAAAAAGTCATGTTAATGTTGAAAACTTTTTATGTTTTTTTTTTTGTATGACAACACTATGATACGAAATAATGAGATCAATTGATGAACAAAAATTTAAATAAACAGATTGAGATTCGAAAAGAAATCGTCTCACAAACATAATTTCCTACTTTGATGAAGCTAATCAACTCGTAATTGTTCTCATTATTTCGTGTCTAGTCTCGAAGATAAATCCTAAGATTAACCGTGTGATTGCTGGAAAAACCCGAAATTAGCGATTTTATCATACATATCTAAGATTTACCGGTTAAACATAGGATTTACCAAGTTTTACCGGTAAGAGTCCAAAATGATGTATGATAAAATCGCTAATTTCGGGTTTTTCCAGCAATCACACGGTTAATCTTAGGATTTATCTTCGAGACTAGACACGAAATAATGAGAACAATTACGAGTTGATTAGCTTCATCAAAGTAGGAAATTATGTTTGTGAGACGATTTCTTTTCGAATCTCAATCTGTTTATTTAAATTTTTGTTCATCAATTGATCTCATTATTTCGTATCATAGTGTTGTCATACAAAAAAAAAAACATAAAAAGTTTTCAACATTAACATGACTTTTTAAATCCTAGGTTTTACTGGTAAATCCTAGGATTTACTTTTAGGATTTACTTTAGATTTATCGTAATTGTGGTTTTTACAGTAACATAATATGTTATTGTAAAAGCCCGAATGTATATATTATATACATACATTCTAAAAACATGGCATCAAAAAGAATGCCCGCTTTGTTACAGATTGCGGCGACGTCATGCGTTCTGCTGGAAATAACGCAGATAAATAATCTAGTCACCGTGTACACTTGGAGTTTAGTGGGGCGAGGTCTAACTGAGAGTGGGTGATCTTACAACTAACCAGGGTATCAGCTTGAGATAGCCGTCCTCGCGTGAATAGGCCCAGGTTAAAGTAAAGCAAGTGGACTGTATATCGGTTTATTAGGTGGTTTTTACAAATATAGCAATAAAGTAATTAAATCAAAAGGTAAGTGTATGTCTATGCGCGGTCGTGTCGTACAATGCAATGCCGAGCCGAGACACTGCTGTGCTCCCGGCCCCCGCGCCGCCGCTGTGCCGCGTCGTTCGTTGACGACGCCGTAGTGTGTTAGTTGGTTTGGATGTGTGTGCGTGAACATATTCCCGGGCCAGCAATGGATGATGAGTAGAACAGTCCAGCCAGGTTGAATGATTGAAGAATTATTGATCAATTTGTTGGTCCATCCAATAATGGGCAAATTCTGTAGAATGCCCTTCTGATTGTGCCTGACTGTACTTTGATGGCCGCTACGCGAGCCTCTCCGTCAGGTCCCGGATAAAGCTTCAGAATTCGTCCCAGTGGCTAGTGTGCAGGTAGCGCCACGTCCTTCACGATGACAAGCGAGCCCTCTGTGAGCGCGCCGTGTGAGCGTTGCCACCGCGTCCTTTGGTGCAACTGGGAAATATATTCCTTATTAAAGCGTCAGCCAGCCGCAGCCGTGATGGGTCGCAGTCGGACATCTGTGGGTAAGGTATCACAGTTAGAGACCAATTAGAAAATGGAAGGGGGTGAGAGCTGATAGATCAGATGGATCGGATAAAAGAGGTATGAGAGGCCTCGAATTAAGGATGCCTTCTATCTGGACAGGTAATGTGTACAATTCCTCATATGTGAGGTGTGCCAAGCCTAGAACTCTTTTTAGGTGATATTTTACTGATTTAACAGTACTTTCCCACAGTCCTCCGAAGTGGGGTGAGTATGGCGGAATGAAGTGAAAGTGTATTCCTTGCTCTGCAGCGCAGCTGTAAATTGACTCACTATGAATCCTGATGAAACTGGTGATCACGCGAGCAGCACCTACCAGATTTTTCCCATTGTCTGAATAGATATGACTAGGTTTAACCCTACGAGAAATGAACCTCTTAATTGCTGCTATGTATGACTCTGTCGTCAGATCTGTGACCAACTCCAAATGCACAGCTTTGCCTACAAAACAAACGAAAATACAAATGTATGATTTAATTAGTACACTTCCACGCCCTTTACGGTTATTAATCATAATTGGCCCTGCATAGTCTACACCTACGTCACTGAATACAAAATTTGCATGCAGTCTCTGCTCAGGTAACGGTCCCATTATAGGGGTTATAGTTTTGCCTTAAAACCATTTGCATGTTATACACGATTGTGTCGTTTCTCTAGTTAAATTACGTCCTGAAATAGGCCAAAATAGTTGACGTATGTGTGACAGCAAAAGTTGTGGGGCCAGCGTGTAAAAGTGTTATGTGGTATGTTGAAAATATGATTTTAGTAATATGATGAGCTGGATGCAAAAGGATAGGAAATTTCCTATCGTAATTGTATGGCGAATGTGCTAACCTTCCGACCACACGAATAAGTTGATTATCCCCTAGAAAAGGGTTAAGTGAATTAAACTTATGTTTAGAAGGTAACTTTTTATTATTTAATAACAATTCGTATTCCTCAGGCATTGATTCTATTTGTACTATCTTTGCTAACTGCTATTTAGCTAAATTAAGTTCTGTGGTTGATAAAGGTTTGATGTCACCAATACGCACCCGTTTGTCTACGTTACTCGTGTTGAAAGTGTTTGAAAGTTTATTTCTGCAGTGATGAATAAATCTAAGTATGTAAGCTACGATGCGTGTAAGTTTTTTGAAATTGGAATATTTGTAAAGAAAAGAATTGTTATTATGTGTGTCAAAGTGTGTAAAATGTGTTTGGGACCGGACTCTCGGAAGGTCAGATACGCTGAGATGCTCAGGTTGTTGAAAATATGACCTATAGTGGATAAAATCGTGCGTTTTGTAATGTGTTTTTGTGATACGAAGTCTGAATGTACTGTGTATGAAATTGTGTCTTTGTCAATGTTCCAATAAATGCCTAAGGTTTTAGATGGATCGTTTGAACTTAGATTGACAGTTGTTTTATCTGAATCATGAAAACTTAGTTTTTTCAGTACGGGGGGACAATTAGATGACCATATTCTAAGTGGAAAATTATATTTTTTAAGCTCGGAAAATACTCCACTGGCTGGGTTGCACACTCTCTGAGTTGCACACTAAAAAAGACTTGCGTTGACGGCGTGTCTGCTGCAAGGGATATTGCCAATGTTGTTAGATCCCAGTTTAGTGTCGAGCCAAGCAGTATTCCAACTTCTGAGTTGAACGATGCTGAGTCGCAGTGTACTGTCCTGGAACCAATAGTTAAGTTCTCAGCTGCGGACATAGCTAATAACCTAGGGTGTATGACCAGAAGTTAATCTCCAGGACATGATGGACTCAGCATTGAACACCTACAGCATGCAGGTCCCCACCTGCCAAGCTAGCAAGTCACAACAAACGTTTATAAGTCATTGATTTTATTCACAGTGCCGGTTTTAAGCGAATTCTCATCCTTACCTCTTTGACTATAGTGCACAAAACGTCTGAAAATTATATTTCGCGGCCAGATGTTTTCATCCAAGAAGGCAGGTACTTTGGTTTCAGGTATAAAAAACTTGAACGCATCATAGTCAACCATTTTTCGAAGAGAAAGTTTTTCTAATTTGACAACCTCGCGGGTTTTTGTTTTGCCATGCTGTTCACGTTCTGCTTCGCCATTCGTACTTGCTAGACGAGCTGATGAGGACGGTTGTAGTACCAATTGTTAAAAATAAAACAGATGATTTATCGGATAAAAACAACTACAGACCGATCTCATTAGCGACAGTCATCGCGAAGGTATTTGACAGCATGCTTAATGCTCAGTTAATACAAAAACATTGCACGATAACCAGTTTGTGTTCAGGCCCAAACTGTCCACAGATAGTGCTATACTGAGTTTAAAACATGCTGTCAGATTTTATACGGATCGGAGCACGCCTGTTCACGCCTGCTTCCTCGATCTGTCCAGGGCATTTGATCTGGTTTCGTACGAAGTGCTGTGGAGGAAGTTGCTCGATAGGCAAGTTGCGCTTGAAATTGTTAAAATATTTCGGCACTGGTACGGAAGCCAGGTCAATAACGTTAAATGGTCGAAAACTCTGTTGGACTCGTACAGGTTGAGTATAGCCCGAAGAATTTCCAAACTTAAGTGGCAGTGGGCAGGGCACATAGCTCGCAGAACAGGTGGCCATTGGGGCCGAAAAGTTCTAGAATGGCGACCGCGTACCGGAAGACGCAGCATTGGAAGGCCTCCCTCTAGGTGGAGCGACGACCTAGTCAAGGCTGCGGGCGTCCGATGGATGCAAAACGCACAGGACTGATCAGTGTGGCGACGCTTGGGGGAGGTCTATGTCCAGCAGAAGACGTCTTTCGGCTGAAATGACTATTAATCCTAAAGAAATTTACGCTTGCCTTCTAAGCTTACTTAGCGTGCGGTGATTGCTTTCGGAGCCTTAATGCACCCTGATTTATTGTGTTTGATGCGCTTTGCCTCCGGGGCCTCAGCGTTTACTAGTGGTTGCTTATGGAGACTCACAGCACTCAACCATAAAATAACGCTTGCCTACGGGGCCTACTCAGCGTTCAGTGCTTGCTTCCGGAGCCTTTAAAGCACCTATATATACACATATAGCGGCTGTTGTGCTTTGCCTAAAGGAATTTAGCGGTTGCCTTTGGGGCCACACAGCGTGCGGTGCTTGCTGGAGCCGATTATTCTCTTCTTTGGAAGAGAATAGTCTGATAGATCTGTTCCGTATGGTGCCGGACGTAAAGAATTTCACCATCCCATGTCTTCCCGTGGGTGTCGTAAGAGGCGACTAAGGGACAAAGCAGAGAATGGGCAGCAGCGTTCTCTGTGCTTCTATAACAACCATACTGCGATCGCCAAGCCGCCTGCCAAGCGTGGCGATTATGGCAAAACCCCCCAATGGATAGCATAAATAAAAAATGGCCCCTAGTACCCGGCAGCTTGCCTACCCTCGACTACGGTAGCGGTCGAGGCTACGGCATGGCAAGGGGTGCTAAGAATCTCCGGACGAGATCCGGCTACCCCAACAATCACCGACGACTGGACCTGGCAACGTACAACACGCGCACACTTCGGAACGACGAGAAGGTCACCGAACTCGAGGAAGAATTGAGCAGGTTGCGATGGAGTATTATAGGGTTATCTGAGGTCCGAAGAGAGGGGGAGGACTCGATAATCCTCAAATCCGGTAACCTGCTCTATTTCCGAGAGGGTGACCGGCAGTCCCAGGGCGGTGTCGGGTTTATCGTCCACAAGTCCCTTGTGAACAACGTGGTGAAGATCGAGAGTGTGTCGACCAGGGTGGCGTACCTTATACTCAGAATATCCTCAAGATATTCGCTGAAGGTCATACAGGTCTACGCCCCAACCTCGGCACACCCCGACGTTGAGATAAAGACCATGTATGAGGATATCTCCAGAGCCATGCATGGTTTCAAAACTCACTTCACCGTTGTCATGGGGGACTTCAACGCGAAACTGGGCAAACGAGACGAGGATGAGCTGCAAGTGGGGCAATTTGGAGTTGGACAACGGAACCACTGGGGTCACCTACTGGCCAGTTTTATGGAGAAGGAGGGCCTCTATATGATGAACTCCTTCTTCAAAAAGCGTGAACACAGGAAGTGAACCTGGCAGAGCCCCGATGGTGCAACAAAAAATGAGATCGACTTTATCATGTCAACCATGAAGCAAATGTTCAATGATGTCTCTGTGATCAATTCGGTAAAAACCGGGAGCGATCACCGCATGGTAAGAGGCACATTGAACATTAATATTAAGCTTGAAAGGTCTTGACTGATGAAGTCCACGCTCCGGCCAGCGCAGATCCAGGTCCAAAACCCCGAGAGCTTTCAGCTCGAACTCCAGAATCGTTTCGAGTGCCTAGGGAGCTCCGTGGATGAATACAGCAACGGGTTCGTGGAAGCTGTCCATATGGTCGGGTCTAAGTTTTTCAAGACCCGTCGTACAGATGGAAACAAAAAGCTCTCTGATCATACCCTCAAGCTTATGAAGGAGAGGCGTGAGATGATCCTGCAGTCTTCAGATGAGGCGTGCAAATACCGGCAGCTCAATAGACAGATCTCTAAATCCTTGAAAAGAGACCTCCACCGATTCAATACCGAGCGTATTAAAGACGCGATCGAGCGAAATAAAGGCTCCAAGGTGTTTGCAAGGGATCTGGCTATTGGGCATAGCCAACTCACGAAACTGAAGACCGACGATGGCAGGATCGTATCCGCCAAACCGGAGCTTCTAAGGGAGATCGAGACATTCTATGGGCAGTTGTACACATCGATCATCAAGCCCGTTGCGCGTCTAGCAAACGACCCAAGAGCTAGATTGACCCGGCACTATACCAAAGATTTCCCGGACGTCAGCCTGTACGAGATTAGGATGGCCCTGAAACAGCTCAAAAACAACAAGGCGCCGGGTGATGACGGAATTACGGCCGAACTCCTGAAGGCGGGTGGCAAACCGGTCCTTAGGGCCCTTCAGAAGCTGTTTGATTCCGTCATACTCGAGGGCAAAACGCCACAGGCATGGTGCAGGGGTGTGGTGGTACTCTTCTTCAAGAAGGGCGACAATGCCCGGCTGAAGAACTATAGGCCCATCTCACTTCTTAGCCATGTCTACAAGTTGTTTTCAAGAGTCATCACGAATCGTCTCGCGCGCAGGTTTGACGATTTCCAGCCCCCCGAACAAGCCGGATTCCGAAAAGGCTTTAGCACCGTAGATCACATACATACGCTGCGGCAGGTTATACAGAAGACCGAAGAGTATAACCTGCCTCTATGTTAAGCGTTTGTGGACTACGAGAAATCCTTCGAATAGATCGAGACTTGGGCTGTACTGCAGTCTCTCCAACGGTGCCAGATCGACTACCGGTACATAGAGGTGTTGAAGTGTTTGTACAAAAATGCCACCATGTCAGTCCGTCTTCAGGATCAGACCTCGAAACCAATCCTTCTCCAGCGCGGCGTGAGACAGGGAGACGTCATTTCTCCGAAACTGTTCACTGCTGCGCTGGAGGATGTCTTCAAGGTTCTGGACTGGAGGGGGCTGGGTATCAACGTTAATGGCGAGTACATTACTCACCTTCGGTTTGCTGACGACATAGTGGTCATGGCTGAGACCATGGAGAGCCTCAGTAAAATGCTCGATGACCTCAGTAGAGCTTCCGAAAGAGTGGGTCGAGAAAGAGATCAACCGTCGAATCCGACTCGGCTGGGCGGCGTTCGGGAAGTTGCGTGGTATCTTCTCGTCCAATTTACCGCAGTGTCTCAAGACAAAAGTCTATGACCAGTGTGTGTTGCCAGTGATCACCTATGGAACCGAGACGTGGTCGCTCACAATGGGCCTTATCAGAAAGCTCAAAGTCACCCAAAGGGCAATGGAGAGGGCTATGCTCGGAATTTCCTTGCGTGATCACGTCAGAAATGAGGATATCCGCAGGAGAACCAAAGTTACCGACATAGCCCGAAGAATTGCAAAACTTAAGTGGCAGTGGGCAGGGCACATTGCTCGCAAAACGGATGGCCGATGGGGCCGAAAAGTTCTGGAATGGCGACCGCGAACCGGAAGACGATACGCTGGAAGGCCTCCCACTAGGTGGACTGATGACCTGGTTAAGGTTGCGGGAAGGCGCTGGATGCGAGACGCACGGGATCGGTCAATGTGGCTACGCCTGGGGGAGGCCTATGTCCAGCAGTGGACGTCTTTCGGCTGAAATGATGATGATGATGATCAATCTGATAGTGGCAAGGCCCAGACCGAAGAGTTGCAGGATGGCCGAGTTAAAATCGAGTCTACACAGCACTACTCATTCGAAGAGGTGTGCCCGTCACTACGATCTGTCACTAAACACTTGATATACTTTTTCGCGCGAGAATCGATTCCAAAATATTGTTTTGCTCATTTGTATCAAATAAAAGTGTTTTTAAAAATTTTTGTGTTTAATAGTATTGATATCCGTATACTTTTTATGGAAAAGTGCGGCCCAGATAATGTTATTTCTCAGAAATATTAGTTAAAAAATATTATGTTTATTGCTTCTTTTCAAGTCGAGTCAAACGCGAAAAGCGAAGGCTTTTGTCTTAGCACTATCGAGTCCATAACGCCGTTCCTTCCTCAGCCGTTCCTGGATCTGATGTCTTGGGACTGTATCTACAATTTCTGAACTGATCTGATTGATTCCTACAGCAAAATCTAACTCAATTTCTTTGTTCTCGGTACTATGTTAAGAGTCTAGGTAGGCAAAATCCGACATTGCTTTTGTTGACGAGTTTAGGGACTGTGTGTTTATTATGAAACCTGGTGCTGTATAGACTATACAGCAACAACTTCCTATGAATATTACAAACATTAATAAATACACATGACTATAAGAATAATACCAATATGTAACTTTTCCACTGCAAGGGACAAGGCCTCTCTTCACACAGAAAAGGCACCTAAATTGTCAAAGCATTTTTTTGAAGAATGTTAAAAATTAAACGCATAGCATTGTGTTAAGCTTTACTTCTAGATCGGCTTGAAAAATAAATGATTATATAAATTTTATCTAATAGAAAAAGCACAACCATAAAACCTTACAAAGCAAATTTAGCTACATTGATTTTTTTTATTGTTTTCGCTGGCTTGTATCCAAAACAGTTGGTGATCCGATGACGTGAATTTTCCTCAGATTTATATCTATTGACACTGGTCTTGCAAGTTCAAGTTTGCCGAAGTTTTACCCAATGGAGCAAGACAAAATGTGGGATAGCGATTTTATAAGAATTAACGTGATCGTGAAAATTTAATTCTTGAGAATGAATTAGGTGAAACTAAGATTTATTTTAGTATAAAATCAGAATCAAATTCAGAAAGAGAAAACGATTCAACTTAAGATTACCTACATCGCAAAAGAAAATCTTCATTATTCCGTATTTCATAACATTCATTGAAAAATCGTAGCCTTCAGAAAGTAACATCCCATCCACGATAATGATTGTAAATAAATCCAACATGTTTAGAATTTACATCCAAAATTTCACGTAGTCAGTTCAAAATGATTGGGCATTTTCAACTTTTGACAAAATATTGTTTTGGTAAAACGAATCGAAAAAAAATCTTTTACTTTTATTTTGTTAGAATATTTGCTAATTATAGGCTTTTTAGAAAAGACAAACTTGTGTTAGGCTCTGAAGTACATAATTCGAATACAGCTCACGATTACAACAAGAGACAGTTATTCTCGTGTGAATTTGTTTGAATTTTAATTCAGAAAACAATAACTTTTCTGTATATGATTAAAACCACACAGAATATTATGAATGCAAATATACTTTAGGCTTTAGTAATGTTTGAATGAAAACATGAGAAACATAAAGTTAGTTTTGTTAATTCAAAATTAACAAGCTGATTTTAAAAGCTTGAAAACGCTTAGTGTTGTCTGTATAAATTTATACGAAAAAAGAGATTATGTAATGTTATTTCATTTTAGTTGGAATTCAGTAACTGTAATATGCTGCCAAATTTAGGACTAGAAATTTGCCGCGGCTTTGCTTCAATAGCTTATTCTACAGGCACCGTACACTCATCTTTTCCCAAATGGAGTGGATTTGAGGAAAGATGGCGTTCTACATCTTCAAAAACATATAGCAGATTTTATGTACTAAGCTAAGGTATAGTTGTTGCATTTCACGAGCGCGCGTCAGTGACAAATTAATATCACAGGCGCATTCGCAATTTGCAAGGAACGCAAGATTTTTTTATTTCTATGTATGATTTTGAACCAATGTTTTGTTTGTTATTGGAAATTAACTGCTGAAGTAAGGAATGTATTAGATCTGAAGTCTAATATAATTGTGTTTTATATCTACGTAGAATGTGATTGACTATCTGATTAGTGCCAAACTAGATTTTTTTCATGTTCTTGAATCGTATTTTTTCATTCTTATAAGTGTGTACCTACCTGTTGTCCTATTTTGTGAAAATTTCACCGTCATAGTTTTGGTGATGATATCTTGAAGTGAGTTGTCACTCTCCGGTATCAGGTGGAGTAACAGGCTGACAGGTCAATTAACTTAAATTTTCACAGTGAGATTTTTACAGAATTCTCTATTTTTCCTCCTGTGGCAACACTACAGCTAACAGTTGATTTGAATTTGTCCTAATAATTTTAATTTTAAATAATAGATTTCCTTTATAATAAGGCCTATTTACAATTTCTTAACTAGTTTTAATACGCGCTTAGACGTGGAGTTGCGGACACCAGCCCGTCTTAATCTAATCTAAAGCGTAATTAAGTGTTTTGTGCTAAATACAGACACTACAAGTGCAAAATAAGTGTTGAAATTTAATTGTGTTTCGTTGACAGTTACCGGCTCAAGCGAATGTTACTTTTTCGCCTCGGTATCAGGTACAATACTATATATTTTACTTGATATTGGATTGTTTGCGTTTTAATATTTTGCCTACAATTAATTGGATCACTTTTATTGAGGTTACAAGTTGATGCCAATGACCTATAAAACGTAAACATAACCTTAATTAGTTTGGTGACAGAACTTCTTTCTTAACTATCTAAATTTCATTTTTCCGTTCAACTAATCATCTGTTACTCATTCCACTACTCTTTTCCAACATCATCTTTCTTCTCTTTCGTCATGATTATGACTCGCAACGCGCGGGCTCGCCTAGAAGAGACCAAACTCAGTCAGGCTTTGAGCGAATTAAAGGCGTCTCAGGAGTTCTGTGACCAACTGATAAGGGAAAAAGATGAAAACGAAATAGAGTTCCTTAGGGTCCTTGACAGGAATAGTAAACTGAAAACAGAAATGGCTCAGTTACATATTCAACACACTGATGCCATAGCAGCCCGGGACAGGCTCCAAGTTGTGGACGGGTTCAGCCAGTGTAGCAATGAGTATGAACAAGCTCTTAGTCACAATTATTCACTACAACAGCAGCTACATGAGGCTCAAAGTCAGATTGAACATCTTGAAACAACTAAGTACTTGAAACAACGTAGTTACTAGTAAAAATAAAATAAAAAAGTACATTAAAATTAACAAATACATAGTTAAAACTAAGAAAATAATCAAAAAACAAAGGTTTTTCATCAAAAATGTAAAACTTAATAGAGAAAGGTTGCATCTACTTAAACAATTAGATATGTATTCATTTAACTTAGAAAAAAGTACTAGAAAATACCAAACTGACACAGAAGACTTGCGGTATGAACTTGACCATCTACAGGAGAAACTTACTTCTATGACCATCAAATATACAGCCTCTGAAAACCAAATGAGGGAATATGTATTGGCAATGAATGAGCTGGTAAGTTCACAAATTAACAAATGTGATCATTGTCAACCACCATCTGTTGAACCCACACCGGACCATTCATTGACAATATGTGATGCCACCATACCGCAGTCTAGTGCAAGTTTGCCATTAGAAATTACTGTTTGCCTAAAAAGAATGTAAATACAGAAATAGTATTATTTTGTGATGAAATTGGAAAGGATTTAGGCCACTTGTTGACAAATAGATATCCAGGACACTCAATAATGAACTACTGTATGCCTGGCTGTTCTTTATTTGACATAATGAAAAAAGTTATAAAATGCAATTTTAACAAGGATACCACATTATTAATATTTATTGGTAATAGGGGTAATGTGAACAAAGGAGAATTACTCCAACATTATATAACTTTGTGCAACCTTAGTTTAAACAAAATTGTGATGTTCACTTTCCCTTACAGCCAAAGTTTGCCACAGGAAGAAAACAATCTTAGATATGAATTGAATAGGACATTACATAATTTAACATATAGAAGTAATTTATTCCATTTAATTGACACTAACAATTATGTTGGTAATCACTTTTATTTAACAAAAGATATTTTTTTCATGGATAGGTACTTTCTTTCAAAGTATTATAAAAGACAGATAGCAGTGTCGCTATCATATTATTTTTCTATTACAGCCAAGAATTTGGCTAAACAACTTGCTTCTATTGAGCAATGCCAAGGAATGTTATTTAATTCAGCCAATGATTTGGTATCAGAAATTGATATTGAAAATAATTTAAATTAGAAATTAGGACAATAGGGACAACCTCTTGCAAAATTATACAGGATAAAAATTGCAAAATAAAATCAAATAAAAGTTTAAATTCGGTAAATAGTATTAACCTGGTGCATCAAAATATTCAAGGATTTATGAACAAAGATTTAGAAGTAGAATTATTTATGAACTTTAACAGTATTGTTATTCTTTGTATAACAGAACATTGGCTTAAAAGCCACCAGTTATTGTTCAATTTTAATAATCACCAGGTTGGTAGTTCATTCAGCAGAGTTAATGCTATACATGGTGGCTCATTGATTTTAGTAAGTAACCAGCTTAAATTTAAAGACCGTAAGGATATTGTGTGTTGCTGAGTCTTTGCTAAAAGAAAATGTTAATGTTTGCAATTCGGAATTTCGTTTTGAACATATTACTTGTAAAGACATAATTAAAACCTTTCACACTTTAAATGTTAAAAAGACTGCAGATCTGTGGGGTCATTCTGTAGAAGTTGCTAAGACTATTATTGACATTGTCGCACCTAGTTTAGCTATTATCTTTAATAATTGTATCGACTGTGGGGAGTTTCCTGACCTTATGAAAAATAGTAAAATAATACCTTTGTTTAAATCAGGTAGTACATCAGACCCTACAAATTATAGACCTATTTCAGTACTACCTACGTTTAGCAACATATTTGAGAAATTAATTTTAGAGCAATTGCAAAGATTTTTTAATAAACATAAATTATTACATACCAAACAGTTCGGTTTTACAAGGGGTCGTTCAACTACTGATCGGCATCAGGAGTTGAACTGAAATATGTCCTAAAAGTTCAACACCGGCGTGTTGAACTTTTAGGACATATTTATAATGCATGGGAAGATAAGTGCGATGCCTTGGGAATCTTTTGTGATTTGTCCAAGGCATTTGATTGTGTTTTTCATGAAACTCTAATCAGGAAACTCCGCCACTACGGGATCCGGAACAGCGCTCTGGATCTTCTTACTTCATATTTGAGTAATAGGATTCAGACCGTTGACGTTAATGGAAAAAGATCTCCTGGATCTATGGTAACAATGGGAGTCCCGCAGGGCTCGATTCTTCGTCCTTTCTTGTTTCTTATTTATATTAATGACTTGCCTTACCTCATAAAGGATAACCATGATATAGTGTTGTTTGCGGATGATACTTCACTTTTGTTTAAACTTAAACGTCAGCAGCTGGTTACTGACGATGTAAATAGCGCGATCTCAAAAGTAGTTCACTGGTTCAATGTTAATAATTTACTTCGTAATGAAAAAAAAACCAAATGCATTAAGTTTACCCTACCTCACGTTAGGCAGGTAAAAACCGATGTGTTGATAAAGGGCGAAGATTTGAATCCTGAAAATAGCACAGTATTCTTAGGCTTAACTTTGGATGCTAAGCTTCAGTGGGGCCCACATATAGATAAATTGTCAAAGAAGCTAAGCTCCGCAGCATATGCTGTTAGAAAAATTCGTAATTTAACTGACATAGAGACAGCCCGTTTAGTTTACTTTAGCTATTTTCATAGTGTAAAGTCGTACGGTATTCTGTTGTGGGTAAATGCCGCCGACATCCAGACTATCTTTGTTTTGCAGAAAAGAGCTGTTCGATCAATTTATAAATTAAGCCCGAGACACTCTCTCAGAGAGAAATTTAAGGAGATTAATGTAATGACTGTGCCTTCTCAGTATATTTATGAAAATCTTTTATATGCCCATATAAATATAAAATTGTTTAAAAAATACAGTGATATCCATAACATAAATACTAGGAACAAACACAAATTTGTAGTACCTACAACAAGGCTCAAGAAAATAGGTGGCTCGTTTAGATGTCAATGTGTACGCTTTTATAATAAGCTTCCAAGCCACGTACAAGATCTAAGTCTTAATAAATTCAAGTCTTTCATTAAACGTAAGTTGTGCCAGAAAGCGTTTTATACAACAAAAGATTACATTGAGGACAAAAAGGCTTGGGATTGAGCTGCTCCAATTAATTTTGTTTTTTTATTATATTTTGCACTATGCATTTTGTTATTATAAATATTTTTTTTTTTTGGTTTTCTTGCAATGACAAGAATATTTACTTTTTAAAGTATTATATTATTTTATTTTAATTATTGTGAATGTGAAGACTATGTGGATATATATTTTATTTTTATTTTTTTTATTTAAATTTATCTTAGTTTTTAATCATGGTCTGGCAGTTTGAGTAGTTTATGCGGCCTACCCGAATGTCCTTTCTTTGGTATTGTTCGTCGAATCGTTGAGCTCCTTAAATTCTGAGTTGAGCTGCTCGGTTATTGACAAATGCGTGCACTGACTGGACAGGTCCACTCAATCTGGCTGGTTCTTTCCTCAAAAGACCATTTCAGACATCAGTCTACATGGTCTTCACATGATCTAATCAACGCCGACCTCATCTAGTTTTAAAAATATGTTCGATATGTAAAAGTGTTTGTACAAACCAACTTACAGAAATAAAATCATTTATCCTTTAGCAGTCTGTATCATTTTAAAAAGTAATACAAATATAAATGCAAAAATTCTTTTAAATTTTAATATACAATTTATATTTCACTATGTGCCGTTTCTCACTGATAAATATGTCATTATAATAGCATTACTGATATATTTATTTCCTTGTTATTTCATAAAATTTCATTTATAACGATATTGTGAAAGTCTTTTATCTCAATGATTGACATGCTTGTTTGGTAAATTAAAGAAGAAAATGAAAAGACAAATCTAAAACTTGGTAAGAGAAACAAATAACTTCTTAAATAATATTTTGACAAGCGTCGTTGCCAATATTTTCTTGTGAAGTCGATTGAGACGATACACGATACTATTATGAAATTATAGGCCTTCCAAATCAGCGATTTAAATAGACAGTGGTAGGAGACCATTCAGTGATTTTCAATGTTACAAGAAGTAAAGATACTATAATCACTATATTATTAACAAACTTTTCAAAGTATTAACCATACATTTTTGGAGTCTTAAACTTGGCGTAACTTTAATCAGAGTATATTAATAAGGGGGTAATAGTATTGACATAAACACATCAACACGGTCTAGGGATATTTTAAAAAAAGCGAATTACTGTCAAAGTGTTAATTATTTATATGACATGTATATATTTAAAAGATACGTTATTTAATATTCTACCATTTTTTAATAATGGTTAAGGTACTTCGATTAAAATTTCAGGATTTTATGGAAAAAAAATGAAGCATAGACGGAAACCGTACATGAATTAACTTTTAATTTATGAGTAAAAACTGAAAAAAATAGAAAAATCATTTAATTTGTGTTTATAAACTTAAAGTTAGTAGTCTGAGAAAGCGCCCATGATGTTCATAACACATCGGCAACGATTCGGCATGCTCAGAACAAGGTTGTCAATGTCTTGCTGCGGAATATTGTCCCATGTCCTTCTGAGGTGCGCAAAAAGTTGACCTTCTGTAGCCAGATTTTCAGGAACTTCCTTCAGAGCTCTTCTTTGCAGCATATCCCACGCATGCTCAATGGGATTTAGATCTGGCGATTGAGCAGGCCAGTCTAAGGCCCTAACATTGTGTGTATGTAAACAAGCTGCTACCGTTCTCGCCGTGTGTGTCCGGGCATTGTCGTGCATGAGCAGGAAATCTTGCCCATTTGTGTTCTGTGGGGCAAGATTACGGGCTCCAGCACCTGTTGGACGTATCGTTCTGCCGTCATATTGCCCCGCACCCAAACGAGATCCGTCCGTCCTCCAAGACGAATTCCTGCCCAAACCATAATTGTTCCTCCTTGGTATGGGTGAACTTCCTGAGGGTTCTGAAGACGGCTCCATCGTCCAGGAACTCGCCAAACACGCGTCCTTCGTGAATCTGGATAGAAGCCGAACCTGGATTCATCCGTGAACAGCACATTGGACCATTGCTCACGGCCCCAGTCCACGTGGTTCCGAACCCATTCTAATCGTCGTCCACGATTGCCTCTCCGTAAAGGTGGGACCCGGAGTGGTATACGAGAGCGTAGATTGCTTTCATGCAGTTGCCTTCTTACAGTTTGGTCACTCACAAGCACTTGGTGTTCCACTCGCAGCCTTTGGACCAATTGAGTCGCCGTTGCATTTGGTTGAGCTCGCGCAGTAATTTGCAAAAATCGGTCTTGTCTGGGGGTAGTGATGCGACTTGGCCCCCGGTGCCTCTCCGCTACTTCACCTGTGGCACGATAGCGTGTCCACAATCTTGAAATTACATTTTGGTGGGTCCCTATGGCCTCAGCAACATTACGCTGAACAGACCCAGCTTCTAGCATTCCCACAGCTTCACGTAACATCTCCGCCTTCGTCAAATGTTGGCGTTGCATGGTTACAATACCTCAATTTTAACTTTATCTTTCGTTTAAAAATGAAAAAAAACTGTAACTAAACGTAATTCGTATTGTTTTCTAAATTTCGCACAAATGAAAATTCCCTCTCCTACACATCAAGACATTTTTATGCCACCGAAACAAAAGAATTTTCAAAAATTTGAATTTGGAATTAGTCTGAGATAAAAATACAAACAAATCGGTGTATAAAATATTCCAATGCGGCCAGTACTTTTCGAGTTATTTAATTGAGTATGAAATATCCCTGTTGATGTGTGTATTTGTCACAGTCCAGTATTATGTGTCACTACTGCATCTATCAAAAAGTTATCAAATGTAACTACCAAATACTTAACGTAATAAAGACCAACAGGCTGATTCCGGACAAATTTGAAACTATTGGAGGTCGCATATGTATCACTGGCCTGTGTGTTTAATCATATTTACACCATGCCTGTCACCGTTTTTAAATAAGCTTAGTTACGGCTTGTTTATGTTCTTGTTGTACTCCTTGTCACTTGCATGTAAAATATTGAACCACGTACGATTATAATTTACTACCAGACCACTGCTGTTCGTATAATTGCACCTTTAATCCTATAGGTTATGGGCCCAGAACATGCACAATACATGCTCAGGTGCTAGATCATAATCAATAAGTTGAGTGGTTTGAATATTAATTGTGTGTTCGTGAAACTTACGAAATCTCAATAAATGAAGAATAAGTGGCATTAAAAAGCTGAAAGGATCGTCTGACTACCCAAACTGGAAATTCTCGGTGCGAAATTACTTAGAGAATAAAAACTGGTGGGAAGTAATTTCTAAAGATGTTGTAAATGCTGACATAGACCGGGAGGCAAGAACGACAATATGCATGTTGTTAGAACCAGAGTGCTTTACCCACGTCTACAATGCAAAGACTGCGAAAGAAGCCTGGAACTGCTTACAGAAAGCATATGAAGACAAAGGTTGGGGCAGACGTATACGTATTCAGCGAGAGATTTTCAACTGTAAGTTAGAGAATTACGATTCTATGCAAAGCTACATATCAAAAATTATATTCTTGACACAACAATTGTCCGATATTGATGCTCAAATTCCTAATGATTGGATCATATTGATTTTGCTGGCTGGGTTGACCGCTGAGTATAGCCCTCTTATCATGGCTGTAGATAATAGTGGACAAGAGATCACGTTAGAGCAAATTAAAATGAAATTGTTACAAGAAGGATGTAGACAGAGTAAGTTACACACAGAGTGCGAACAAGTCTTAGTTACACGTAAAGTACAGAACGATGCAAGATCTAACACTAAAACTAACGATCGTAAGCAGAAGTTCGTCTACAAGTGTTTAAAGTGCCACAAGCAAGGCCACAAGGCATCCGAATGCAAGGAGCGGATCAAAACAAAATGAAATTATTTCGAACATTTGGCATAACAGATTAGCTTATTTATCGCGTAATTATATGAATAAAATGAAAGTTCTAGTAAGCGGTATGGAATTTAAGAGTACCGACTTATGCGAGCCGTGTAATCCATGTATCGAAGGAAAAACATGCAAAAGTCCCTATAAAATCCACGGTACGAGAGCAAACGACGTCTTACAGTTGGTTTTTAGCGACATTTGTGGACCAATCGAGGAGCTGTCGTTTGGTGGTTAGGTTAGGTTAGTAAGAACATACCTCGATGTTCTTCTCGTATTTATCTATTATTATACTCGGAAGACTCATGTTTATTTTTTGAAGAACAAAAATGAAACTTTCGATAAGTTTCAAGAATACAAGGCGGAAGTGGAGAATGAATCAAGTAAATCTATTAAATGTCTGAGATCTGATAACGGCGCAGAGTATTGAAATGGTAAATTTTTGAAGTCTGCAGGTATAAAACACCAGACGACTGTACCATACACAGAACAGAATTTTGTCGCAGAAAGAGCGAATCGGACTATAATAGAAAAGGTAAGAACATTACTGTCAGAATCGAATTTGAGCAAGAAATATTGGGCCGAGGCTGTAAATACTGTTGTTTATTTAAAGAACAGAAGCCCCACGAAATCAATGAACAATGCGGTACCAGAGAAGCTTTGGACTGGAAAAAATGCTGATGTTAGTCATCTGAAATCTTTGGTTGTTTGGCGTATAGATTGATACCAAAACAAAAGAGACGAAAACTGGACATGAAGACGGAACCGATGATTTTTATTGGATATCTAGATAATCAAAAGGGTTATCGTCTGATGAATCCTAAGACAGGTGAAGAGACAACTGCAAGAAATGTAAAATTTCTGAAAAATGTATTTATTCAAAAGGAAAATGTGGAAAAGTCGAAAGTTGTCATAAACTTGAATACAGATTCTGTTCCTTCCAGTTTACCTAACGGATCTACAAGCAGATCTGAACCCTTGGAGGCTCATGATGATGTGTACCGTTATGCTGTAGACGAGAACGTACACCGTAACGTAGAAGTATCAGAGGCGATAGGACCTGAACCAGTAGTACCAGAGCAAGTACCTGATGGCGTATTGACTGATGAGAAAATGACAATACCTGAATCAGAAAGAAAGTATCCTATAAGAGAACGCAGACAAGTTGATCGGTACGGTTGCAATGTTATGTATGCCAAAGATAGCAATCTTTATGGTGATCCATTGACCATTAATGAAGCGTTGGCGAGACCCGATGGTGACTTATGGCAAAACACGATAGATGGTGAACTTATGTCACTAAAAGAAAACCAGACTTGGACGTTGATGGATCTGCCAGCTGATAAGAATCCTATACAGTGCAGATGGGTATTCAAAATCAAGAGAGATAGCGATGGCAAGGTAACGAAGTACAAAGCCAGACTATTAGCGAAAGGCTTTACGCAGGTATGTGGCGTAGACTATACTGAGACTTATTCTCCTGTAGTAAGAAGCTCTACTCTATGATTATTGTTCTCACTAGCTGTTGAATACAGTTGGTGTATAGACCAATGGGATGTCATGACTGCCTTTTTGTATGGCAAGATTAAAGAGGACATTTACATGCTCCAACCGAAAGGAGCAGTAGTCAAAGGTCAAAAAACCAAGGTATGTAAGCTGCAGCGTTCTTTGTATGGATTGAAACAAGCTTCAAATGTTTAGTTCAAGGAATTGGACAAAGTGATGTTGAACTTAGGTTTTGTACAATCAAAAATAGAACCATGTTTGTATCAAAAGCAACTTAAAAACAATAAGAAGTTAATTGTCGTTATTTATGTAGATGATCTCTTCATCTTTGGCAATTGTGAACAAGAAAAGCAAAAATTAAAAACCGATTTGCTTGACAAGTTTATAGTGAAAGATTTAGGCGCGGCTAGGCATGTTTTAGGCATGAGGCTGAGGAGAGATAAAAATGTTATTTTTCTAGATCAGCAACATTTCATTTCGGAAATTTTGAATGACTTTAACATGACTGACGCTAAGCCGGTGTCAACCCCAATGGAAGTCGGTGTGAAATTAGAAAAATCGACAAATTCCCATAGTGATCTGCCATATCAGAGCTTAATAGGATGTCTAAATTATTTGGCCTGTAATACGCGACCAGACATAGCACATGCGGTAAGTTTACTTTCACAGTTTAATTCGTGTTATGATGAAATACACTTTAAATATTCGAAACGGGTCTTAAGGTATTTGAAGGGTACTTTTAATCTTTGTCGCACTTTTAGAAAGTCCGGAGATTTAGACTTACGAGGCTACGTTGATGCAGATTGGGGCGGGGCTCTTGATAGTGAGTCTTTCACGGGATTATTTTTCAAAATAGTTTAAAATTTAGTGTCATGGGAGAGCAGGAAGCAAGCGACAGTTTCCTCGTCCTCCACAGAGGCAGAGTATGTAGGATTGTGTCAAGCTTCAAAGGAAGCTGTTTATTTATGTAGTTTACTGAACAGTTTAGCAGCTGTGGATAGTAAAGCAGTTGTAATTTATAATGTCTATCAGTCGGCACATAAAATTGCAGCTAACAAATTGATGCATAATAGGACAAAGCATATTGATATCAAATAGATTTTTTTTCGTGAGTGTATACTGGCCAACAAAGTTGAAATAAGATATATCTCAACTGATAAGATGATAGCGGACATCTTAACTAAAAGTGTTCATAGCCCGAAGCTTAGAGAATTTTTAAAGGATTTATCCCTGTCAAATTATTCTATTAAGGGGGCGATGAGTAGTTAGATATTTTGATGTTTTGTGTTTATTTTTAAAGAGCTTTGTGTAATAGATAATTTTCTAAATTTAGTTTAATTATGCATGCTTTATTTTGTAAGATTTCTTCTGTTTTTGTACACTATTTTTGGTACAGCGAAGTACAGTCGAACACAGAAGTTTTAATGATTTATATAGTTTTATGTACCGAGTACTGACAAGTACAGAAATGATCATACACATGTGTAATAGATTAAGGGGGCGTATTGGAAGTCGCATATGTATGCACTGGCCTATGTGTTTAATCATATTTACACCATGCCTGTCACCGTTTTTAAATAAGCTTAGTAACGGCTTGTTTATGTTCTTGTTGTACTTCTTGTCACTTGCATGTAAAATATTGAACCACGTAAGATTATAATTCACTACCAGACCATTTCATGTGTCAAGACTTATAGCATATTATTATTTTAGGCTAGCTGAACAAAATAAACTATAAGTCTATTTTGTTTAGCTCTAACCTAAATATTTCTTTGACATCTCTCATTTGTTTTCATAATATCATTTGTTTTTGTTTATAAATTCGTAAGTTGTCAACACGGTTACCAATGATATTTGTAACATAGTATGCGCGAAGTTATATAAACTTCGGGGTAGTATGTTGTAAAAGTCACCACTGTTTTAGTGGCCACACACAGGCGCTTGCTGCATCACTCCCGCTAATGACCAGATAAAGCCTTGCCAAATAAAATGCCAATATATTTTCTGTAGTTTTTGCTTAAATATTAATATTTATATCTTTTGCATGTCAATTAGATATACTTGATTCTAGATTTACATTCCGTGAAAAAAATTCCAACATTCATTTTAAGTCCAAAACTGTGATTAATTTATATGAACAATGCTCAATACTATCCCAATGTAAGGAAGTTACCTTTTCTTATACAGAGAAGCCATGAACAATTAATACAATCCTTGCTGAAGACGTAACTGACAAATAATCCAAATAAAATAAAACGTACAGGCTGAAATATAAAAGCAAAATGTTTACTCAACTAGACTTTTTCAATTTAGACAGAAAAACACAACTTGATTGTTTGACCGATGACTCGTAAAACCCAGTTTCCCGTATAATTCGGTAATATATTTTAAATTAAATAGTATTTATAAGGTATGAAGAAATGATTTCCCATCCCACCCGTCTGCTTTCGTACCCGGAAATCCATCTGTTTCTACGGAAATTAATTATGAATACGAATCCCAAAAGAAAAAGAATATCTTGTTGCATGACATTTATTTTTGGCTTGTTACCTATCTCTGTCTTGTAACTGGATTTCAAGAGAAAATATTAATATTAATCTGGTGAAAACAAAAGAATACGTAGATCAGTAGCCTTATTTCGTAATAATACGACCCATGACAGTCGTTTTCATGTTGCTAATTCGAAAACATCATATGAATTCAATTTCATGTTTATAACATCCACTCATCTTTGCAATAAAATAATGTAGGTATTTGAACTGTCAAAATAATACAAAAAATAATATCAAATATTTTTTTGATACAAAAGGCAAATAGAAACTTTTAAGTTTAATAAAATACACTAGATAATGAATTTTAATCAAATGTTTTAGGTACGTAATAACTGGAGAGAAATATCAATTACATATCTGCATGACCAAATGCCATCGTCTTATAAACAACAACTACTACAATAACTGCTCTAGCGACGCTTATTAAAAGTCAGGACCAAACAAAACATATTGTTCTTCGTTAAATTCTTCAAGCAAGTCTGAAGTATTCTTAATCGCATAATGGCTACAGTTTTTCTCTTCACACAAGATTAATGGATGCCTGGATGGCCACTACAAAACTTTCACTTCTTCGTTGTTCACCAGTATAGTAGATTCAAGCAGAAATAATTCACGAAGCGTTTTTTCTTGCTACTGGAGGTAAAAGTAAAAAGATCTTTAAGAACTATACGACGCTATAAGATGACACCGATGCACCAATACATTTTGATATATGATGTATTTTTTGTATAAAATGGTATGGCGACAATGTGACATTGATGCGGATCATTGTCACATTACCTCCCCTACCCTACCCTACCTAGGGCAGGTAGGGTAGAGGAGGTAGGGTAGGGGACCCTACCTCCTCTACCTAAAAATAGATAGTAGCCGATTCTTAGACCTACTGAATATGCATATAAAATTTGATAAAAATCGATCAAGCCGTTTCGAAAGAGTATGGTAACTAACATTGTGGCATGAGAATTTTATATATAAGATAAGCTTGTTTTTCAAATCATCATCGCCAGTCTTTTTATTGTCCCACTGCTGGGACACAGGTCTTCTCTCTGAGAGAGTCTGGGTCGTAATCCACCAAGTGGACCCGGAGAGGGTTGGTGGATGACACTTGTCTTCGAATTTTTATTTCTAGGACATACAGGTTTCCTCACAACTTTTTTTTTTGTTTTTTTTATTTGTGTTTGGTCTTGCTCTAGTCTAGGTCAGAGGTGACAGGGACAAAGTAAAGAGTCCGTTCATTCTAACTTTGAAGAGATTCAGGTTGAATGCGTTTGGAAACACAGACGCAGGTAGTGAGTTCCACTCTTTTGATGTGCGCATTAAGAAGGATATTTGAAAGCGTGTTGTTTTTTTTTTTTATGATGGGTTTGCTCTTGACTCTAGTCTAGGTCAGAGGTGACAGAGACAAAGTCGACGATGGAGTGAGCTTACCCAGAAGATGCCTGTTTACTCTTACTTTGAAGAGATTCGGGTTGTATGCGTTCGGAAACACAGACGCAGGCAGTGAGTTCCACTCTTTTGCCGTGCGCATTATGAAGGATATTTGGAAGCGCTTGGTGCAAATTGGTGGAATGGCAACTATGTGAGGATGGTAACTTGCAGTGCGTCTAGATGTCCGATAGTAGAAGGGGGCCGGTGGGATGAGGTCGTGGAGTTCATGAGAACACTCGCCAAAATACAGTCTGTAGAAGACCGACAAGCAGGCAACCTTACGGCGATGAGCCAAGCTGTGAAGCTTGGCATCTATCAGTTTGACGTCGCCAATTAGTCTCTTAGCTCTGCGTTCCACCGAGTCAAGCGCGGCAAGCTGATATTTAGCTGAGCCATCCCAGAGGTGGCTGCAATACTCCATGCAGGATCGAACTCGCGCCTTGTAAAGAGTTAATAGCTGTCCAGGCATAAAGTATCGCTTCACTCTGTTTAGGACGCCAAGTATCTTTGCCGCAATTTGGGCTTTGTACTCGATGGAGGCGCCGAACTTGAGACTGGATGTCAACTCCATGCCAAGGAGCTCGAGCCGATCAGTCACAGGAACAGATGTACCACGAAAAGTAGGCGTTTGGGTGAAATGAGTCCTTTTCGCGGTAAAAAGACATGCCTGTGTTTTGGTGGCATTAAAAGAGATCAGATTGTCATCACCCCAACGGGAGACAAGACTTAAGGTCAAATCTGTACGCTCCACCATAGCCTCTCTCAAGGAATATACTTCATCCCCGCCGGTTTTTGCGCTGGACAAGTATCTCTCTGAAACAGTACTGTCATCTGCGTAATCAAAATCAAATCACAATACCAGGCAGAAGTAGGTCATTGATGTGCAGCAGGAAAAGAGTTGCAGAGAGAACAGACCCCTAAGGAACTTCGGCATTAATAGCCTTAAGGTCAGAGGAGCAGCCGTCAACGACTACTCGGATCGACCGTTCACTGAGGAAGTCTGATATCTAGCTACAAAAACCGGCTGAGATGCCATAAGCAGGAAGCTTGCTGAGTAGACTAGCGTGCCAGACCCTGTCAAAGGCCTTCGAGATATCGAGCGATACGGCAAGAGCTTCGCCGTGTTTCTCGATGGCTTCGCCCCAGCAGTGCGTGACAAACACAAGAAGATCGCCAGTTGACCGTCCCCGGCGAAAGCCATATTGACGGTCACTGAGGAGATCATTGTCTTCAAGGTAGGTCAGTAACTTACTGTTCAGTATCCTTTCCATAACCTTACATAGTATGGAGGTAATGGCTATCGGACGGTAGTGGGCAGGGTCTGCACGGTCGCCCTTTTTGGGTACTGGTTGTACATTTGCAAGCTTCCAGCATTTCGGCACCGTTTTTTTTTCAAGAGAGAGGCGAAACAAGCGTGTCAACACAGGAGACAGATCAGGCGCACACTTCCTCAATACTCTCGCTGGAATGCCGTCAGGCCCGCTGGCCTTGTTCACGTCTAGGGTAGCCGTCTGTGTAGACAGTACTCTCCGAACCTCTTTAGTGTGAATTGCGATCTCCGGCATCGAAGAGTCACAATGAGGTATAATAGGTGGTTGCTTAGAGCCAGCATCCAGACGTGAATTGTTTGCAAAGAGAGATGCAAATAAATTAGCTTTCTCACTTGCAGAGTGAGCCAGCGACCCGTCAGGCTTCAGCAATGGAAGTAAAGTAGGACGACAGAAATTAGTTTCAACCGCTTTTGACAGTGACCAAAACTGTTTACTAACCGGAGGGTGCGATGCCAGCTTGGCCCCGATACGTCCAATATGGTCAAAACGTGCCCGACGCAGAACCCGCTTGCAGAGCTTGGCGGCAGAATTAAAGGCCGTTTTCCTCGCGCGAACCCTACGCGCTCTAACTTTGTGGTCGCGGGCCATGACCCAAGATTGGTAGGCAGATTCTTTTCGGGCCTCAGCGTGGGCGCAATCAGCATTAAACCAAGGCCGGGATTTGTGACCGAGCGGGATGTCGGAGATTGGAATAAAATACTCCATTCCCAGCCGAATCACATACGCAACCACGTCAGCACAGCACGAGGGGTCACCCGAGGAGAAGCACACATGCCACCAAGGATAGGACGCAAAAAAGTGTCGCATCTCATCCCAATCTGCTGACTCGTATCGCCATACTCGCCTCGTGCCTCTAGGACTCTCATCTGGAGGAGAGCAGGTCGAAACGGATTTCACCAGACAGTGGTCAGACGTTCCCAGCGGGGCTGAGACCGATACTGAATGACTGTCCGAATCAGTTGTCAGCAGGAGGTCCAAGTAATTGGGTGTATGGCCGTCTACATCTGGTACCCGCGTTGCCACATTCACCAACTGGGTAAGTTCTAGCGTTAAAGCAAACTTGCGCGCCTCCAACCCAGCATGGTCGGTTTTCTGGTACGGGAACAGCCACTCCTTATGATGGGCGTTGAAGTCCCCCAGAAAAACAAGCTTCGCTGTTGGGTGTCGTTGCTGTGCTACATCAGTCGACTCTAAAAGGTTATTAAAGAGCGCTGTTGACTCCTGGTCACCACTATGTGATCGGTATTCGCCGATATGGATAGATTTTTCCACGCCTGTATCCACAAGTAGCCATATGTCAGAAAAACCCGATTTCTCAAAGCAACGGAGACGACGACAACAAATGTCATCGCGGACGTACACACAGACCCCAGCTTGCTTCTTGAACTTGTGCTCAAGAGAGTAACCCGGGTAGTTGAGGTACGCCACGTCCGACGGGGTTGTTATTTTCGTCTCCGTTAGGAAAAACCGGTGCCGCTTCTCGGTCTCAAGGTGGTGGTGGACCGGATCAAGGTTGGAGTGCAACCCCCTGATTTTAATGAGGTGCACTTTAAGTGGGAGGAAGTGCAGCCGTTGTTTAACCTTATTTCCCTTCTTAGCTTTGGTCATAAATTTTGTAAGAGTTGCTGGGGAAAAAGTTAAACTATCGAGACGCTGCTTAGTTAGCCAAGTGGACCACTAAGGGCCGATTTTTCAATCCTCAGATAAACAGTTAGATAGTACTTATTAGACAGATAGCGAAATATTGTATTTTTTAATCATCAGATAGGCTCTATCTGGTCAATAACGGCCCTAACTGAGGAATAAATCTGCCTGCCTCTTTGACGGCCAGATAAACGTCTATTCAATAGATACAACTAGATCCATTGAAGTTTAGTTTGAGTTTATTTCTTCTTTTTTTCAAAGTTATATCAAACTTATGGAAATTTTCGACAGTGTTGACGATCTGGCAATTGAATGAATGAATATTTAAATAATGAAATTAAACAAAGAGTAATCAGACCAAGGCCCCAACAGTTTGCTATGTGGAATTCAAAACAGTTTCATCGCCGTTTCAGACTTTCATATAAATCTGGACTATATTTGCTTCCCCTGATAAGTGATAAAATTAAGCACGAAACACTAAGGTAAGTTCCAGCTAGTTTTTAAAATAAATAAACTATTATTTATTTGTCACTACATCTAAATAGGTGGGTATAGGCACCTAGGTAAACCTTCCTACAAAATACAGTTGTAAAGTGTACCTAATATCCCTAACTAAATTCCGAGCCGCATCTTTATTAGTGACCGCATCAGTATTCTTATTTTGCCACAATATGTTTGTTCTTGTCTACTAGACTAACGAGCAATTTACTTCAGCAGTATTGAAATTAACAGCGCGCTCTCTTTTCTTTGATTCCATTATTATCAAAATAATAACAAGTCACTGACAATAAACCCAACTACAAAATCACCACCCAACAGAATAAAAAAGGTTTTATGATACACGGGATGCACCACGCATTTGCTATCCTCTTCTAACACACATTACACCGTATGCGTATATCACGCTCCCACAATATTACAGTGAAGTTGGCAACTAAAGACCACAGATAACTATTCGGTTGGCTATCTGGCCATTGAAAAATGCAACGATTTTATTTGTCCTTTTATCAGTCAGTTAAGTTAATTCGCTAGATAGTTATTTGTTCAGTTATTCGATGATTGAACAATCGGCCCTAAAACTAACTTAACCTATGAGGAACTCATTTGGAGACTGCGGGGACGCCCGAACCCCCCCGGATATGGCCACCCGGTCCTCCCATCCCATCCGCGCTTGGTGCGAATTGGTGAAATGGCAACCATGTGAGATTGGTAACTTGCAGCGTAGAAGTCCGATGGTAGAAGAGGACCGGTGGGTTGTAGTCGTGGAGTTTTTGAGCACACGCACCGAACTCAAGTTTGTAGAAGACCGACAACCAGGCAACCTTGAGGCGATGAGCCTTGCTGTGCAGCTTGGCATCCACCAGTTCAACGTCGCCAATAAGCCTCTGAGCTTTGTGTTCCACCGAGTCAAGCGTGGAATTTTAATTTAATATTTAGCTGAGCCATTCCAAAGGTGGCTGCAATGCTCCATGCAAGATCAGATTTGCGGTTTGTATAGAGTTAAAAGCTGTCGCGTAAAGTATCTCTTCACTCTATTTAGGATGCCTTGTTTTTTGGCCGCAATTTGGGCTGTATACTCAATGGAGGCGCCGAAGTTGAGACTGAATGTCAACTCCATCAACATCCATAAGATAGAAGATTTAGGACATATATTTCAGGAATTGACGAAAGGTAATACAAGTAAATAACATCTATTTTTATTTATTTATTCTGTCCGTATAAACCTGTAATATTTTCTACAATTGTGGCTACGGCTGTACTGTTGTAATAAGGATCTGGTGTTATGGAGTACTGCAGCAACACTATTTCGTATGTTATAATTGTGCCCACCACCTGAAAGTATAGGAACTCATTAGATCTTTGCTTTGACTTCCTTATTCAGGCTTTCCGGATTCTATTTTGGTCTATGTCTATAGACCATAATTGTTTTTTAATATATACTCAGGTAGCAGCGAGAGTGTTGGGCGTTTACGTTAAAAGTTTAATCCCTTTCAAATTAGAAGTTTAACTGAGGCCGGAAAGAGTTGTGATGAACTTACTTTCAGAATCATATTCCTGGTTACGTAAAAGAACTTTCCGCTTAACCCAACGTTAGTATGATGTAGTTGCAACTGAAACCGACGAACCTTAGAAGAAAGAAATACATAAAATGATACAAAAAGTACAATGAAGTTAAATATTATCAAACTGGTATTGTTCATGATAGTGACAAAATTTGCCGAAGCAGGCCAAATAAAAATACGAATTAATTGCTCCTTTCATAATTATTTAAATTCTCACCTCAATATCATACACAGAAGAAGGTACGTCATACACGGAGTAAACAGGTTCAAGGCCCGCGCAGTGCACGTTGGAAGCATATAGCGATAACATGAGGGCTCGAAGGACTAGGAAGATGAATGAGTACAAGTAATACAGCAGGTAATATGGAGATGTTAGTGCCCTGAAAACAATCATAAGTATTAAAATGATTGTTTTGATAGCAGTGGTGATGAAATAATTTACACAAAGTAAAGCGCCTGCCTGGGTTCGAACCCAGATCCGTTCAGCCGTTCTGGCATGATTGAGTAACAAACATACACATCCATACTTTCGCATTTTTAATATTAGTGCGATTAGTAAGATTAGAATGGTGTGGTTGCTATTATATGGAAGGGTGGATAGTTGAATTGGCTTTCATTTTGTCAGTTATACTGATTATAAGTGGCCTATAAAGACAATATTGAGTGAATATGTTTTAATCAAAGACCACCTCACTACTAGATAAGGTCGAATACCGTTATATTTGTCTAAGATCTTCGTTGATCGAAGCCTTACAAACTGCTTGTTCGGGCATATGGGTGCGTACAAAACACGCACGTGTAATTTTCTAAGGTAATCTCTGTAAAACATTACAAAGTTAGTTGTCTATTGATCTGAGACTCTTTGCAAGTGACATTCGATGTCAGCGATGGTGATGGTCGAAATTCCAAAATGAAAGAGATTCATGGTAGCGTTGTGAGGGACTCAACTGAAAATAGTCGATTGTTTCTAGAATATCACAATAATTAAGTTCCTAATCACAACACTGAAAACGCGGAACAACACTGGTTTTCCGGGGACCAAAGAGTAAAATAATTATATGAGAGGCCGGGACGCTATCGCTCGGTCTTTTTTTTTCCGCTTGCTTAGCTGATGAAAGCTATCTCCTGACCCTCAGGATTCTGTGTGCCCCGACCTAGGGTGAGTTCAACATTAGATAAGTAATTATACCTGATTCTCTGCGCTGGATAACCTATCTTGATTTCATCACTTATGTAGTATCTGGTTCCGCGCTGTCATTGTTGGGCGCGCGGCTAGGAGTTGTCCAGCGCACAGTAGATTGTAATATGTATGTATTTCTACTACATCGAGGTGGTGTAGTGCCTCATTGTGTAAGTGATCGCGTTTACTTTATGTTTATTAAATGTTCGCGTGTTCATACTTAACATAATTTTGCAAATGTACATTGACATTTGCAAATGCTATGTTTGTAAACTCTTTACCTGTAAACCGCTGCGATGTGCTGAGCTTTCACCTACAATGCTTCCCACACCGTTCCTTGGCTTAACAAGGGGACGAAGCTGGTACATTGCATGCGGCATGCTGCTAATTTCACCGCATCTAACATGCACACCTTATGGTGCTTCCAGGGCTCTTCGTACGGGCTGAGGGCTAGACCCCTTGCCCACTGCTGCACGCTGCTAACTATCTGCACGCTACCTACGCACGCTGCCCAGGTCTTGGGCTGCCTACCTGCGTGACTCCCACGCGAGCCGGTGCTAACAGTCTATCTCCGGGTACTACGAGTATCTGTGGGAGATACGAGGGCCGTCCGGCCTATTACTGAGCCTGTGCTGAACAGGTTCCCACGTCTGCCACGTGTTACCAAGGACGGTACCCTTCCTACCATTATACTGTGTGATAGTGCTCGGAACAGAACAGTTACATTAGTTATTTACCCGCGGCCTAGCTGTGGCACTTTATTTATGTATTAACTTATCCATCTGTTTCAATTTTATCTACGTAACTACCCACCTATCAGTTAGCGGCCTGCGCAGTCCTAGCCGTTACATCATCGCGTAAAATTTCAATAGCACTTGGCATTCTCATACATTTCTGACATTTTCCAATCTCAATTGCGACGCTTTCGTAGATAGAATTTTACTTGTCCAGAGCTTCTGAATAGGCCTGTAATGCTATATTATTTTATGAATAAATTAATTGCGTTTCTTTCTTTTATTCTTTACTAGCTGACCTGGCAAACGTTGTTTTGCCATATAAATTATTTTGCAGGCACTGAGTATTATAGTATTTTTAATTGTCTTTTAGTAATGGAATGGTTTATATAGGTAACTCAATGGTTGTTGTTGGCAGAAGCTCGTGACACGTGTTGAATACTATTGATTTTTAGATAAACATTTAACTTGTACGTTAGAACTATCTCGAGCAAAATGGCACCTACCTACCATACCCTACATAACTATATACTTACCTACTCTACCGTATATACCTTATCTACCCTACCATACCTACCAACCTACCCTACTCGATCTACATACCCTAACCTAGATATCTACCCACCTACCCTACCTACCTACCTACACAGCTACCCTACTTACCAACCTACCTGCCCTACTCTACCCTACCCTACATACCTACCTACCCTACCCTGCCCAACATACCTACCTACCCTACCCTACCCTACATACCTACCTACATTACAATTTTTTTTTTTGGTCCTAACCCATCTTCGCATTGACTTTCTAATGAAACCGCTTTGGGGCATATCGGTTGGATGGTTTCAAAGTCTATAACGGACTCAAACTTAAGTAACGGACATAGGTACAAACATGTAACATGTGTACATGTCATGTATGTCTGCAGTGTTTTTTTTTTTTTTTGTTTTATATATTAGAATTAAAGGATGAATTTCAGAAAAATCGATATCGCCATCTACTGGCAATACCGGAACCAACATACAATGCCATGTTCATTTTTGTGTGTGCGTTGTTTCTATCATGTATCAGAGATGGCGCTGTGTTCGCAAAATGTCCCATACATAAAAATAAAAGGTTTTTTTTATCATTAATTTTTTGATGTTTTATGACTTATTATCCTATTCCGGACAAAGATACATCCAAAAACACAAAAATCATTAAAAAAACAGTCCAGCCGTTCTTGAGTTATAAGTGGTGTAACTAAAACGACTTTGTTTTATATATAGAAGATTTACTTACTGTTTGGTTTGTGCTTCATTACAGTATTTAAAACTGACGTGATTCCGACTGAAAAGAAATGTATTTGCATATATTTTTGATCTTATACTTTACTACTTATACTTTATTTTAAATAAGCAAGAAGATAATTATTCTATAGTCTTCAACAACTAAACACGAACAATAGCAAAGTTCTTAATGTTTCTATCAATAAACTATTTAAACTAGATAAGTTTGGCTTACTGCAGGGAATTGAAGAGCTGCAAACAGATGTAGAAGAGATCAGTGAAGAATGATAACAGAATAAAAGAGCTAATCTGAATATCTATCTCTTTTACTAGTTTCACCAAGTTTGAATAGTGTACTCGTAGTACTGACCAAGGAAGTCCATCCTAAAAATTACCATTAATGTATAAGTAAAAAAACTTTAAGGTCCTTCTCAAGCTATGACCGACTTTCTATTATCACCGGAATTAATGGGAAAGATCATGAACTAAAAATAATAAAAGGTACCACGTATTTCTACTCACCTTCTTTTTCTTAGCGTTAGTAGCTATAACTTTGTTTAGATTCCGAAAGTATGCTGTAATGTAAATGCTAAAACAGGTGATCATCACATCGTTTAAATTCCAAAGAAAAGTTGCTTGGAGGCACATGAACTGGAAATCAAAAAAGACGATGATGGAATAAAAGCCGCAAAAGTAACTAAATGCTAAAACTTTGTTCATGATTAAAACTGAGAAAAAGCAAAAAATAGTAAGTGTATATTTATTGTCCTTCTTCTTTTCGTAAGAGGATGTGGCTATCTCTGGTGTCGGAGTTTATTAAGCCACCTCTGGGAATCCCACAGGCCTCTGATTTGGCTATTTTAACTATATAATACAGGTTTCCTCACGATGTATTCCTTCACCGTCGCCTGCGATGTCCAAGATAAACTTAGAAAGTACATATGAATTTGAAAAAGTCATATTGTTACTTGCCCGGATTTGAACCCACGACCTCAAGCAAAAGAGGCGAGGTCTTGGCTACTGCAATTGTTGAGTACCATTAAAACAAATAGCGCTACAACATAAAAAGCTATTGAATAACATGTCGTGAGTCGTGAGGAATGTTTTAGTTATGAATGTGGTTGGTTAAGAGTATAATACGAGTATATGGAGTTTTTTGTTCGTTCTTTTCCACAACAATCTACCTTTGGGAATTGACTGTAGAATCAATTATTATTATTTTATAAATTGAAATATCTTGGCATTCAAAAGTGCCACTTAATGGCCTAATTGAAATAAATGATTTGATTTTAATTTTGATAGATTTTTTTACCGTATGGTGTCGGACGTAAAGAATTTCACCATCCCATATCATCCCGTGGGTGGCGTAAGAGGACACACCAGAGAATGGGCAGCAGCATTCTCTGTGCACTTTAACAACAATTTCCGATCGTCAACCCGCCTGCCAAGCGTGGCGATTACGGCAAACCCGCCCAAACCAAAATGAATAGCACAAATAAAAAACGGCCCCGAGTGCCCGGCAGCCCGTCTTCCATAGACTACGGTAGCGGTCGAGGCGATGGCATGGCAAGGGGTGCAAAGAATACCCGGAATAGACACGGCTATCCAAATAAACACCAACGACTGAACTGGCAACATATAACACGCGAACGAGACGAGAAGATAGCCAAACTCGAAAAAGAATTGAGCCGGTTACTATGGAATATTATAGGGTTATCTGAAGTCCGAAGAGAGGGGGGGGAGGATTAGATAACCTGCTCTATTTCCGAGAGGGTGACCGGCAGTCTCATAGTGGTGTCGGGTTTATCGCCCACAAGTACCTTGTGAACAACGTGGTGAGGAATGAGTGTTTCGACCAGAGTGGCGTACCTTATACTCAGAATATCTGCAAGATATTCACTGAATGTTATACAGGTCTACGCCTATCCTCAAGATATTCACTGAATGTCATACAGGTCTACGCCTCGACCTCGGCACACACCGACGACGTGGTAGTGACCATGTATGAGGATATCTCTAGAGCCATGCAAGGTTTCAAAACTCACTTCACCGTTATCATGGGGGACTTCAACGCAAAACTGGGCAAACAAGACGAGAATGAATGAGCTGCAAATGGGGTAATTTGGAGTTAGACGTCGGAACCACCGGGCTCACCTAGAGGCGAGTTTTATGGAGAAGGAGGATGGCAACTCTTTCATCAGAAAACGTGAACACATGAAGTGGACCTGGCCAAGCCCCAGTGGTGCTACTAAAAACGGGTTCGACTTCATCATGTCAACCAAGAAGCAAATGTTCAATGATGTCTCTGTGATCAATTTGGTGAAAACCGGGAGCGATCACCGCATGGTAATGAAGCACATTGAACATTTATGTTAAGCTTGATAGGTCTCGACTGATGAAATCCACGCTCCGTCCAGCACATATCCACGTCCAAAACCTCAAGACCTTAATGCTCAAACCAGAATCGTTTCGTGTGCCTAGGGAGCTTCGTGGACAAATACAGCGATGGGTTCGTGGAAGTTGTCCAAACGGTCGGGTCTAAAATTTTCAAGACCCGCCTTACAAAAGACTCTCTGATTCTACTCTCAGGCTCATGAAGGAGAGCAAGCTGCTGCTACAAGTGGTTTTCAAGAGTCATCACAAATCGTCTCGCGCGCAGGTTTGACGATTTCCAGCCTCCCGGATTCCGTAAAGGCTTCAGCACCGTAGACCACATACATAAGCTGCGGCCGGTTATACAGAAGACCGAAGCGTACGAGCTGCCTCTCTGTTTAACGTTTGTGGACTACGAGAAAGCCTTCCATTTGATCAAGACTTGGGCTGAACTGCAGTCTCCCCAACGGTGCCTTCCGGTACATCGAAGTGTTGTACAAAAATGCCACCATGTCAGTTCGACTTCAGGATCAGACCTCGGAACCCGTCCTTCTGCAGCAAGGTGTGAAACAGGGAGACGTCATATATCCAAAACTGTTCACCGGTGCACTGAAAGATGTCTTCAAGGTTCTGGACTGGAGACGGCTAGGCATGAACGTCAATGGTAAATACATCACTCACCTTCGGTTTGCCGACGATATAGTGGACATGGCTGAGACCATGGAGGACCCAAGTACAATGCTCGATGACCTCAGTAGAGCTTCCGAAAGAGTTGGTCTTAGGATGAACATGGACAAAACCAAGGTGACGTTGAATGCCCATGTTAAACCCACTCCTATCAAGGTCGGAGACTCTACACTCGAAGTTGTGAGTGACTATGCCTAGCTGGGACCTACGATCCAGTTGGGTATAGCCAACTTCGAGAATGAGTCAACCATCGAATCCGACTCAGCTGGGCAGCGTTAGGAATGTTGCGTGGTATCTTCTCGTCCAACTTACCACAGTGTCTCAATATGAAAGTCTTTAACCAGTGAGGACATATGACTCTGAGAGACGTGGTCTCTCACAATGGGCCTCATCAGAAAGCTTACAGTCACGCAAATAATAATAATGAGGGCCATGCTCTGAGTTTCCTTTTGTGATCGAATCAGAAATGTAGAGATCCTCAATAGAACCAGGGTTACCGACATAGCCCGAAGAATTGTCAAACTTAAGTGGCAGTCGGCAGGGCACATTGCTCGCAGAACAGATGGCCGATGGGTCAGAAAGGTTCTGGAGTGGTGACCACGAACCGGAAGACGTTGCTTTGATAACTGGTGAAGGTTGCGGGGATCCACTGGATGCGAGACGCACGGGACCGATCAATGTGGCGAAGTTAGGGGAAGGCCTATGTCCAGCAGTGGAAGTCATTTGGCTGATATGATGATGATGATTGATAGACCAAAGAAACGATGTGTGTGTTAATTCAGTGAAAACGGTATGGCTAGAAAGGAGGTTACTATTTACATAATGACAAATAAAGGTGTATGGAAGAAATATACATGCTGCGCTGACTCCAGATAAATTCGTATAAGGGCAGGTGATGCTGAAAAGACGGTTGTCAATAACAATGACTTGAAAGAAAATTAAATGAAAGAAAACCTCAAATATAAGCGCACTAAAAGTGCTGTAAGGAATATAATTGAACACATATGGCATTCTATGAATGACGTAGTTTTCCATGACATTTGTGGTGATCCCAGCTTCTTGTAGGCAGTTCATTACAAACTTGATGTTAAAACTTGTGCATAGGATGTGTTCAACTGTAAAGGAATTAAAATAATTTTGAAAAACACTTGTCACAAATCATCAAAAAGAAGCGAAATATTAAAGAGTAATAATAAATATTAAATTATTTTAATGAATTTGTGTACTATATTTAGAAGTTTGAGTTTAATATATTCTATAATAACGACGTCATAAAGACTGTAACTTCATTTAAAAGTTGAAATTTCTCGTAGGCAAAGAAACTAAAGAATTTTATAAATGATTTCAAAGGGTCAAGTCCTAAATTGATTATGTCATAAGCTATAACTTTCTTAAAAATAAAAAAATATAATGACAACATACCCAAAGCCAGTGCCATGACCACGTAAGCAATCACAGTGGTTTGCATAACCGTTTTTTGCTCCAATTTCAATTCAGTCAAACCTTGTTCGGTTTCAGTTGCCTTCGCCATTAACTGTGGCCATTGTTGCGATAATTTTAGCAGTAAAATCGCCGAAATAAGGCCGGTTACGTAAAATATTATGTTGGCTGGAAAATTTTGGAGTGTTATGTAATCAACAAATTGTTTTGTAAGAAACCTTACTGAGAATTTTTTGAAATTTGGGTTGCCGGCGCCGCAGCAGTTCGACACCAAACGTCTAAATTGAGAGAGTCAACATTTTGGTTATATCTATATTATATATAAATACGTTTATCTCAAAAGTGACACAAATTGTAGTAGGGCCAGTTTTTGTAACGAAAGTGGTCGTAAAATAAATATGATAAATTGTGAAGCTTGCGTTAGCTGCTTTGACTGATTGACAAACAAGTATGTTTTACATGAACAACTGTTTTTCTGTCAAATTTTTAAACGGGTCAGACAGGAATTAAAAAATAATAATAACCAGCAGGGATCAGAACAGAAGTTAGATTTATACAAAGATTTTAAAACAACAGTGACCACCACACCAGTTCAAAATATATTCAAAAAGTTCCAAAGCAATATGAATTCATTGCTTCAATACAACTTTTAACCGCGCAACATCGTCACAATTCGATGCGATACCAACACAACAGCCCCTGTTCCCAATAAAGGGAAAACAAACAAACAATCATACACACCTACCTGTAAAAGCTGTTGTTAATGATGATGAGAGTTAATAAAGCTTGTCAAGTTAGACAAATTAAGGCAATTCGTAGCCAGCAAATCCCGACCCCTTATTAAAAAAAAAAACACAAAGTACAAAAGCGCAGCGGTCGGCAACCCTCAAGTCATATAAATACGACAACATAATTGTAGTATGCAGGCGCAAATTTGTTAATTGTGGCAGTAACACAACGTTACCGGCACGTGACTGTAATACGCTCAAAACAAAAGTGCCTACTTTGTACCATTATAATTTACGACGAATCCCGGTGTTGTTTGCAGCCAGCTGATATCGGCTAATTGTTGTAAGAGCTTGTTGCGAACGAAATATTAATTATCTTAAGTATTGTTGAGTGAAAATGGTTAGATGTTTACCAGATACAGTTTATTCTTTGAGGTTTATGTACTTGATCACATGACTTGTGTTTTATTTGTGACGTGATAATTTCTATAATAACTGGGAGACAGATTATTATGAACAGATTTGGAAAACTTATCACTAACTGAGTTCTCATTTTGGTTCTTGTTAGGAATAGGCTTTCTTATTTAATACTTTTACTTAATACTTAATCGCATTTAGCAAATTAGACAACATTTTTAATCAGCCTAAATTCCATGATATCTGAAGACACGCCTTTATAAATTAGTGTGTTTTTTAATTTACGGTGCTGAGACAGGTTGAAAGTCGCTTACAGAACAATTGAGCGTTCTCTGGTTGGCATAAAGCTTTACCACCGATATCGGAAAACGAGTTATGAAACTCAAATGGAATTAGGCAGTACACTCGGCGTGGTGATGATAGGTGAAGTCAGGCAGTGACCTACTGGCGTCCAAGGACTGTTAGAAGGAATGTAGATGATTTCATAGTGAGATTTGCAGAGAACTTTTTTGCCAGCCAGAACCTGGCTAAGGGTGGCATAGGAACGTGGGGACATAAAAAACGAGGTCTTTGTAGCAGTGGGTGAAGTCAGATTGTAAATGATGACAATACTTGATTTAAAACTGTTTTAGTAGTGCTTAAAAATACTTACAAATTGTACTCAAATCGACGTCATTTTGAAAGAAATACCATATACTGAAAAAAGACATCACAACTTGTCCAATTAACGTGGCAATGTAGTAGCAGCAGTAGTAACAATTTATTTTAAACCTGAAAAATAAAATAGAATGCGAGATAGTTTAAAATGATAAAGAACACAAAAATATTATTACTTTAGTACTTATCAAGTCTAAAATCTTAGGCCCATATTCCAAGTACATGTGAAGGAACTCCATTCGATTCAATCGCCATGACAAGGGAAAAACGATATGTAGATTCTAATTGAAGAAAAAGATTTGGAAAATGGACCTTTTTGGACAAGCGTTACTTGGAGTTACTTCAAGCGTTCCACCAAATACTAATAAACCTACCTGTTTAGAGTTTCAAACTTAACTTTTTATAGGTTAAGTTTGAAACACTTAATTTATATTATTATTTATTATATTATTATTTATTTAAGTGTAGATGTATAACTTTACAGGTCACCTAACCTAAGGCGTTATACAAAAAAAAGAAGAAAAAAAACACAAACGAAACATAAGAATTAGGCAAAATTAAATATTACAATATACAAATAAAAATAATTAAAACGAAACACGATATATCAAAAAAAAAATAAAAGAAAATCCAAAAAAAAATAAGAATTAATAACAGAAAAAGTAACAAAAGTAAAAACAAAAAAAAAAAAAAATTACAAAGTATACATAATTATACAATTATTCACTGATCTAACTTTCATCCATCTTCTCACAAAAACTTAAACATTCACGACACACATCTATCCATCTACCAGCAAACAGGTCACATTCCGGTGCTGATGTCAGAAGGGCATTTAGCATTGTGAGCGCCCGAACTATAGGCGAGTTAGCTCGGGATACCGTACGTGCAGAAGGTACGGCCAAAAGCCGGTGACTTCGTGGTCTCAGCTGTTGTTTAGGCACCATAGGAACAAACAGCCTCAACAACTGCGCCACGAGCTCCTGGCAATCGGACTCTCCCCGCATAATACGGCAGGCTGAGATAAGCAAGAAGTACTTACGCCTTACTTCGAGAGAATTAAAATTTAAAACACCAAGTAGAAATTTGGTAGGGTATAGGAAGGGGTAATATCCGAAGAGTTTTTTATAAAGAAAACGAAGAAAGGCTTTTTGGATTTTTTCCAGAAGTAAGGCGTAGGTACTCTCATACGGGTTCCAGATCACTGCTGCTGATTCGAGTTTACTCCTGACTAAGGCCATGTATACAAGTTTAATGGCATGTGGATTGGTAAACTCGCGCATATTTCTAAGGACAAATCCTAGTCTTCGATATGACTCAGCAGCAAGTGTCCTCATATGCTCATGAAAGGTGAGCTTCGCGTCGAACAGAACTCCGAGATCCTTTACAGAATTAACGCGGGCTATCAGATCACCGCCTAAAAAGTACTCTTCATGCCAGGGATTACGCAAGCGACTGAAGGTCATAACGCTGCATTTAGCAATATTGAAGAGTAACTTATTATTCATGCTCCACTGATAGACCGCGTCAATGTCACCCTGCAGAGTAGATGAGTCTGCCACTTTTTCCAAGCCAAATATTAACTTAACATCATCAGCATACAGTAAACATTTGGCATGTTTGAGGACCTTCTCAAGGTCATTGACCATAATGATAAATAGCAAGGGACCCAATATGGAACCCTGACTTACTCCAGATCGAGTATGATATGGTGCGGACTCAAAGCAACCGTGTCGAACATATTGCTGACGATCTCGTAAGTAACTTGCGAAGAATTTGAGTAACTTCGGAGAAAAGCCTAAGTTATTGAGCTTGGTGAGCAATACGTCGTTATCTACCCGATCAAATGCTTTTTTGAAATCAAAATATACAACATCAACCTGTATGCCTTTATCTAAGTGCTGCGATATAAGATCCACCAGCGTTAGAAGATTCGTATTAACAGAGCGGTTAAATCGAAAACCATGTTGGGAATCGCAAAGAAATGGTTGTATCTGGAAACTAATAAGCCTGTGTAATATTGATTCAAACAGTTTTGGGAATGCAGAGAGAATAGCTATGGGTCGAAAATTTTCTACGTCAGAAGTTACATTAGATTTAGGTATAGGTTGGACTCGCGATATCTTCCAACGCTGTGGATACTTTCCGGTAGATAATGCCAGATTCAATATATGCAGTACAGGTGATATTATATGATCTTTACATCCTTTAATGATGTATGCGGGAATGTTATCTGGTCCTACGGCAGAGTTAGGTTTGAGTTTATCTATAGCTGTTTCTACATCACTCGATTTAATTGCATCAATATGTACAAAGTTAGCATGTTTTTTCTGATTGTTACTGTCTGTTTTATAATCTAAAAGAGGGGCGTCGGGTAAAAAAACACTGGAAAAAAAATCGGAAAAAGCATGTGCAGCGTTACTGCCAGCATATTCTTTTCCATTATAATTCACCCTGGGCTCAAAGCCACCTCTGGCTTTGAAGCTGTGTATATGTTGCCAGAAGACACGAGGATCACGCTTAAGTTTGGTTTGAATATGCTTGATGTATTCATCATATGCGGCCGACATTTTTTTTTTAACACTTGCCCTAAGCAAGGAGAAATTGTGATAATCGGCATGGTTTTTAGTTGATTTCCATTTACGATGCAGATTAGATTTACGTTTAATGTCACTTATTAGTTCAGCTGTGAACCAAACCGGGTAGCGTCTACATGGCTTCTTAGGCCTGTGTTTTTTTGGTACACATTCGTCAAAAATACCGTACAAGATGTTATAAAAAAACTCTACAGCAGCGTCAACGTCATTAGCGAGAATCACGTCTTGCCACGATGCCTCAGATATTAGCTTGTACATCAATTCATAGTTTCCCTTAGAGAAATTCCAGTCTCTCTGCGTGTCAAGGTTACTTGGATCAATTTTATCAGAACCCAGCGGATGCGTCGTAGGTGTAAGGCAAACATCTAATGGCGGATGATATGCGTCTCGTTGTGGTACAAGACCTCCACCATCAATTTCTACCACATCGACACAGCTAATGCTTTCAGACACCAGCACTACATCCAACTTACTTCCATGCGCATTCATCACCTCATTCTGCTCAGTCAAGCCACACACACTTAAAAAGTAACAATAGTAACTTAAAATATTATTCGATGTACGGTTAGCGTTTAAATTTAAATCACCAACAATAATCACTGCACTTTTTAATGAATCGATAATAGTTTCAACTTTCTGAAACCAACACATATATATTTCGTCGGACGCTCTTGGATGAATATACACTACACAAACGTAGGAGGTAGAGTCACTCGTCGTAAAACGTGCCCACAAATCCTCCCCGGCTGGTGTCTCCAGTTCAAAACAGCGCGTCATCGTGACACCGGGCCGCGCCGCGAGCAGTACGCCGCCACCAACACCGGTGGTGCGGTCCCTACGTAACACACTCCACCCGTGGCTCGCAACCTCCGTGTCCCGTACAGAACTCGAGAGGAACGATTCCGTCACAGCTATGACGTCGCTAGCGTGAGATAAGAGATTATGTCTAAAGAAATTCAGCTTAGTATTCAAGCCTCTAACATTTTGATAGGTCAAATTAATTAGCCGGCTTTGTTTCTTGTTGACCACTGGATGTACGGGCTTGGAGTTTGTTTGGTAGTCTTCGAAAAAACCATTCCTTAACTCTAGCGTTAGTAGGCCAAGTATCCGCCGCCGTTGCTTTTTCGAAGAAGTCTGCTGGAACTCCAATCTTAAATGACTTATAGTCACCTTTTGGTTTAAGCTCTTCCACCGTGCAGTTACCTGTTGAACACAGCTTTAGCAGGTAAGATTGAATATCAGCAGCTCCTGACATCATGTTCCATAGATGCACGTATTTGCGAAATTCCACGGCTTTAAGTGGTGTAATCTCGGGTCCCGCGGTACCACGAACAGAGTTATACCGCTTAGACTTACGATTACGTACCTCTACCCACTTCTCATTCGCAACATTATCATCTGCTGTTAGTGATGGAACTTCGTCATGGTCATCCGGTTGTATAGTTTCCGTAACAAGTCCGATAGGCTGCGTAATGATAATGGGTTGCGGGGGTGTATTTGAGAAATCGTTTTCTATTTGCACAGAGATGGTACTGGTCGGTGGTACTAACGTTGGATTGTTTTTCGGTGAGTTATGGTGCTTAATCTTAGTAAGGTTAGGTATCTTAGGTTTAGTAATGTGACTATATAACTGTTTGTCATTTACATTTACACACTCTTGTTGGGTAGGTATGCCTGGAGAAATGCTGAGGCAGCGGGTACATTCTCGTGTTTGCTCTAGTTGATGTAGCTTTTCGTTGCAAGTTTCAATCTTTTTAGTGCAATCAGTGAGCGCGATATGATACTGTGCAATAGCAGAGACAGCTTCAGTAAGCTGTTCTGTTAGGACATTTATTTGTTCGCGCAGTTGCTGCATTTCCAATCCCATAGCAAAGGGCGAGTCTCCCGGAGATAGCGGCGGTGGGGGCTGACTTTTATTCCGGGCCGAAACGTTTTTTAGTATGATCGGCGTGCTTACTGAGATCGGCAGCTCATAGTTCCGGGCACCTTTCCTAGCAGCACAGCAACATTCTGGGCAAACCCAAGTGGCTCTTTCCTCAAGAGTAAGCTGCCGATTATTACATAGGTAATGGTAAACTTTAGTACAGTCTGCCACCGCGCATTCAAGAAAAGCATCACCCGATACCAATTCAATATTGCATGCAGAGCAAATCATAATGACTCTTATTACGACGAGTTAGCCAGCAAGTCAAATAGCAATATTAAAATAAAATAAAATGATTAGGTATTAATAAAAAAAAAGTGCGTCTTCCAAGCGAAGCTTCGGCCGGTCACTCGGAACACCTGACACCTGTGCGTGCACCTGCGTGTGTCCCGCGCCTCCCGCACGTACGTGTGAGCAAGCGATGCGTCTGTGTGCGTAGCAGCAAGGCAACTGCGGGTTGCCGTAGGTCAGGGATTGTAGACGTTATGCGAATATTTTGAAAATTATTGCTTAATTACTCACGATCTAAGTGAAGTTTTAAATTGGTAAAACTTGTATTTGAAAGTCCTTTTCTTCAGCTTTTCATAGGTATAACTCACTTCTAAAACCAATCACTTTAAACTATTTTATGATTAATAAAACACGGAGCAAATAAAAAACGGTGTAGCTCGAACGACGAGTCGCGGAGTCAGAGTTATATATTATATATGTATATACATTTAGATTTTAGTTTATATATATAGGTTAAATTTTAAGGAGTGTCCGATGGAATTGCAAAATTTAATTCTACCTAACCCAAAATGCCATCCTCATCTAATTCTCTCGATGTGCATACAGCTAAGGATTGGTACTCCCTGCCGGAATTTCACAACCTAGGGGTAAGTAAGTCAAGAGTGAATACTTTACTTCTACGCAAGCGTGCTTTACCTTCACTATCGATCACATCATCGCTTAGCAGATGAGATATTGGTAGCAGGCGAGCCTATCATTAATAAAAAAAACTTTGTTCTTCACCTACCTCGTCCCATTAGCACAAGTCTGCCCTAGACCTTGAACTGGAAAGAACCCGGTCCATCTAGCCAGACGCAGAGCATGACGTAAGCATGCAAGCAGACGACAACGCTGGCCAGCTCTGCTCACCTTCAGCTCGTGGACTTTCATCTTATTCCTGAAAGAAATAAAGCTTTAATTATTTTAAAACCAGTACCATTCGAATTGATTGTTTTTGTTTTTTGGGGTCTGGTGACCTGGTGATTTGTAATACAGGTATTCCTATGCCTAAATCAGGCTCCAGCTCTTCACACATTGTAGACTACGAACATAAATCTACCTGTATTTTAATACCTAAGTAACTTAAAATATCTGTTTTGTGAAGAGAAATAAACGATTTTATTATTTTGTTACTATTCAACTGAAGGGTGAAAAGTACCTCTTCTCAGCTTACCAATATTGACGGACTTGATTTCCAATGCGTGACGAAATAATTTTGTTGATAATGCTGGTCGGAGATTGTTCATATCTGTGTGGGCACTCGATCACAATCAACAGTTTTCGTTTGGTACGTGCTCTTGGTACTTGTGACCGTTTTGCTTAAAATTTCTCAAGTTTTGATTGCCGGGAATGGAAGTTAAAAGTAAAGAAGAGAAGCTCTAGACAAGTGACATTTTAAACACGAAAGCATCTCGAAAGCGATTGAAAAAATCAAAATTGTATGAGAATATCAAGCGCTATCGAAATGAAACGTCATCAATCCCTTACATTTTGGCATCCCATAGCCATCGCTGATATAATTAAACTTTGTCTAGAGTCTCTGTATAGTATATAATAATTGCCATATACGAGTGAACTGAACGTCTGTACTGTTACGTGTCGGCGTGACCGCTAGGAAGTAGATCCCATACCCATCCCAACAACATTTTGTGTACATACATAAACTCACTCATTTTGCCACAGACAATAAAATTCCCATGGAAGATAAATCGCCTCTTCGCATTAAGTGTACAATCTCAGAAATTACTGATTTACAGGGATAAATTGAAAAATAATAGTTTAAAAATAGAAAACTAAACAAAAAAGTAGAAATTCAATTAATTTCTACTTTTTTGTTTAGTTTTCTATTTTTAAACTATTTTTTTTATTTTTTTTATAGTTAAATTATCTGTCTTCTAAAATAAGTACTAACAATAACATTGACTTAATTGAATAGTACATAAAAAGCTAAAAAAAAATGTTTTGAGTGTTGATACTTTTTCAGACAAAATGTATATATATTTAAAAAAAAAACAGAACAGTATTACAATTTTATCACAAAAACTATACAAATACAAAGATTAGATTAAGACGGGCTGGTGTCCGCAACTCCACGTCTAAGCGAGTATTTTACGTACAAATACAAAATAACACTATTTAAAAGGGAAAATGCATTCAAACTTTACAACATATAAAGTATGAAAAAAATATAATTTTGAGTTTGTATTATATATTAATGAAATTTAATGCTTACTTCTGGTCTCAATTCCATTTTATTATAATTATGAAGAGAAGCAATGTTTATACTGTTCGGTCACTTAAACACTACTGAAGATTATACTGTTTTGACGCGAAACAATTTCTCAATTCCACTAATTTAGAACTAATCAATGGCTATCTAGCGGGGATTGATTCTTTTGCCACTATTTATGAGAAAATATTTGCGATAGTAAATATTTCTGTATACCTAACTTAATTTCGTAATGTTTCTGAGATTGTAAACATTCAATGCGAAGAGACGAAATGTGATAATAATTATGTAGTTTACACTATGGAAAAACAACGCTGTTTTGTTAAATTAACTTGGATTTTTTTATATTTCACAAATCTGATGTACAATCACACGACCAAAAAAAGGTCCAACAGAAAAAGTCTGATTGGCATTCTACTAGGTGTGAATCTTACAAGCACATATTCACATAATAGTAAAAAGTTGTAGTTTAAAGGTTGTACATAAATACTCTACTGATTTCGGCTGTCTACTTGCTGTGGTGTTTAACTTGCTTTGTTAATTTTGGATATTATTTTAGACGAGTTACTAGTTAAGGAGTTGTCATTAAAATAAACACAGAATGTTATGTTTTAAGTGAATACCAAATAAATAATGGCATCACATACCTACATAAATGTAGTTTAGGCTATTATACACTGTCGTCAAATTTCTTGTTTATAGCCTTAAAAACAATTATAGGGTTAGGGCAGAGATTCTCTTTTCTTTGATCGGTTCCATATTTCTGAGGATCAGGTTTGCATCTGGGGTGGATGATCTGCCTCTACCGGTTTGTTTCTGTCCAGTGACAATCTCGTAGCCTCTGCGCATTATATGGCCAAATTATGTTTTTGTATAATTATGGTGGACAAGTAAGTTAATACTCGGTGCTGGGTCCGGATTGATGCATTGGTGCGTTTCGAAGTCCAAGGTATTCTCAGCATCCGTCTCCAACACCACATCTTCAATGCAACACGGACAATGGTAAACCAAAAAAAATTAAGGATTGATTCCTTCATTTTTTTTGGTTTACCATTGTCCGTGTTTACTCTATACAGGCAGATAGGGAATACCAGGGCTTGTATCAATCTGTTCTTGGTTTTGATACCAATTCCTATCGTTATAGCGATGCTTTCGTTGTGAGAATGTCACTTGTAACATAAGAAGAAGGTCAAATCTTTCTAGAGTAATATACATAGTTATAACTTCACTATGACAAGTATGACACAATAAACTTAAACTTTACAATATGTTTTATACTAGACAATCTGCCAAATGTCACGATAAAATATTTTAGGGCCGTTAGGAACGAGATCAAGTGTGAGTTAAGTCTAAAATATTTTATTAGTTGTAAACTTTGTTGAGTATATTGCAGTTGTTGGGGTATATTACACATTGATATCTACTTCTGCTGCTGCTTTAAAACTGATTTCATACACTTGCGGCTATTGACACTCATTTGTGTCTAAAATGTACATGCCTAAAAACTGGTTACATTTTTAAAAAGATAACCAATTAGGTAGCTACTCAAGTTAAGTTGGGTTGGACGTCTGGTTTATGTGGACATAGCCTATGAAGTAAAGTTTTGCCCAACCTTGGCCATAGCATGATAGTGGGGCCAAAAAAACCAGACAAATCGCCTGATGGCCAAAGTTGGGCCTAACGTGGAGATGGCCGTTGGAATAAAATATGGCCAAACCGTGGCCATCGTATGTTGGTTGGGCCAAATGGACTTTATGATGAATGCACGGAACCGGGAATTGTGGTAGAAGAAAGTGGAGGCCTATATCTATACAGGGCTACAATAAGACGGAATGATGAAACTAGAACCTCTTAAAGAATTAAGGTTGACTTAACCTGTAGCCCTGTATATCTATAATGGTTGAAAACCAATAAGTGTTATCTAAAAAAAAGTTAATTCAGAAAATCATATTCGCGAGCTGGCCGACCAAAACCAGATGTATCTCAAAGAAAAATTCACAGTCATGGTCTACTATCACAGTCCAAAGAAAGTCTAATATTGAAATGTTATTAAACCAAGCATTTATATGTCAACGGGCAGAGAGCCAGCTACTGGAACGTGTTGCTATTTATCAAAATCATCATCCAGTTCAACAAAAGAATTTGTCTCAGTTGTTTCTGGCACTAAACTTAATTGCTTTGAAGAACTTTTGGAATTATATATTGAAAATTTGCCTCGTCTTAGAGTTTTCCGGAAGTGAATTGCTCATGAATGGTTAGGAGCTTTATTTTTGTATTAATCTTTGGTGTTCTTGAAGCTTTATTAGGTTTTCATATCAGAAAATGTTATTATTTAAATGATTAATTTCAAAAGATATATATTTATTATGGTAAAATAAATAATAAGTAAAACACCAATAGATTTTGTCCTTAGATACTTTTTCTTTTTATCAAAAAATCAAAATCAAAATGTTTTTATTGTAACTCGTACATTATACAGCATTACATAGTTGAAGGTAGCCCCAGTAAGTTATAAATTATACTTGTGTTGGAGCTATCTCGCTACTTCCCGTAGTGTCTATTATATAATGTTGAGACCATAAAATTAGACAGTAAAATAAAAGTTAATTTAAATTAAATGAAATAAAAATGCAAAAAATAATAATATCAATAATCAAAATTAAAATAAATAAATGAATGAATACAATTTTTATGAATACATGAAATGTCAGCTTAAAGACTGAGTGAGCGTGAGTATGTGTGCGTGATGTAACTGTAGAGGGTATATGAGTGTTTGAGTGAGTGTGTGTGTGTAGAGTGTATGAGATGGATGTGAGTAAATTAATGTGAGCAATCAATTTGTCTAACTTAATCTAACTAAGATGGATTCTACTTCCTCATACGAGGTTTTAGCCAATCCATCAGGGTTTTTTTACTGTCATGAAAAAGCATAGGGAAGATTTTTAGTATGTCGTTTAGTTTATTATATATATAGGCTAATTGTTTGTCGAATTGACGTCTGGCAAAAATTGTACGGACCATTTGGGAGGGAGCCACAATACCTTTGCGTCTTTTATTTAAATTTATTAATTTGAAGGACAGCGATTTATGTAGGTTTAAGACATATAATTTCCTTACTGACAGTATTCCACTGATCCTGTAAAGGTTTTCAGTGTGATTCAAATTCAGATGTATTTCAAACCTTACAGATATTCCATCTGTAAGGTTTGAAATACATCACCTTAAGTAGTGATCTTTGGGCTCTCTCTAAGTCCAAAAATTTCACCTTAGTGGCACCTCCCCATACAGCAATGCAATACGAAATGACAGACTGTGCAAGGGCCACGTATACTTTATTAAGTAGCTGCGATGTCATAACGTAGCGCAGACCTTTGAAAACCCAAATTAGCTTTCTAACTCTAGTCATAATCACTTCAATATGGGAGTGCTAGGACAGGCTTTGGTCAACTATTAATCCCAAGTATTTAGTTGATCGGACTTGTTGGATATCCTTACAGTTGCAAATACTGTTCCGCGAATTCGCACACCCATGTATCCTGATCCGAAAATCAGTGCCTGGCTGACTCCTCTGACTCGGGGTGAAACAAAGTTTGTTTTTGAGATATTGAGAGTCAATAAGTTAGCATTTAGCCAGTTAGCCACCTCTGCAAGACCAAGTTCTGCGGTAGCATGTACGGCGGCCCATGATACCCCGGTAAAAATTATAGCAGTATCGTCAGCATAGGAGATAACCCGTCCGCCACTGATCAGAATGTTACATAGGTGATTTATGTATAACAGGAAAAGCGTCGGGCCGAGCACACTCCCCTGCGGCACACCATAAACCACATATTCCTCGTCGCTTTCAAGGTTATTAATTTTGATCTGGTGTTTTCGGTCTCGAAGATAGCTTTCAAAAATGTAAAGAGGTGAGAGGTGCCACACCTCTAATACCGACAGCTTCAAGCTTGCGCAGAAGGATGGGGACCGAAACTGTGTCAAAAGCTTTTTTTAGATCTAGAAACACTGTAAGACATTTATCTCCTTTATCTACACTACCTACAATCTCAGTTGTCAATGCCAACACAGCATCCTGTGTAGAACGTCCCTTCCTAAAACCGTATTGGGAGTCAGACAAGATGTTATTTTATTTAAATAGGTAACCAGTCTGTTATTCAGTAGTTTTTCGAGAATTTTTGAGATGCAGGGTAGCGCAGAAATAGGTCTGTAGTTATTGACGTCGTTCGCATCCCCACCCTTGAAAACAGGAGTTACCACAGATCGTTTAAAAGCGAAGGAAATATTCCCAGCTTGAAGCATATATTAGCTAGCCGACTTATTAATGGAACAACTAGGTCTCTGGATAACTTGAGGAACTAAGTTGGTATACAGTCCCACCCAGGTGAGCTGCCGGAATCCAGTCCCATAATTATGCCATCCTCCTCCTGGGGATCTGTTTCAAGCAGCACGAACGAAGCAACCCGAGACTGTATGACAGAAGTAGCATTCGCAAAACCACAGTTATTGACTATGTCCTCGGCTAAAGTTTTACCAACCCCAACGAAAAACTGATTGACGCGATTTAATGAGTTAAGAGGGTTAGGTGTAATATTTAAGAGGCAACTGTTAGAGGATTTGGGTCTTTTAAATTGGGTGATCTCATTAATTTTTTGCCACAGTTGTTTTGGCTTGTTTATTGAGTCAGTAATTTCGTTTCTCTGGAATTGTCTCTTTAATTTCTTAATAAGATTTGAACAGAATGTACGAAAACGTCTGCATGTAATTTTTAGAATTATGTTGTGTGGATCTTTCCTGGACTGCAATTGCATTTTATTTCGGAGTCTAATACATCGCAAAGCACTATAGCATGATCTGTTATCGAAGTATTGAGGACGGCTACGAAGGCCGAGTTACAGCATTTATCAATTTTCAGTATGACATGATCAAGGCAGTTATGCGCTCTGGTTGGTAGGCAATTTCCCGGTAAGAGGCCGTGTCCAGCCAACATATTTAAATATTTCAACCTATTATTTCGCTGCTGAGATGTTTCTTTGTCCGTTGAAATCAAGTTGATGTTTATATCGCTGACAATTATTATGTTTTTGTGTGTTATGATACTATTTAAATGAAGTTTTAAGGAATCTATAAAGTTATCTGCACAAACATTCGATGGGGAACGGTATATGCCAATAATGGTGTAGTCCGAGATAGAAACCTGAATTGCAGATGCATGTTTTAATTTAACTTCGGTTACCCGTGGTTGTTGATTGTTCTTAGTATACGCAACCACGCCATCATTTTGATTGGGCTGATTAACTGTGTGGTAAGAAGTGTAATTCCTAAGAACTGGTAGTTGTCTGCTATAATTAAGTCTACATTCCGTCAAGATCAACACATCTGAATCATATCTCAATTGTGACAAGTTTACCTGTAAGTCATAAAAGTTAGCGTAAACACTTCTTATATTTTGTGTCACAACTGTAAAGTTCGAGTTATTTAATTGTGTATAATTTTGTATTTGTTCAATATTAATCCTAGCAGAATTCGCAATGTCAATATCATCCAATTCCCTTAGTGTATCCAGATTACTATCCATGTTCGATTATAAATAATGTAAGTTGCTGCTTTAATATCCATTTGTAAACAACCAGGTGTACAAGAAAGCTAAACAAGGTATTTGTGTGTGTTTGCATGTTTTGAGTAAGAGCAGTTATGTGTGTTACGAGTTTAGAGTAATATTTGAGAAGTGTATAGGTTGTAAGATGTGCTATGAGTACAATGCAATTAGGCTGAACATTCCTATATATAAAGGTTTTACACAGTGAGATAAATCCTAATACTATGTCAAAAATACAATTATTTATATTGTGAGTACATGCATAAGTTAAATGTAATAAAAAGCAAACAAAAATATTTTCGCCCTATTTAGTCACAAGCTTGACAGCAGATGATGAACCTGTGCTTCATTCTTAATAAGAATACCCTGGGAGCTTTCATCTTGCTTGACATATACTTGGCCAAATTTCGTCTAACAGAATTTGTAGTTTTTCATTTTGACCAAGTCCCGGGCTAGGAAGTGAAGTCGGGCTCCCTTGGCCGTTAGTTGTTCTGATATGAACACTGGAGTATCCTCGTTACTGGTGAATCCAAGATGTTTAGCTTGCAGTTTTGTTTTATTTCTAATATTGTAGGCCTTAGTTTTCTGTAGCAAATCAGATTTAATAATCGGCGAGCCTAGTTCAACAATAATAGGGGTGTTTTTAACCCCTTCCTTCCTTCCCTGGACCCTATGAATATCCATTATGTCGCGCGAATCCAAATCAAGATTAATATTTTTAGAGAGACATAATACCATATTGATGAGGGTATCTCGAGATTCTTTAGCATAGTTTGGAACATTTTTTATTTCGACGCAATTTTTTCGACTACCTCTTTGTAATTCCTCTATTTGTCTTCAAGCACACAAATGTACTCTCTATCTTTTTTCGACTGCAACTCAAGTGATTCTATCCTTTTTTGAAATTCCTCAGGCTGAGTAGATAAACGCTGGATAGATGTTTCTATAGTATTATTTGTAAGCTGGAGTTCTTTGAGATTAGTGATAATTTCTTGGAGTTCCTTTCGCGTCGAAGTTGTGAAAGAAAGGAATAACTCCCTCATTTTGAATTCACAAAACTCTCCAGGTAAATCTTCATCCCTCATTCTTTTACTCCTAAAGTTTGGGTGAGCACAGTCAACGTCTTCTTCCTTGAATTTATTTTGAGATTGAGCTGCAAACATGGTGTACTAGGCGGTTATGAATAGCAAGGCGTAACTACTGCTTTCGTTGCGCCGGTGGGTGGAGTATTTAGATGTTTGTAGGAGTGAAAGATGATTAGCTAATTAGGTCATTAGCCAACAGGGCGTGACGTACCCGCAGCTGGGACCGTCTACAAGTGAAGTTTATACAAGTTAGTAAATAAAAGGCGTTACCCGAGGTGTGGCAGGCCAGGTACCAGGATACTAGAAGCACCGAGGTGGTGGCTGGGTTAGCAGGATCGGTGTATGTAGACGTCGCACGCTTGATATCGCCAACAGGTAGCTCTTCGAACCTTATGCGCTCCTATTTTATTTACTGAATTTATTTTGTTTAGAATAGTTTTTATTATTATTTAAAAAGAATTGTAACAGGTCAATTTCACTTCTGCTCCTTATGGAGGTCCGGGGGAAGAGGAGGTTTAAGATTTCATAAGTATTTCAGTTCGCATTTCTGCAATGTCACTCTGACTGAAAACAAATACCCTTACTATGAACTCCCTAGTGATACGTTTATATGTTTTGTTATCAACAAACAAAGGAATGACGAAGCATTACCTGCCGCCAACACGAGAAAAACATTTATTAATTTCCAAAGCTACTTTTTGCTTACAATCTTCTCTAATCTGAGCTTACAATGTTGTAAAATTAACCTGGTTTAAAGTGATAAGTTTGACTATTACTGCAAAACTACCGAAATCGAGTCCTACTAAGACATAATAATCATACGTTCAGAAAATAATAACGTTGACATGTTTCATTTTGTGTCTAAAATTGTAACGACAATTTTGATATTGGAACCCAACAACGCCACTTGGGTAGAAGTAGTGGTAAGAGACCGATTCTTAGTACCAGACTGTTCCTTACAAGAACTTCACATTAAACTAGACGATTTGTTTTTAATAACCAGCCGTGGCGGGTGTGTTTCTTGCAACCTGTATAATTAAACAAATAAATGTGGGAAATTTCTTGTGGGTCATATGAATAAACAAACAAATGTGGATAAGCAAAATAGTAACAGCAGTTTCCATGTAAAACAAAGTTTATCCAATTGACACGACGTGCAGGCTACACAAATAATAGAGGCGCACCAACATGGTCATTCACGCAGTTATCACTAACCCTTGATGGTAGGTCAGTTATCATGTTGATAATTATTGCTGCCTGCTGTGTTTAAAGGTATATTTTTGTAGTAATAAATTGTTTTTACGGGGAAATTATCGTCCTTTATCACCATCAAACACTTTCATAATCATTCACAAATACACGGCGAAAGGACCTTGAAAGCTATCTAAATATTTGTTTTGAGCTGAAATTTAATGAGCAACTTGTAGACGTAAAAGCCATATGCTCTGCTACTAGCCCAACCGTAGGTACCGATATGGTATTTTAAAATTTTGAAGAAGTATGTCCGTTGTACATAACATGGATAATTGATATAACGTGGGTTAACCTTAGTAAGTTGTGTGGTAGCTACGAGTACTTGCTTTCAGTCAATTAAGTAATCAATACTAAATAATAACTATACCTGTATTGTTTTCACTTAAATATTGAAGTAGTATTAAAATGTTTGAAAACGCGTCTTTTGGGCAAAATCGTGTAGAACCATTTGTTCAAACTGGAAGCCAACGAAGAATTGGAAATGGGTGAGATTATGATGTTACATTATTTAATCATTTATGGTAACGTTTTGTTAGGAATGCTTTGTTTTCTATTGTATTTGTTTTCTAACCTCAGGCGTGTTTAATTTGTTTTATAGACTGACACTCATAGAAGCTTTTTAACTTAGGTGGAACGTCACAACGGTACCCAAACTTTAAAGTGACTTTGACGTGAAATAACACTAATGTTCAGGCACGACCTATTCGTAGTTGAGCCAAAAAATGGTTTATTAAATTCGCTTTCCATTTATTTAAAATCTAGCTGTGCTCGCGGCTTCGCTCCAGTCAACTTCCTACCCTACCCTATGTACCTTCCTACCTACCTATCCTACTTACTTTCCCAACTACCCTACTTACCTTCCTACCTACCTATCCTACTTACTTTCCCAACTACCCTACTTACCTTCCTACCTACCCTACTTACCTTCCTTCCTACCCTACTTACCTTCATACCTATCCTAACTACCCACCATTTTTTTTAGGGTCGATGTTCAAAAACGACTTCTCTACAGATTTATTATGTTTTGATCTCAAGTGACAGTTCTGTTAAATGGCTTTATAACACAACAAAATGTCATAGTATGATGAACAGTAAGTTCCTAACACCTTTGTCTAAAAAGACCTTTGTCTAAAAAGAAGTTTGAAATATTGATTTGCGTTTGAATATTCGGCCGCCTGCTTGTCTCATTTTTACAGTTTGATTTTATAGACTGCCTTTTAATAACTCATGTCAATCACACTAAAAAAAATGTAACTGCTAATAAGTTATTCTTCTGTATTTCTTGTTATTAGAAAAATGTCAGTAGGTAACAATTTTCGAATATCCCTAATTTATGACAATATTCAACTGAAAATTTATAAAAAGATTAGTGCTGTCTACGATTCGGTTTGCTCATTTTCAAACCGGAAACTAGCATGTCCTAGAACCAAAACTTCGAAGATATGCGACATTCACCAACCTGCACTGGGCCCGCGTGGTAGATTAAGGCCCATTACCTCTCTCACAGAGAGGATGCCTGTGTCCCAGCAGTGGGTACATTATAAGGCTGATGATGATGATGACTCATTTTCATAATGTTTTTTTGGTTGCGCATTCATCCAATGACTTCTCCCGCTTTGGGTGAAGCGGGAGGGCGTATCAGACTTTTACTGACTAAAATCCACCCGTGTTCCTTCAGTTGCTTGTGCCAGGGCAGCGATAACTCTCTTTCAAATTTATCCGCGACCCGCTCATTTTCATACTTGAGAAGTGTAGTCATGCCATAATATCAAGAACGAATATCAGAAAAAAAACAATTATAATAATTTATTTAGGTATCTAGGAAAATGTTTTATGGCACCTAAACGGTGCACAAAAAATAATCTTTTATGCATATTTTCTTTCTGAGAATTGTAATATATAGTTTTGCAACAGTAAAGTTTAAAAGTATTATTATGATAATATTATATTTAAGGCCGTACCCTGACCAAAACACCGCCGTGAACATTCCTAGTGCCCTAGCGGCACACTGGCAGCGCATGAGTTACGCCCAGATTTTAGAATAAAATCTTTATAAAATCGAATTTTTATTTTGAAAAAAAACTTACAATATGTTCGTTATTTAACTGTCCATCCATTAATGTTAGTACAAACATTAATTAATGAACACTTTACGAGGAGATGCATGCTATCAATCATTATTTCTCATTTTTATGATTTTGTTGGAAAGAGGTTAGTGAAACATATACTTCATAAAAAGAAATTGTAATCTACCATTTGAGAATCAAAATATGTAGAAATTTAATGTATTTTTATTAGTTGATATTCATTTTTAAATAACGAGTGGATAGCTCCTAAAAACAGCAGGGAAAACGGCTAGCGCGGCGTTTTGCTCGAGGTAGCGCCTCAAGTAATAACAGTCGCTCGGGGTCGATCTTTAAGGATAAGCAAGTTTTGACGAGGTTGATCCGTGGTTGGGTGACAATTTTTAGATAGCAAGATTCTCTCTGTGCCTCGGAAAGCACGTTAAGCTGTTGTATGTAGTGACCAGAGATGTGACTTATTTGAAATACTTCTTTTTAAAATGCAAATACAAAATACCTATTTACTATTTTAAATATTTTATCACATCAAGGCCAGTAGCTAAAGCCACCAGGAGCTTGTAGAAGGTGACCAGAGAACATGAATGTAGCCTGAAACCGGATTTAATTAGAATGTAATAAAATGGACTCAAAGGAACTAGACAAACCCTTACCTATAGATATTCACCTGAATTGGAATGATATATAATGATATTCACCTTTGATTTCATATTCATATTAATCAAAACCGAAAAACCGGTAGTATTCAAAACTGGTTTGGAAAAATATAAATGAGAAAGCCAAAAAATTGCGTTTTAGCAAAAGTGTTCTTCAGGTTAAAGTTGGTGCCAAAGACTGATTAGAAGCATGTGTTGGAGATAAAACATGAAGACTTGAAGTGAACTCCAGTCATCAGAAAGTAAAATGAGTCTTACTACATGGTCCACTCCTCAGTAACCAGGTAATAGTGCAAATACTACCACTATGAGGGCACATGCCTAGTGATATTACACACTTGTCTAATGATAAAGAAGTGTACTTGAAACACAACTCAATATTTTGTTAACCAAACTCTAGGGTGGGTTCCCGCATTGTCGAGGTGGGAGGCTCAGTAACCGTGGCCTGGTCAACCACGATGAAGCGAAGAGGAACCCGAGGAGGGGCCGCTTGTCAGGGCTTTTGCCGATAAGCCGACGACGTAGCGGCCAACAAGTAGGTAGCGGTGCAGCCTGGGCAACATGGCAACTGATATGGGCCGCGATGTCGTATGGGGTCATCCAAACCCATACGATATCGCGGCTGAGGGTTGGTGGCTGCGGCGGCAGAGGAGCGCCGGTAATGCGGTGCGCCACTATTCCTATCTTCCGCGGCCTGGATGGGGTCGCCACCGTCTGATGGTGGACGCGGTGGGGCCGGAGTGGAAGAGGAGTGTCGGTATAGCGTTGGCCGCCCTCCGTATCCCCTGCGGCCGAAAAATGGTAGGTGGCGGGGCCATTGACCTCGACCCGTCACAAGGGGACCAAGGGTGCCATACACGGGGTCGTCTGGCACCCATGTACTGATTTGTTCCCTGGATGGTCACGGCGCACGCGCTGGTGCGCCGGTGATGGCGGTACCCCCCAGAGGAGGGTCCGGTGACGGGCAGCCGCGGCGGATTCGCGGTGACTGTTAACGTTTACCCGTGTTCCCGCCATAAGTGGCACAGGAGGACATCGTGGAGTTTTAGTGGGTTAGAGTCCCACATAACTGCGCTATCACCCCGTGGTAGTGCGGCAAAGCCATGCTTTACCCACGGCCAGCTACATGAAGCTGCTGATGTTCGCGTATGTCCAGGGCCCAGAATGTGTATTTATTAGCATCAAATGACAACATAGTATATAGCAGCGTCTTATCATATTGTACCCATGATTAACGGCATAATTAAGCAATGTCAATTAAATATAGATACAATTTATGATAGAGTGGTATCTTCAATTTGCAGCAAAGCAGAACCCATGAGCCTGTAGTTATTTTTTTTTTCTTTTGTAAATATATAACCTATACCTGTATTGACTAACGTCTTCAATAAAATAAGTTAATCGTTTTTAAATTAATGGATCCTGTACCGATACAGGCTGAATTTTCCAAGAGGGTGTAGATGGCCATATCATCACTATGAAGAATAGCACAAAACAATCCAAGGAGTCAACGGGCCCATTTTGATTAAAATTAAAACTGCAACATTGGATTTTTCTAACACTGTATGTTGACAGCCAGAATTGATTGACAAAATCTGTATTAACGCCAGCGAAGCTAGTGGGTTCATAGTAAGAAGAAGTTGCATGATAAGGTACATACAAAATTAACACTGCCCCATTTCTCCCCCTTCATGTTTTATGCAAACCAACTAGTCTATGTCCTTCCCAAGGTCTCGAACTATCTCTATACCAAATTGCATCTAAATCGGTACAGCGGTTTAAGCCATAATAATAAGTTTCATATTAAACTAACCCCACCTCTCCATTTTTCCCACTTCGTGTTTTATGAAAAAAAGTAGTCTGTGTCCTTTCCCGGGTCTCAAACTATCTCCATACCAACTTTAATCTAAATCAGTTCAGCGGTTTAAGCGTGAAAAGGTATCAGACAGACATAGCTTTCCGCCCGCGGCTTCGCCTGCGTAGACTACACGATATTGGCTGTTTCGTCTTTTTTCAGTCCTGATGGGATTTTGCAATTATTAGATTTCCGCCCGCGTCTTTGTTTGAGTAGATCACAAAATTTTATCAACTTTATTATTTAATCGAATTATTAAAATTACGTGTAAATTGATGAAAACTTTCATTCATTCCGGAGGTCTCGTGGGATCGATTTTCACGGGGAGATACAAATAGTGAAAGACCACTTTGCTTTCAAAATTTCTGAATCCTACTACCGACACGATAGAAAATGAATACAGGGTGGCGCAAAAGTTATCACCTGATGTTCTTTGGCTGTATTTTATTTTTATGAATTAAAAACTTTGTTTCTGCTTTAGGAAAATATTTATTTCGTGTCTTAATTTATTTTCCTTGTTGTTGAGAACATGATACGGCTAAGTGGCCGACTGGCTGTCGCTTCGCCAGAATTGATAAATATTCGGGTCCATTTATGGCATTTGCCATCCCTCTTGCCATAACTTCCGGCGGATATTTTCTTTGAAGCTTTCATGAGTCTAAGCCTTTATGATTTAAAAAAAACCCACAGAAAGAAGTCATGTTCATCAGGCGATCTTACCGGCCAGTGCAAGTTCGGGTAACGCTGCCCTCAGAATTTCGGTTGCGGCTCGTGCAGTAAACGCCGTTGCTTTATCCTGTTGGAACCATTATGTACTCTAGTTCAAAGTTATTCCTTTTAAGGATAAATAAATATGTTGATCATGGCTCTGTGACCTCGTCGACCACAGTAGTGGTTTGGCGGCCCGATGACGCCTTCAGCATAAAAACACACCATGTATATACTTTAAGTGGGTGTAATGACTCTGTCTGGATTATATGCGGATTTTCGGTGCCACATAAGTGATCATTTTGCTTATTCTATTCACAGAGTTTGCTCATGATGATTTCGATGGAAAATTTCCTTCCTCTTGTTCGCGATTTAGATTGGCTTGACGTAGATTACATGCGCTTGGAGGTTACCAGCTATATTTTTAACCGACTTCCCAAAAAAGAGGAGGTTCTATTTTTTTTTTCCACCGGTTTTTCCATTAATTGCAGATCGTTTTTTTTATTATTATGTGCCATAATTGGTCCCATTCAAATTTGGTGAAGATATTATGAAGAACTTCGGAGATATACAACATAACTCTTCAATAAACAACGGCAAATATCTCGGGATTGCAGCAACTGCATGTCTGTTTATTGCTTACGCCATTTCATAACATAACATCACGCCAGCACGCTTTAATGAGGTACGCAGAGGGGTATCCTTTTAACGAAGAAACATAAACAGGCACAAAGACTACCGAAATAAAGTTATTTTCACTTTATAGTATTTTTATTTGGAAGTCAATTTTATTTTTTTTGTAAAAAAAATTTTTTTTCTGTTTGTTTCACAAATGTTGAAGCAGAACTGAAATTATGCCGCTATATGCAAAATCTGCCAATAGAGTGATGAGTTTTGCGCGATCCTGTACAGTCTAGATAACTCACTCTCTATACTCCAATTAACTCACGCTAACAAAGTCGCCATCAGGAAGGTAGAGTTTAATTAAGCACTTCTTTGTATACCGCATTGGTGGTTTTTCTGTCTGTTGCTGAAATGATCAGGCTGTTATTAGTACCGACTCTAGAACAGGCAAAGTAGAATTGCCCGTGTGGGAAGTAACTTCCTTTAAATCTTTGTCTTAATGACTGACCCTGAGTTTTATTTATGATCATTGCAAAGCAGACCTCGATTGTAATCGTTTAAACTCAAAGACATAGTCAGAGGGTACCAGTGGTATTCGAGGTATAAAAACTGATCCCCTTGAGCCAGTAATCACAGTGGCCTCTATAATATATTTATGCAGTACCTATTTTGATAACAAACAATTTATTTTTCATTCAAACTTTAACACCCCTTTAAAAATACGCGTTTGGTCGTGGAGTTGCGGAAACCAGCCCGTTTTAACCTGACCTACCCCTTAAAAAAACCTTAAATACGTATTACGAATGTATGTACGTATTTGAGAGCATAAATACTAAATTTCAAGTAATTTTGATAATTATCAATTTATTTGTCATACAAACTTTAAAACCCCTTTGTACCACTTTATAGGATGAAATTCAAAAAATCCTTAGATACATGTTTCTTTAATTGTATTGAATAGCAGAAATACAAAATTTCAAGTAATTGTGATAAAAACAATTTATTTGTCATACAAACTTTAACACCCCTTTTTACCCCTTTAACGGATGAAATTTAAAAAAATCCATAAATACATATTTCTTTAATTGTATTTGAGAGCATAAATACTAAATTTCAAGTAATTTTGATAATTATCAATTTATTTGTCATGCAAACTTTAATACCCCTTTTTACCCCTTTAAGGGATGAAATTAAAAAAAACCTTGAACACGTGTTTCTTTAAATGTGTTGAAGAGCAGAAATACTAAATTTCAAGTAATTTTGATAATAAACAATTTATTTGTCATACAAACTTTAACACCCCTTTTTAACCCTTTAAGGGATGAAATTAAAAAAATCGTTAAAGACATATTTTATTATTTTAAATTTAGACGCTAAATACCACATTTCATTCATTTCAAATCAGAAATGACAGAGTTTCATATAAACTTCAATCCCCTATTTCATCCCTTTAGGGGATCAATTTCCAAAAATCCTTTCTTAAATGACGCCTACAGTATAAAATCTACATCCTCCCAAAATTTCAAACTTCTATCATTAGTAGTTTAGGCTGGGCGTTGATGTGTCAGTCGGGACATTGCCTTTTATATATATAGATAGATAGATAGTATGGATATTTGTAAATATAGTCAAAACTAAATTAGATTTAGATAATTGTTTCATATAGTTGTATAAATAAGTCATCCTCATCATGTGTAGTTCACATGATGAGGATGAGTCACAGTGCTTCTGAACAACTTGTTTATTTTAAAAGAGAATTTCAACAAAAATTTATTTAATTTTTTTAAATTTAGTATTTATTTAAATAGATTATTTTGATAATACCTATTTTGCATTTAAATTTTAAAATACAAAAAGCAAAACCATTTTGAATTTTGCATTTGAAATAGTGTACCAGAAAAGTATTTGCTCTGCTGCATCCGGTTAGACTCGCTGCCGACCCCAATATAGTTGGAAAAAGTATCAGTTGTTTTAAGCTCCTTCACATTCAAATCTCAGTCGCAATCTATCGAAAATACCCCTAATTCACCTACATTTTAGACATGTTGTCGACATTGCTTGCCTTCGAGATAAGATAGCAACTATATTTTAAAAGTTTTTAATTATCTACGGAAATTGGCTATCCAGTTCAAACTTAATTATTTAGACCATGAAAGCTTTTCGATAAACAACATCAAATGGTTGCTCCATTAATATTTGCTGAACATTTAAAAACAATAGCCTTCGATAGCTTTCAATAAATAATAGTTTTGTAGAATTTTAATCTGCAACGATTGCTTTTGGTATCACAGATATAGGCCAATTCATATTTGTTTGCTTTTTAAAGCATTTTTTTTATGATTCGGGTTTTTGATGAAATGTGACTTAATTTTATTTAATCAGGTTTGCCTTAAGCCGGATGAAGTGTAAAGAAGAACGGGAGGTCTTTCCTCTGCAATGGGACAGAACCGGTTGAAAATAAATAAATAATCCGTACTGGCGCATATTTTGTGGTAGTCATTAGACAGTAAGGTGTATAATCTAAGAACCTTTGAAGAACAATTCCAGCACTAAAATTGAATCAGTCACCATGACAAGGAAATAAAGACACGATTAATATAAATAAATCACTGTCAACTTTTGTCTATTTGAGTGGTAGATATAACTTAGAATATAGGGGCATGCCCCGTATTCAAATACATTCATTGAAAGTTGCTTTGGCTCCACTCTGGTTAGCAAAATATTATTTTAAAAAAATATCCTACCATACCAACCTCAGGTTTCTATCTTTTAAATAAGATAATTGAAGAAAGACTTAGAACACACGGGTAATTTTTATCAATGAAACATCCGTATTCCGACTTACCTATTTGTCTTCTTAGTGGAATTAAAAACTAAAATCTTTTTAATTTTATGCTAGGTTGCAGAACACTAACCCACAGTTGCACAACACTTACCAACTAACAGTTTTCCATCCAATAACAGAATAGAAAAACAATACTTCAATCAGTTGTAGAGAAATCGTAAACCTCAAGTGTTTTTGTTTCATATACAGAGTGAGTTTATACTTCTGCTTACTCAAAGTAAGGGTCAAGAGATGAAAAAAGCCCGGCTCTAGATATGGAGGATAAATTACTTTTAGGGTTCCGTACCCGAAGGGTTCAAATGGAGCCCTATTGCTGTTACTCAAGTGTCCGTTAGTCTGTCACACAGGTTGGAGAACAGCCAAATGGTTGGAGTCTTCGTATTTTTACAATATGAGCATCTTGTTGACCCAAAACCATACAAATTGACAAAAAAAATTAAGGTGGGCGTGATAATAAAATTTTGACCTCTCCCACCGAGTGGATACAAATACTGTACTCTTTGTTTAAAAAAATATTGGAAAACAAAGGAACGAGAAGCTACCAATACCGAAGAAATTTTTAACTTCCTATATATTGACATATGAACTTGAAATTTGGCGATAATGTTTAATATTACGTATATTTTACTATCAAATACCAATATATTGACATGACAAATAAGATTTTTTGTTTAGAATTCTCTCATTTTTTCTATTACAACCTAGTTAATTTTGCTGTTTGGTACGGTTCTGTTTGTTAGGTAAACAAATGCCTAAGATGTTGAAATAAAAGCAAACCGAACTTTTTATCTTTACTTTGTTGTTTAAAGAGTCTTTTAATCAAGATCACAGAATTAACTTGGTTTGTTTAAGTCAGGGGTTTCCAAACCGCCTCAAATGACAATGCCCACGCCCCACTTTTGTATTTGTGTTTGTAACCTAACTAACAGTCATTTACAAAAATTCTTAAGTTAAAGAAGTAGTTGTCAAAAAACGAAGAAAAGAAAACAGGAACACCCATTTCTGAAATTGAAGTTATTATTACTTCAGTTTCAATTCCAAAGCTTGCTCTCACGGGCATCGCGATGTGCGCGGGCGATGGAGTACTATTCGCTCACCTCCTAGACTCCCGTCCCCCTTTATACGTTGTGACCATTATATCTATGGTTGTGACTCATTTTGTTCTGATTCTTCTATCTACCTCCTACTTAAAGTATAGATTTGACAAGAAGAAAAAAATAAATCTTCTTTAATTTGCACGGCATAAACAATTAAGTAATACTTTCTCGGGGGAGCCTCACACACCTTGAGAACGAACCAACAGGTCGGAGATGGAAACTTCGTTATCAAACCCCTGCTGCGGGCTTCTCCGACATATTTGGAGTAGAGGTCGTGGTTAGTGCTGGGTGTTTAGGTGGAGCACTCTAGAAGGTATGGTGGGGGCAGAGCTTATAATGAGCCAACGGCGGCACTCACACCCTGGAAGAAGGAAAGAAGCTAAGAAACGCCCACGAAAGCACATCCACAGAGGACAATGAAGAAACATCGAATATTATAAAATCTATTACCTATCAAACCGGGAAACAAAAATCAGCTGACAAACTTCTACCTGCCACTGAAATTTCGGACGCGCCTAATGCCATTGACCAAATAAACCACTTTTTTCAACATCGGTAAGATATTGGCAAACAATATTATGAAAAATAAAAATCCTCACTGGCCTCTTACGTCATTGAAATACCTCCTGAGCGAGATTCTATTGTCCTACTTCCTCCGGACGAGGCTGAAGTAGAGGCAGTCATTAACCTGAAAAATGATTGTGCCACAGGTTGGGATTGGGACTCTATTTCGGCTAAACTCCTCAAGTTGGGTAAAGAAGTACTCGTTCCACCTATTACAAAACTTATTGAAGCCTTCTTTGAACAAGGTGTTTTTCCTCGTATCTTTAAATCCCTAATCACCTGTTCACAAGGGTGGAAACCAGGATGATGTAAAAAATTATAAGCACCGCAGATGCAGTTAATCCACTGGGTGATTACGTGACTAAGAAACTCCACGCCAAGTGGGACAGCGCCATTGAAGAGGGTGCGCCCCGACGACACTGCCTCGCGAAGTACACTTCAGGGGGACGCCAAGTAGGTGAAAATTCACTCCGCTCAGGGGGGGCAGAGAACCTATGCGCGGGCCACGAAGGATATTCCTGCACGGCTGGCGGTAGCAATCTGCCTTCCCCACCCCGGCAGAGAACAGACCAGACAAGAGGCTGAGCAAATTAAAACCGCACTGGAGGACAGACAGTTGGACAGGGACTCGACGATACCACTCCCGGCCTTCCGAGGAAACCCACGGGTGGCGGAAGGCATGGTGCAGTTGTGGTGCGAAGATGAAAATGCTCTGACTTGGCTGACCCAGAATGTTCCCCACATCAAACTTCCCGACAGCGACCTTACACTGACGATAATGAAACAGACCGACGTGCCCACCCGTGTCCGAGCCTCGCTCTTCGTCCCTCGCTACAGAGGTGACTTGGGCAGGCTCCATGGTATTCTGATCCGTCAGAATACCTGGTATGACATCAGCAGGTGGTCACTGTACAGGGCGACAACCGTCGGTGGCGACGGCGCCACGGTACTTACCTGACCCTGGGGTTGCCACCGGAGGAAGCCGAAAAGGTCCTGAGGCGGGAGCGACGGATATCGTACCTCTTAGGGTCGATATACGTGCGCTTTTGGCCCTCAACCCCACCCTCTGACACCTAGACTGACAGCACAGATGGAAAACCATCAGAACAGACGACGGAACCGACAACGACTGTGACAAACGACACGGACATTGTCCAGCTCGAGGAGGAGATGGCCCGAGCGGCAATCGCTGATGACGCCGACATCTCACCGCCCGCATCACCTGGCTGGAACGAGCAGCTCCTTGCCTCGTCCCCAGGCGACCGACACGACGACACCTACAGAGAGGTAGAGACGGAGGGCTGATGGCTCCAACTCCGACTAACCCCAGCACACCTCCATCCCCACCCTTCAACATCATTCAAACTAACCTCCAACATAGCCAGACTGCCACGACTAGCTTACGCAGGGCACTGGAGGTAAAGCACCGAACCATCGCACTGATCCAAGAGCCGTGGATCAGGAACAACAGAATATGTGGCCTCGGTGACATCGGAGGTAAGATAATTCGTGACACACATGGCTCAGATAAGCCAAGAACCTGCATCTACATACCCCACGAAATTCCCTTCACGTCACTGACCCAATTCTGTTCCAGAGACCTGACAGCTGTCAGGCTCCAGACCGAAGGTAGCGTCCCGGATGTTGTACTGGCCTCGGCATACATGCCAGGCGAGGACACAGACTGCCCGCCAAAGGAGTTGGCTGACCTGGTGCAGCACTGTGAGCGCGCCAGTTTGGACCTGGTCATCTGCACCGATTCAAACGCCCACTACCCACTCTGGGGCAGCGACACACCGAACTCCAGAGGAGAGGTACTATCCACCTTTTTATTCTGCACTAATCTTAACATTGTTAACGGCTCAGAACCCACTTGGGTCACGGTCCGCGGGCAACCGATTACAGACCTAACACTCGCTTCAGAAAACGCGACAAACCTTATCACAAACTGGCACGTATCAGACGAGCCGTGAAAAACCCGCACCGAGGCGAAACCCAAGGCCTACAACTGTTCCCGGGTAAAAAACCTTCTGGCCTCACTTCTAGCTAGCCATCTAGCACTGGTAACCATAAGGGACCAAGCACAATTAGAATACACCGTAACAAAATTATCCGAATATCTAACCGAAGCTTACCACGCATGCTGTAAATCAAGAGCGCCACAAAGCAGGAACGAAAGGAATCCCTGGCGGAACGCTGAACTTGGTAAACTCAGAGAAACGCTGCGAAAGCAATTTAACAGAGCAAAAAACACAAGACTCCTGGAAGACTGGGCGATATACAAAGATACCCAATATGTATACAAAAAACAGATTAGAACCGCCAGGAGATCGGCGTGGCAGAAATTCTGTGAATCTATTGAGACAAATAATGAAGCCGCCAGGGTACGGAAGATACTATAAACCGATCAGGACCGAACCCTCGTCACGCTGAAAAAACCCGACAATTCATACACACAAACTGATCACGAGACCGGCAAGGTCCTCCTCGAAACTCACTTCCCGGACTGTCAAATCCTGGAGGACAGGACGTGGGAAACTGATACCGAATGGACTCCAACGGAACAAGATTGGTCAATAGCCCACAATATAGAAACAGTAGACCGGATAAAATGGGCTATCAACACCTTTCAACCTTTCAAGTCGGCGGGGCTGGATGGCATCTTCCCGGCCCTGCTGCAGTGGTGGGTAGATTGTCTAACACCATGGTTGTTGGAGATCTATCGGGCCAGCATAGCACTTAGATACATACCTCTTGCATGGCGAGAGGTGAAAGTCATCTTCATACCCAAACCTGGCAAAACTGATTATACACAACCCAAGGCGTATAGACCTATAAGCCTCACATCCTTCTTACTGAAAACCCTCGAAAGACTGCGATAGGAACATCCGTGATGGGCCTCTCCGGGTAAAACCACTTCACAAACAACAGCATGCGTACTCCACAGGCAAATCAACAGAATCCGCGTTGCACAACGTGGTTTCTAAAATTGAATGCGCAGTGGACCATAAATGCTCAGCACTGGCTGCCTTCATTGATATCGAGGGCGCTTTTGATAAGACCACGTTAAACAGCATAAACACGGCGCTCGACAGACATAGCATAGACCCGACCCTAGGAGGCTGGATCACCAACATGCTCAAACTGCGAGCGGTTCAAGTCACGGTTAACAACACCACAAGAGCCATCGTTGCGAAGGGCTGTCCACAGGGGGGCGTCCTTTCGCCACTCCTGTGGAACCTAGTAGCAGACAGCCTCATCAAAACACTCAACGACAAAGGTTATTTCACTGTTGGATACGCAGATGATATAACAATAATAATAAACGTGACCCACGAAAACCAGGCGGAATGTGTGGGCATCATACTGGCGGTCCACGCCTTAGAAGCCAGGAGGGTTACGGACACTCACATACGTATACTCTCCGACAGTGCTTCAGTCGTCCAATCTTTACGGAAAAAATATATCACATCGAAATGAATACTAGAATGTCACAACGCACTAGAACAATTAACCGTATCTAGTCGTAACGCGGTTACACTGCAATGGATAAAGGGACACAGCGGATCGTTGGGCAACGACGCGGCTGACGAGCTTGCGAGACGCGGATCCAGCACGGCGGTCCATGGACCCGAACCTTTTGTACCCATCCCCTTCAACCAAATACGCAGGTGGCTACAGGAATTCTCCCAGGCACAGGCGGAAAACTGGTGGACCTCGGCACCAGGCTGTAGCCAGTCCAAAGAAACTCTGCCATCTTTGGACAGTAGGCTTACGAGACGTTTCCTACAAATGGACAGGAATGGCCTGCGCCTGGTGACGGGGACCATCACGGGACACTGCTCACTTAACAAACACTTCCACACAATAGGCATAACGGACAGTCCTCTATGCAGGGCATGCATGGAGAATGAGGAAACTGTTACGCATGTTTTCTTTGAATGCACAGGGGGTCACCCAGATTAGAACACTAACCCTCGGGTCGCCCAGATCTTACACAGAAGTTCTAAGAAAACTAGGAGCCCTAATTGGCTTCTGGAGGGAGGTGGGCTGGTTGGAATAATCCACCCAACGGCCGCCATGGCCCACGCACAATGGTCCACCTGAAGGACTAAGGTGCGGAAACCAAACCTCATAACATAGAACATAGAACTCCACGCAAATCAGAAATATCTAGGTGTTTTCCTGGACCTGGCCAAGGTGTTTGACACCGTCAGTATTCCAAAACTTGTGAACAAGTTAGAGCATGATGGAATCCGGGGAAAGGCTCTGGGCATTTTTACAGACTTTCTCAACGACCGGACACAAAAAGTAAAGATTGTTGAGGTCATTAGCAACGAAGCCAAGGTTGACTACGGTGTGCCTCAAGGTAGCTGCTTATTCCTCAGTCTTTTCCTACTCTATGTGAATGACCTATGCCAGCGGTCTCTCAGTAATGGTAAAATCATTAGCTATGCAGATGACACAGTACTAATATTCCACGGTGAACATTGGGACGTGGCACTGGGAGCTGCTGAGACAAGCTTACGCAAAATAATCCACTGGCTGGAACCGAACTTACTAAGGATAAACATCTCGAAAACCTCATTTATGCTATTTACTTTCGCCAAAACCAAACCTACAGTAATAAGTCTCAAAGCACACTCCTGTGACGTCGCCAATAGTAGTTTTCCATGCTCACGTCTTCCAATCACTCAACAAAAAACAATGAAGTACCTGGGTGTACTTCTGGACGAGGGACTTACCTGGCGTCCCCTCATTGAACAGATCTCTGCGCGTGTTAGGAAACTTATATGGGCGTTTAAGAAACTACGACAAGTGGCCGAGTTTAAGCTTCTCCGTGCGGTTTATCTTTCTTTTCTTTTCTTTTTTCTTTTTAATAAAAAAAAACGTTGCCCCACACTAGGAATTACTTCCTGTATCTGGCTCTGGCACAGTCCATCGTTGATTACTGCTTGGGGAGGTGCTTGTAAAACCTATATGATACGCCTCGAGAGAGCCCAACGATCTCTGTTAAAAGTCATGACCTTGAAGCAAGGTCATGACTTTTAACCATCATGACCCCACAAGAAGCGTTTATGAAAGTTGCTAAGTACTTACAGTGAGATAACTATACCTGCTCAATCCCATAATGAAACAGCATGAGAGGACCTCGGTAAATCACGCAAACAAACATAAGAGAACTATTAGTAATGTATGTAGCACAGTCAAATGAAGACCGCATCCGCTCGACGGCAACATGTTTATCTATCAACTTATTTTCAAGATTCTAGATTCAAGATTATTTATTTGTGGAAACATGAGTACACATACAAAGCATGCAAGTTATTAAATTACATTATAGATAAAGATCAGTCATGTTTGGCCTTAGTGGCGTACAAATATGTAAATTTCAATAATAAAAGTCATTGGTAAATTACATAATAACAAAATAGTAAATATCAATTTCAAAAACAAATAAATTAAATACATGATTATTATTAAAGTATCAATTATTAAATGTCAATTAAAATTATCCAATGTCAAATCAAATGTCAAATGTATTACATAAATTGCTTTAAAATACAGAGCCAAAATTATTACATGTCAATTATAATTATCCAATGTCAAATATATTACAATAATATGTTGCTAGAAGTACAGATTACGTCAAAGATGTATTGATAACATTGGTTACTACACGGCATTAGATGTTGTCATTAAGAAATTCTAGAATACTGTAGTATGCTTTCCCTTCTAGCAGTATTTTAATTTATTTTTCAACTGACGGACATTAAGCTCCTTCCAACTATTTGGGAGTTTATTAAAAACTTTAGGGGCCATACAAAAAACACTCTTGTGCATTAATGCTGTTTTCGAGCTATGTAGACACGGAATACTGTCATCGCGCCTACTATGGTTGCGATCGACCACTTCTGATTGACGTGGAAATAAGTGTCGATTTGATTTTACAAACATAACAATTTCTGAAATGTAAAGGCAAGGCAGAGTTAATATTTTATATTTTTTAAAGTAGGGCTTACAACTTTCGGTTGACTGTAACTTAAACATAGTCCTGATGCATCTTTTTTGGGCTTTAAAGGGTATGTCCTTGTTGGTTGAGTTGCCCCAGAAAATGATACCATATCTTAGATGTGAAGAAACCAAACCGTGATAAGCCGAGAGCAATGATTCAATGTTAAGCACTGGGACCAGTTTGAACAGCGCATAACAAGAATTACTAATTTTTTTACTGAGTTCTTCTATGTGTGCTTTCCAGTTTAGCTTTTTGTCAATCGTGACTCCAAGGAATTTGGTGTGGTCCACTTCTGTAATAATTCCATTATTGTATTGGACGTTAAGATCAGTCATAGTTGATAAACGTTGGCTGAAGTGCATTACATTAGTTTTATTAAGATTAATTTTTAGATTATTATTATTCATCCAATTTATTATTGAAGTCAGAGAATTATTAATGTCGTTATTATAGCTATCTTTAGCATTACATTGAGTTGTGATAGTGCTATCATCAGCAAATAGTGTAACTGGTTGGTCTACATGTTTAGGTAAGTCATTTATATATACTATGAATAGTGGGGGACCCATTACACTACCCTGGGGACTCCATACTTGACTACTTGCTCGTGTGAATGAAATATTTCTTCACATTTAGTTTTAACGTTTATCCTAGATATCTCCGTGACCTGTTTTCTGTTCTCAAGATATGTTTTTATTAATTTTAGAACATTGCCTCTTATACCGTATGCTTCCAACTTATTCACTAAAATATCATGCCTAACGTAATCAAACGCCTGCGTCATATCACAGAATATGGTACAGACGGGATTGTTTCTATCTACATTTACCATAACCTTATATAAGAAATCGTAAACAGCCATATTTATAGTTCGGTTTTCTCTGAATCCTTTTTGTTCGTTAACTAGTATACTATGTTTTTCTAAATAAGCACTTAGTTCTTTGTATATATACTTTTCATAAACTTTGGAGAAAACACTAATAATCGAAATAGGTCTGTAAAATTCCATGGATTCTCTATTTTCTTTTTTAAATATAGGTTTTACAATTGATTTTTTTAAAGCATCAGGGAAAATTCCAGTACTTATGCTTAAATTAATCAAATGGCTTAGATGCGTGCAAATTTCTAGCGCCACCAACTTAACTATTCTTGTTGATATTCCGTCATGACCAACGCTATTCGTATTTTTCAATAGCTTGATTATTCTAAACACATCCTGCGGTAAACAAGGGAGCATAAAAAAATATTTTTCTCTATTTGGGATTTTTGAAGTGACTTGATTTCCTGAATCAACAAGCGGAACTACTTTTCCAATAAAGTAATGTTTAATTATACAGGGTGTCCCAGAAATCGACGTCAAGCCGTAAATGGGTGATAGACCAAGTTATAACAGTTCTCAGAAAAATACGAAAAAAAATCTATCTCATGTTTTTAAAAAATTATGTTCACTTTAAAAATTTACTAAAAAAATCAATCCCTGTAATGGTTCTTTAACTCCAATTGCTACAAATCCCATAATTTATCATTTTTTTTTTATTATTATGTAATCTTGAATAATGCTTGTGTAGATTTTTGCCTAAAATTTAAAGCCAACTCCTCCTACTTAGAAGAAAATCCGTCTCTATCGAATTAGAAACGGAGTTTAGCAAAGCTTTAGGTAAGCTAAAGTCATTTTAAGGAAGTATGGACATTTTGGGTAAAAACCGATACTATTTACAAAAAAAAATTTGACCAATTATTGAAAACGTAATCTAGCAAGTGTTACACCATTTTTGAATCCTTATTAAATGCGCCAATTTTTCATGTTACTTGCCAAACTAGCGTAGTACATTTTTTTTTCAGTACAGTCAGTTAAAGTTGGACGAAACAGTAAATTTGAATAATTTGGTTTTGAAAAAGTTTAATTTTCTTCTAAGTAGGAGGAGTTGGCTTTAAATTTTAGGCAAAAATCTACACAAGCATTATTCAAGATTACAAAATAATAAAAAAAATTGATAAATTATGGGATTTGTAGCAATTGGAGTTAAAGAACCATTACAGGGATTGATTTTTTTAGTAAATTTTTAAAGTGAACATAATTTTTTAAAAACATGAGATAGATTTTTTTTCGTATTTTTGTGAGAACTGTTATAACTTGGTCTATCACCCATTTACGGCTTGACGTCGATTTCTGGGGCACCCTGTATAATAAATTAAACACCATCCTCAACTTCAACCCATTAATAAAAAATAAAAATAAGATAAAACTAAATTCATGGCTCCAAACACTTGACTACCAACAGACGGAAAACTTAACCAAAAAACAATACTAGAGATGATTAATAGTTAGGTAGGCAAACAAAGTCCTATAATATAACCCAAGTCCAGCCACCAACCATGATCACTGATCACTCACATCACACACCAAACACACACATAGACACAACACACCATAGACACATCACACTCACACTTTCACACCTATGCATAAAAACACACACCACATAAGAGCACGCATGTATTATCTTTAATGTTTTTTTTTTTTCTGTTTCTTATGCATAAAATGGTGTGAACACTAGAACCATAACGGTTCAGGACACTGACTCCTGTAACAGGTTTTACCTAGCGCAGGAGTCAGGGGAAATGTATAACTCTTTTTCTGTGGAAATATAAATATTTTATTATTATTATTTTATTATAGTCTTGGCGTCAACTATCAACTAGTGTATACATCAACAACAAGGAACGGTATTGGCATCATTCTCGACGATACACTAAAAAAAAAAAACATTAAAGTAGAAAGAATAAACGACAGAATTATGTATGTGACATTGGCTCTAGATTACAAACCACCTTTAACTGTAGTCTCAGTATACGCCCCACAAGTGGGTTGTGACAATGAAGAAAAGGAACTGTTCTGGGGAAACCTAGAAGATCTTTTACAAACTGTACCGCTTGATGAGAGAAAATTAATAGCAGGTAATTTGAACGGTCATGTGGGCCTTAAAGCACCAGGAAACTCAGTCATACATGGACATTTTGGGTATGGCACCTCTAACAGCCAAGGTCAGGACATAATGAATTTAGCGACACAATTCGACCTTCCAATCGTCATCACCTATTTCCAAAAAAAGGACGAACACTTAATAACTTACAAAAGTGGTGGTTTGGCATCACAAATAGACTGTGATAGGTCCATTCTGCGCAATTTCAAGGACTGTAAAGTTATACCAGGGGAACCACTAACTACTCAACACAGATTTCTTGTAGCCTGTTTGACAAACTGGAACCAAAAACAGAAGTCACTTCATTCATCACCAAGGGCGATGCATACTTGAAAGACACACTACAAGACCCAAAAGATAGCAACACTCTCTGGACCGATTTTGTTACGAACTAGGTTGTTTTCGCGGTTTTCAGGCAAAACATGTTTGCCAGAAAACCGCCAAAACAACCTTAGGTGTCACGAAAAGACAACTAAGAATTAATAAGGACCCTACTTGGTGGAATGAGAATATTAAATCTCTGTTAAAGGAAAAGAAAGCGTATTTCAAGAAATGGCAGGGAACAAAATTGGACACCGATTGCCTGGAATACAACGTAATGAAGAAGACAGCTAAGAAATGTGTTGCAGTAACAAGAGCATTGTCCAATGATCATTTTTACAAACAATTAGAGAACGCAAAAACGGACACAGAAATTTTTAAGTTAGCTAAACTTCGGCATAACCAAACAAAGGATATCAAACGTAACAAATACATTAATGATTCATTAGACAAATTGTTAACCACAACCAGATAAATGAATAAGAGGTGGCAGGAATACTACCAAACACTTCTAAACGAGGAATTTCCACAGGAACCGCTAACGGCACTGCCATGCATCGAGGGACCAGTTAGCTATCCAGAAAATGAAGAATAAGAAAGCCACGGGACCAGACGAGATTACAGCAGAGCTTTGGAAGAAACTGGGAAATACTGGTGTAGCTTAGTTAACGATGCTTTTCGACGAAATTCTTATAACTACTAGGATACCAGATATGTGGAGAAGCAGCAATCTGATACCTTTCTATAAGAACAAAGGGGATGTTGTGGACTGTGGAAATTATAGAGGAATCAAGTTAACCTCTCACACCCTTAAGATCTGGGATAGTATCTTGGTAAAAAGGCTAACCAAGATAACTTCGAACCAGTGCGGATTTACCAGCGGTGTGTGCACTACGGACGCGATCCACTCGGTGAAAATACTTATTGAAAAGTATAAGTCGCGCAAACAAGACCACCACATGGTCTTTATCGACTTGGTGTCATTTCTTGGATCTTTTCGGGTGTTCATCAGGGCTCGACTCTGAGCCCTCTTCTACTCAATCTGGTAATGGACTATATTACTTCAACCACACAAAAACCAGCACCGTGGTCACTACTATATGCCGATGAAGTCGTTCTTATAGCTGAAACTTTAGCAGAAGTGCAATCAGATCTGACGGCATGGCAGATGTCCTTGGAGAGGAGAGGGTTGAGAGTCAGTAGACAGAAGACTGAATACATGTATTGCGACTTTTCTGGAACTAATTTGGGTGTCATACCATGTCCAATCATCGATAACAGACCCCTTAGTAGAGTTGAAGAATTCACGTATCTCAGATCTATAGTAGCACCAAAAGACTGTGTAGAGAGAGACATACACAATATAATCCTAGCAGCGTGGCTGAAATGGAGATCGCTGTCTGGCATACTATGCGACTCCCGTATTCCGATTCAAGTCAAAGGCAATGTATATAAAAGGGCAGTAAGACCAGCCTTGCTGTATGGTTCTGAGTGCTGCCCGATGAGGAAGACGGATGAACAAAGAATTCACACCATTGGGATGAAGATGCTACGCTGGTCTGGTGGAGTTTTAAAAATTGATAAAATAAGAAACGAGCATATGCGTGGTATTTTTAAAGTCACTAAAATACACGATGAACTTAGCGAAAACTGCTTGCACTGGTACGGACATGTGATGAGGCGAGAGGATGACCATATTATGACCAAAAGAGTCATTAACATAAATGAAAGAAAAAGAAGCCGTGGACGACCACCAATGACCTGGCTTCGAACAATCAAGAATGACATGATCACAAGCAACACAACAGAAAAGACAACCCGCAACCGTACGGTGTGGCGCAGAAGTACTAGGAGGGCTGACCCCAAATAAACTGGGACAACAGTCAGGAGAAAGAAGAAAGAATTAAGTCATACTGTAAGGATACATAATCACATACATTGGTAAATGAAAAAAACTAAGGGATCTTATGGTTGATAGGCGATAACGCGCACGTATTTACAAAGATAGTTTCAATTGCAAGTCGGTCGTATTGTATCGCATTGCGTCCATGTGAATGTTCTTGCAATTTCGCTGAATAAAAATCGCTTATCGATGCGATACAGATCAAATCGCGTCGAGCCATCAGGGAGATCACTTATAGTTACACTACAAAAATATACCTATATAGCACCTAAAACTCTATGGACATTCATATTTTATTGTTGTGCACTAAACCATGAAACAAAGTTAACAGAATCTATAAAATGACAGGCATACATATTGTTGCTTCGAGTTTAAAATCATCCTGTACAAATAAAGGCTTAGCCTGACTCAACACATACGATAACTCACCACTTGAAACTTAATAATCCTCGATATACCAACAATAAAATGTTATTAACTCTTGCAGAGCACTAATGGAAAATGGATGGACAACCGTTATCTCGAATATCGGAGCTGGTGGAGTAAATACAGCTAATTACATGAACAAAACATGGGGCCGGGTCGCGCCGGGTGCCATTATGGATCTATTTTCTCTCGATAAGTTTAAAAAATATAAGAACGATTGGAATTGTAAGTATTTTTGTTACTTTTAATACAATAATGTGTTAAGTAATCTTCAGCAAAAATAGATTTTGCAATCCAATGGTGCGTCATTCGTTTTGACTTTAAAATGCCAGGCTTTTCTTAATAACTTTTTTTTACCCTATTACACCTGATAATTAGCGACGATTTGGTCGAAGTAACCTACTTACTCTTGACTTAAAGACCCCCAGGTTGTAGTTTTTACCTGTGCTTAGGAAAGACGAAGGTATTGATTTGTTTCCATACATGGCTTTTCAGGGCCTTTGGCCCTGTGCCCTACAGTGTCCTCTAGCAATACAAAATTATTATTATATTCTATAATAATTGATTTGCTTGCTAAGCTAATAAACTACTTTATTTTTTTTAATGAATTAATCTACTAATTTTACTTGACTAAGAAAGAAATACCACGTCTTTCCGTGGGTGTCGTAAGAGGGGACTAAGGGACAAACCAGAGAATGGGCAGCAGCGTTCTCTGTGCTTCTATAACAACCATACTGCGATCGCCAACCCGCCTGCCAAGCGTGGCGATTATGGCAAAACCCCCCAATGGATAGCACAAATAAAAAATGGCCCCTAGTACCCGGCAGCTTGCCTACCCTCGACTACGGTAGCGGTCGAGGCTACGGCATGGCAAGGGGTGCTAAGAATCTCCGGACGAGATCCGGCTACCCCAACAATCACCGACGACTGGACCTGGCAACGTACAACACGCGCACACTTCGGACCGACAAGAAGGTCACCGAACTCAAAGAAGAATTGAGCAGGTTGCGATGGAGTATTATAGGGTTATCTGAGGTCCGAAGAGAGGGGGAGGACTCGATAATCCTCAAATCCGGTAACCTGCTCAATTTCCGAGAGGGTGACCGGCAATCCCAGGGTGGTGTCGGGTTTATCGTCCACAAGTCCCTTGTGAACAACGTGGTGAAGATCGAGAGTGTGTCGACCAGGGTGGCGTACCTTATACTCAGAATATCCTCAAGATATTCGCTGAAGGTCATACAGGTCTACGCCCCAACCTCGGCACACCCCGACGATGAGGTAGAGACCATGTATGAGGATATCTCCAGAGCCATGCATGGTTTCAAAACTCACTTCGCCGTTGTCATGGGGGACTTCAACGCGAAACTGGGCAAACGAGACGAGGATGAGCTGCAAGTGGGGCAATTTGGAGTTGGACAACGGAACCACCGGGGTCACCTACTGGCCAGTTTTATGGAGAAGGAGAGCCTCTATATGATGAACTCCTTCTTCAAAAAGCGTGAACACAGGAAGTGGACCTGGCAGAGCCCCGATGGTGCAACAAAAAATGAGATCGACTTCATCATGTCAACCAAGAAGCAAATGTTCAATGATGTCTCTGTGATCAATTCGGTAAAAACACCCACTCCTATCAAGGTCGGAGACTCTACACTCAAAGTTGTAGACCATTATGTCTACCTGGGACAAACGGTCCAGTTGGGTAGGTCCAATTTCGAGAAAGAGATCAACCGTCGAATCCGACTCGGCTGGGCGGCGTTCCGGAAGTTGCCGACAGAGAGAACCAAAGTTACCGACATAGCCCGAAGAATTGCCAAACTTAAGTGGCAGTGGGCAGGGCACATTGCTCGCAGAACAGATGGCTGATGGGGCCGAAAAGTTCTGGAATGGCGACCGCGAACTGGAAGACGATACGCTGGAAGGCCTCCCACTAGGTGGACTGATGACCTGGTTAAGGTTGCGGGAAGGCGCTGGATGCGAGACGCACGGGATCGGTCAATGTGGCGACGCCTGGGGGAGGCCTATGTCCAGCAGTGGACGTCTTTCGGCTGAAATGATGATGATGATGATGAAGAAAGAAAAGCTCCTACATTGTTGGAAATATAAAATAACAGCTTAAAATACCGTATTTATAAATATCTCTGAACTGCTTATTGTGATTGTTTAGCACATTCTATTTTTAAATTTTCTCTAGGGAATTTGAATAAATAATACGCTGATCAATTTTTAAATAGATTTATTTATAAATAAGTCCCTTTATGTTTAGGATTCAAAATGAAAATTACATGAAATAAATACTGCAATTGATAATTGAATAAAATATTTCATATCAACGTTTGTCAAGGACATAATAATAAATTAGTCACGGTTGTCACAACTTTTTGATTTCGATTTTACTTTTGTTTCCTACCAGAGCAAAATTATCAGTTTAGTTTATTTCCTGAATACAAACTTTTTCTTGAAGACGACAACAAGAATATTAAACGAAATAATGGGAACTTACCTGCAAACTTTTAGGCTCTTTGGTTTTAGACTGAGAATATATTAATATTTTTATTTTATGTTTATTTTATTTGTGATGTGGGGTCTAAGTTACCTGAATACATGATTTTATTGTGATTTCGTTTATTTAACTTTGTACACACTTTATATTAGGTCCTTACCTATGAAATTGGCGTTTTGTCGTACTGGCCACTTTGATCTCAAATATCTCCTCTTTGGTTTGGAATTCCAATTTTTAATTTATACAGCTATTTACTCATGGTTTTGTGCTTGGAAAACCGTAATTCATTTGTTTTTCCCTCTTTTGGATTTTCTTTGCGCCAGTCAGTTTACAAAATGTAAAACTTGAAATATCGCGGTATTTACGAGTACGGGTTCCATCATGGCACCAGTGCTGCAGAAACGGCTCGAAGGATTAATGATGTGTTTGGAGACGGTATCGCAAAAGAAAATACAGTGCGCTTTTGGTTCCAACGTTTTCGTTCTGAAAATTTCGACCTATAGAACAAGCCCCGTGGACCGCCGGAGACCAAAGTTAATGATGAAGAATTGAAGGCAATTACGGAAGCGGATCCAACGCAAACAACGTGCGAGTTAGCTACAGGCTGCGGTGTTAGTGATAAATTTGTTTTAATCCACTTGAAGCAAATAAGAAAGGTGAAAAAGCTTGAAAGGTGGGGTACGTCATGAATTGAGTGCAGCAAACCGACAAACGCGCGTCGACTGCTGCGTTACATTACTCAACCAAAGAGCCTTCAAAGATTTTATTGATTCCCGTCCGAATGGTGTTTTTATTAAAAGGATCAATGAACCACATATGAGGTGGCAAAAGTGCATAGATAGCATTGGTGCATACTTTGTTTAAATAAATAATTTATATTAAAAAAAACGACTTTATGACTTTTCGTCCCTTACAAAACGCCAATTTCATAAGTAATGACCTAATATTTACATTTTTAAATATTTCTTTATACCAGTAAGAATACAAATCATTAATAAAATATATATAAATATAACAAAAATTATTGCTTACCGGTGTCGGGAGCAGAATCCAAGCTACCGGTGGTTATGGCTCCAGAGACTAGAACCTCCTCACAATGCGAGCCGTGTCGGGGAGTACTAATTTCTGTATCAGGCCCTTGATCCAACCGCACAAAGACAGCCTCGTCGAGGCACTTAGCCATCAGGCCGTTGGCCGTAACGACAATTGGCACAATGATCGCCGAGTACACATTCCACATGTCGACAACCTCGTGTGCTAAGTCGAGATACTTGATTCGTTTCTCGCGGGATGGTGACATCGATTATCATTGTGCGGCGCGCTAATCGGTCTATCACCACTATGTCCGGCTTATTGGCGAAAACAGTCGTATCAGTAATGATAGACCGATCCCAGTACAACGTGACATGGTCATTTTCCGGAACTGGGTCGGGCAGAGCAGTGGTGGCCCAGTGGTATCGGCCGCGAGAGCAGTGGTGGCCCAGTGGTATCGGCCGCGACTTACAAGTTGTAGGTCGTGGGTTCGCTTTACTTTGTGTAAATTATTTCATCACCCCTGCTCTCAAAAACGGCGAAGGAAAACATCGTGAGGAAACCGGCATGTCCTAGAACCAAAAATTCGAAACCATGTGACATCCACCAACCCGCACTGGGCCCGCGTGGTGGATTACGGCCCATCCCCTCTCACAGAGAGGAGGCCTGTGTCCCAGCAGTGGGAACATTAATAGGCTGATGATGTGATGTGATGTGATGTGGGTCGGGCACATACTTGTAATACGGTACCTCAGAATCCACTAGATTGTACTTCAAAGCAAGTTGCTGGTGAATAATCCTGGCCATTTGATTATGCCTGTGTAACAAACTCGCCGTTAGCCAAACGAGAACAACCAGAGTCGCCGAAACGTAGCTAGGATACGGACGTTTGGAAATCTACATCGGGCCCATGAGGTGAGTCCCTTGTCCACTACGACCACATTCAGGTGCATACCCACTTCAGCTTTTAAAAAGTATTCTCTGAGGCTGCACACCTCGCGGTTGTGAAGACTTTTGGCGTTTAAAAAGTCTCAACCTGATGATCGTGGGTGATGCATCCGGTTTGCGGTCAGCAGTGTCCGGACCTTCCTATCGAGGGCGTCCAGCTCAGTCTGGTACCATTTGAGTATACCAAAAGAGTACATCAAAACCGGCATGACCCAACTGTTGATGGCACACACCTTATTGCCACCTGACAAAAGGCTATTTAATACCTTTTTCAGGCGGCCAAGGAAACGCTTCTTTAGCAGTTGCTTCATGTCGGCACTGTTAATGCCCAACGCTTCCGACATATACAAATACTTATAAGTTTCGGTCGAGGAGAGGTGTCTAAGGTGTATGGATTCAGAGAGTTGAATTCCCTCGGCTTCCATAATCTCCCCTCGCTTTACATACATGACTACACATTTGTCCACACCAAACTCCATACTGATGGAGTCACTGAAGGTTTCAGTTACCTTTAGTAGCTCCGTCAGTTGGCATTTGTTGGGAGTAAAGAGTTTCAGATCTTCCATGTAAAGTAGGTGAGATATGACCTAGCCAACTCTTCTCAACCGATAGCCTAGACCTGAATCCTACAGCAATGTACTTAGAGGATTCGGGGCTAAGCAGAAGCAAAGTGGAATCAAACTGTCGCCCTGAAATATCCCCGTTTAATCCATATAAGCTCATCATTGCCCTGAATCTGTCGACACCCTGGATATCGAAGGACCGTCTTCCATTGCCCTATACATGACTCAATGAAGGTGCGTAGAGTTGCATCTATTTTGTACAACTCCAGCACCCTCATAAGCCATGTATATGGCACAGAGTCGTAGGCCTTCTTGTAGTCAATCCAGCATGTCGACAGGTCCTTGCGGGACCGACGAACTTGCTGGATTATGGCCATGTCAATAAGGCGTAGCTCCTTATTGTCGCGTGACTCATTCCTACATCTAATCTGAGAGGCAGACAGTATTTAGTTAATTTCAATGTGTAACATATTAATTTTTGCTCTCAGGATGGATGTAAGAAGTTTATAATACGTTGACAAGCATGTATTTGGTCTATAATTCTTGGGTTCCACGGGACTATCTGTGTTATGAAGCAGGTGGTTAACACCAGTTGTTAAATCTGCGGCAGCGACCCAGACTCTAAGCATGACTGAAATTGAGATGCATTTAGCGCGTGTGAGCTGCTATACCAATTTCAGCCAGAAATTATGCAGTCCGTCCAGTCCCGGAGACTTCGGTAGCGGACGAACTGCCTTGGCTACACCAGATGGGCTGATGATTACGTTTTCCATTTCTGGTATAACTTCACACACACACTTGACATCACGCATCCAGCCACTCTCAGTTTGTCAGACGGGCACCGACCAGATGCTTCGCCAGAATGTACTCGAGGCGACATAATCCGGGTGGCACACGTCTGTCACATTTTGTTCAGGTCACTCCCAAGGCCTGTATACCCACCTCTTATTGCTCTGGAACATGCGATTCTGCGAGTACCGGTCAACCCGTCGCTTATACCGCCGAATACGGTTTGCCCGTGCACAAACTTTCTGGTTCAGGAAGTCTATGCGCTCCGTGACACGGGATATGTATTCTCGGGGAGTAACTTCTGTCCCCGAAAACGCCCGTATTACGAAGTTCATCGCAATTGGTCGTATATTGCCCTCCCTGAAAGAGTATAGCTTGCCAATGAGTACTCTGGCCCCATTGAGACGCCGTTTGATCCTGCATTGCAAGGCTGGCACGGCATGCTTTGGTTGAATAGCCTCGTTTGGAAACTTAACGTTGGCTAACGCAACAGCCCCGCAATACAGGATTGGGTGCATATCAAAGAGGTTCTCACTGCTCTCAAATATGTTCTTAAGCAGCGAGTCCAAGTTGGTTCCAGATCCTGAAACAGAGACAGCATCCTAGCACGGTACGCAGTGAGTTATCATTATTATTATTTACTTCAAAATTAATATTGCTCCATTTCAACACCAAGCTACCTCTTGTATTTTTAATATTGTTTTATTCAAAACTACACAGGCAGACCAAAAGAAAAAAAAAGCAATATTCTGTACCAGTCAAGCTTATTTTATTAAAATTCCGGATGTATCTACTGAAAAATATTGAGCAATTTTGGGTCGAGAGGCAAAATTAAATGATTTATGTCAACAAGAAGTCCTCTAATTTCCTAAGTAAGAATTTGAAATTTAGTATTTGTACTCTACTTTAGGATATTACAGTAGGATTTAAGAGAGATAAGACCGATCTCAAATACTCATTCCAGAAATAAAGCAATAAAATGCAGAACAAATTACAAAGTTGCATTCCAAAAGTATTATTTATGGTGTATAACCAACAGAGACTTGGCTCCGAATAATTAGTTAAGTTCAAGTTACTTCCTATCCAGTTTCAACTAATTCGGGGCTTAGCATAAAATGTATATTGGTCCCTTGAGCTTAAGCTCAAGCCCATTTTACTTGTTTGCTTTAATCCTTTCCTTTAGAAGTAAAATGGAGGATTCACTTGATTGAGTTGTGTGAAATTTTTAATTAATTAGTATACTTCTTACTTATGTCTGTAGGTGAAATAGAACTTGCAGGATTTAAAACTTATATAAAAACAAGGCCATCTTTTTAATCATGCTCTATGTGTCGCGGGTTTGATTCCTACACGGAACAAATATTTGTATGGCATCAGTAAAAATATTGGTCATGTTCGTTCGATCATCTGAAGTTGAATAACTGTAGACTATTGTAGGCATAAGGCGGCAGGTAAGAGTCAACTTGAGTTTGTGTTTAAAATAAATCTAAGTATATTGTAAACAGAAAGTGGAAACATTACCTAACTTTAACACTGGTATGCATTAGGAAACTAGATGGGCAATTTCGAAACATAACCTAGATAAAACGTAATGTGCCAAATTGTACGGTCAGTCCCGCTATGCTCGACTCGAAAAATACCTACTAAAAAGTACCGCTATGCACGAAATCACATTCTTGGGCAGTGATGAAGAAAGTGTTACAGTGCAATATTTTATTTAACCATTTAAAAAGTAAATTAAGAAAACCTAGTATGTAAATTCAGTAACTATGGCGAAAAAAAGATAATAAACGTTCCGTTTCATCGAACTAACGCACACTCGCCTCGCCGCCACTCAACACGTCGTGTGTTTAAAGAAAGTGTCCATCCATTCCATGGAACTGTGAAAAACGAAATGTCTTTCCATGAAAGAGAAACATTAACCTAAACTATTTCCAGCTAAGATTTCGATGTCTTTAGTTTAATTTCAATATTTTTCAACTTCCTGCTCAATTTAATTAAAATCAAACACTTTTCATTCCAACTGTACCTTCTATTGTTTACAAAGAATCGAAGAATTTCGTGTATAGAAATTCTGCGATTCTACGTAAGTAGGTATTTTTCGAGTCGAGTATAGCGGGACTAGAACATAGCGGGGCTAAACGAAATTTTCAAATGCGCGTAACTGCTGCGATTGGTTCATTGAATTTTCAATTGTTAATTCATGTCTAAAAGTTATGCAATTAACTGTGAACTTGCGACGCATTTATAGTACCTAAATTATTTCCAGAAACCGTGTATTAGAAATAACAAGCTAATGTGACTAAGTCTAAAGTGATCAACATTTTCGCAAAGTAACTACAGAAGACCTGTCCTTTTCAGACCCTGTACAATTTCGGTACCAAGAACATGTGCCGGCTCCAGAGAAAGAGAAACCACGGACCACCTTCCAGTTAGCTATGAAGCTGACCCTGACAGTCGGGCAGTGTTTCGGGTTGAATCCAGTTCAGGGTATTCTTGAGAACGATGCTTCAAAATTAAGGTGTGTGGTTAGATTATTGATTTAATTAACTTTATTTTTTTACATTCATACACACAATAAAACACTTTAATCTATAATGTAGCAGCAAAAAGTTATGAATTCGGTTTAAATACAGGTAATCCCAGTGATGATACAGAACATTGAGTTTTTAATGCGGTTTACGGTTTTGATGTGCTGATGGTGTTCAATTTTACTAGAATTTCGCCCTTAGACACGAGATGATCGTTTCAAACCTAAAACTATATTATATCGTTATTTGTTCGGATACCCTCTGCCCCATCCAGGGGGCATAGAACATTAAGTAAAGTAAGTCAAGGCTGCAATCTTTTAGAACTGTGAAAAAATCAAACTTCTAAATTAATGCAATCAAAAAATACAGCCGTTTATGACGCACGACAATCGCAATGGATTCAAAACTTACAGGGTACTTCCCGTTGACCTAGAATCATGAAATTTAAACACGAAAGCAGCAATGAGAAGCAATGTAAACACGTAAAGGAAACATAAGAAAACCAGAAAATTTGTACCTATATAAAAATATTATTAACTTATTTGCAATTAACCGCGACATTTGTCGATGTCTGAGGACAACAGTTTTCCAAAGGCATACATAATTTTGTCCCTCAATTCTGTTCTGAAATTCTGAGCAACCATCGGTCCTTTCATTGTTATGTCACCTAATTATTTTGGTTACGGCAACCTCGATGCGCGGGTCCGACTCGCACATGGCCGTTTTTTTATTTAGCCCATACTCTCATATAACGTTTACGACTGGCAGATTGGTAAAGTAATCGTGTCGTTAAGATTGGTCCAGTAACAGTCTGCAGTCCGCAGAGCAAGCTAATAAATCTACATGAAGTTTTGTGCTGTACTAACTTTGCGTAAAATGATTCTTCATTTTTGTGGCATGAAGCTTAAAGTTTTAGTTGGCATTTTTGTAGTGGTGAACTTTGACTGTTATAAGAGCTAAATAAATCCTCGGAACAAGTGAACATATTGGAGGGGACTTCAGCTTGAGCTCAGCAGCGCTGTGGACTCCTCACGGCACTAGGTGTGGGTGATCGTGGGATGCTGTCACGGCCTGCGATGCATAGTTGTTCTATCCGTGCCTAAATAGGAGGATATGCGGTCGTGGTATCGGTCGCTTTAGGTGATGACGCTTGCTGAGCATATCGGGATTTTATACCAGTCAGAGGTCATCATATCAGCCGAAAGACGTCCACTACTGGACATAGGCCTACCCCAAGCGTCGCCACTTTGACCGGTTCCGTGCGTCTCGCAACCAGCGGATCCCCGCAACCATCACCAGGTCATCGGTCCATCTGGTGGGAGGCCTACCAACGCAACGTCTTCCGGTTCGCAGTCGCCACTCCAGAACCTTTCTGTCCCATCGGCCATCCGTTCTACTAGCAATGTGTCTTGCCCACTGCCACTTAAGTTTGACAATTCTTCGGGCTATATCGGTAACCCTAGTTCTCTTGCGGATCTATATATTTCTGATTCGATCACGCAAGGAAACTCCGAGCATAGCCCTCTCCATTGCCCTTTGAGTGACTTTAAGCTTTCTGATGAAGTCCATTGTAAGCGACCACGTCTCAACTTCCCGAATGCTGCCCAGCCGAGTCGGATTCGATGGTTGACCTCTTTCTCTAAGTTGGCCTTACCCAACTGGATCGTTTGTCCCAGGTAGACATAGTCGTTCACAACTTCGAATGTAGAGTCTCCGAACTTGACAGGAGTGGGTGTAACATGGGCATTCAGCGTCACCTTGGTTTTGTCAATGTTGATCCTAAGACCCACTCTTTCGGAAGCTCTACTAAGGTCATCGAGCATTGTACTGAGGTCCTCCATGGTCTCAGCCATAACAACTATATCGTCGGCAAACCGAAGATGACTGATGTACTCGCCATTGACATTGATGCCCAGCCCTCTCCAGTCCAGAACCTTGAAGACGTCCTCCAGTGCAGCAGTAAACAGCTTCGGAGATATGACATCTCCCTGTCTCACACCTCGCTGAAAAAGTACGGGTTCTGAGGTCTGATCCTGAAGTCGAATTGACATGGTGGCGTTTTTGTATAAACACTTTAAAGGTTTTCTCGTAGTCCACAAACGCTAAACAGAGAGGCAGGTTGTACTCTTCGGTCTTCTGTATAACCTGCCGCAGCATATGTATGTGGTCTACGGTGCTCAAAGTATCGCGAGCTGACTCTGTCCAATAGACAGCTCTCTTGCAAAGACCTTGGAGCCCTTATTCTGCTCAATTGCGTCTTTAATACTTGCGGTATTAAAGCGGCGGAGGTTGCTTTTCAAGGACTTTGAGATCCGTCTATTTAGCTGCCGGTATTTCAACGCATCGTCTGAAGACTGCAGGATCATCTCCTTCATTAGCTTGAGAGTAGAATCAGAGAGCTCTTTGTTCCTATCTGTACGGCGGGTCTTGAAAAACTTAGACCCGACCGTATGGACAGCTTCCACGAACCCATCGTTGTATTCGTCAAAACGTTTCTGGAGTTCGAGTTGAAAGGTCTCGAGGTTTTGGACCTGGATCTGTGCTGGATCGAGCGTGGATTTCATCAGTCGAGACCTTTCAAGCTTGACATTAATGTTCAACGTGCCTCTAACCATGCGGTGATCGCTCCCCGTTTTCACCGAGTTGATCACAGAGACATCATTGAACATTTGCTTCTTGGTTGACATGATGAAGTCGATCTCATTTTTAGTTGCACCATCGGGGCTTTGTCAGGTTCACTTCCTGTGCTCACACTTTCTGAAGAAGGAGTTCAGGGCTGCCGGGCACTCGGGACCTTTTATTTTGGTTAACCCCCCCAGGGTTTGCCATAATCGCCACGCTTGGCAGGCGGGTTGGCGATCGCAGTTTGTTGGTAAAGTGCACAAAGAACGCTTCTGCCCATTCTCTGGTGTGTCCCTTAGCTACCTCTTACGACACCCACGGGAAGATATGGAATTGTGAAATTCTTTACGTCCGTCACAATACGGTAGGTCAGCGCGAGTTTATTTGTTTCTGGAACTCTTGATTGTGAAAGAAACTACCAACCTCCGTTCTCCAGATGGAAGTAATCCATGACGAATTGCCCACAATAATGAAAAGGGCAAATCAATAAGCTTCGAAAAATCAAAAATTTGGATGCGGAAGGCGTTAAAAAATTGGCGTGACGCATAACGGGAGGGAGAGCCCTGTATCGAGCAGTTGGACTAAATTTTAAAATTACTTACTTTCGTCAGTAATGTTCAAAATAAATTATTAAACTTCTTTTGCTTGTGAACGTAAATCAATGTCTTCGGCACCACGAAGAATAATACTGAAAAAGTTTATTTTTCAGATACAAATTATTATCGTGGCAATGTATGTATAGCTTCCTGTCTATGGTGGGCCAGTTCACGTTGGTCTTTGTGCTGCTCTTGAGCTTCATCAAGGAATCTTCGTCTACAGTGGGTGCTGCTAGTAAGACATAATTTCATAAAATTTTAATAATTTCTTAAAGATGACACAATGCAATATTTTTAATAGTACTCATTAAAACTTTAGTTTTAGCGATAATATCTAAATCTTTATTTTTACAAGTTATTATTTTACTTGCCTCTAGTTAGTATGTATGGCTCAAATCTTTCAACTGAGTTTTAAAACAGTTATCTGGTATTTTGGTTAGACATTTGGTTTGGGCGACAAAGCACGTTCATCTAAGTGACACCATTCTAAATCCAATATGGCGGACTATCAAGATGGTGTCACAGTTGTTTTTTATACACCATCATGATATGTTTCAAATAAAAGGGTTTGTTGAGAGGAATAGGAAACATTTCTATTCAAAAGGTATTTTTAATAAGGGATTTTATTGTAGGTAAAATTTTTTTTTTTCGTTTCTAGCGGCTCTAATATTCTACAGTTTGGGCTTCACAACAACTACACTATTTTGGCGGATCGCTACAAAATGGCCAAAGCTGTGTCTGCATATAGCTAAGGTGGAAGCGGTCGATCCTAATACTGACATGAAGACACACAAGACGGCGCTGCCGTCGCGTAAACACTGAGTTCCTTACCGAAAGTTTTTAATAAATTGATTTAATTATAAATACCAAATTACTAATTACGTATTGTGAGTTAAAGTGAACATTAACCGATAAATATATCGTACAAGTGTTATCTTGAAGAACAATCTCAGTTTAGATGTAAACAAACGTTATAAACAAAGTGACAGTGCATAAACAGTTAAAAGTATTAAAGAAGTACAATTCCACCAAATATTACCACGAAAAATTCTACGTCGCATCAGTAAGTTCTGTTCATCGCTAAGCAGTGACATTACATACTTTTTATTGTGATAAAACTATGGTAAACAATAAGGGATGACGGTTTTTTCTTTCTACAATTTAAACTTCTTGTCAGCGCTTCAAGCGGACAGTAGCTGAACTAAAGCCTAAACTGTTTTATCGACTTCACTTAAAAGACATCTAGCGACAAAGAGCTGAACTATGAGTGGAACCAAAAACGTCACCATGAGACGCGCACGCGCGCGTTCGACCTCCGGTCTGAACTTAGATGACAGTCATGACAGTGTTGCAAATCTCACTCTAGATGGCACTGCATGCAGTATGCCAGATTTGTCGGATGATGATATTGATTTAGTTACTCAATTAAAGAAACAAATTGAGGAGCTCACAATGAAATTATGTGGTGCAAATGGAGAAATAGACGAATTAAGTCTTGAAAACACAAACCTAAAGAAGGAAATTGAAAGTCTAAGTCGGAAGAATGCCCTCTATAAACAAATAGCCAGTACAAGTACATCTAAATCTCCAACACCTAAAAAGATTGTGAAAAAACAATCAAAAAAAGCGGGATGTAATAATAAAGAAACGCAAACTGATTTGGACTTATCAATGACAGGAAAAGTGACTAAAACTGACGATGGACAGCAAAATATTAGTACACATTCCAGTCCACAGATGGCGACGAAAGCTGCGAATGTGCAAGGGACAAAGCAGAATACACAAACAGACAGCAATAAATTGAAAAATAACCTATGTATTTTTAGTACTAATAAAACTAATAAAAATATATTAAGTTTAGCAGAAGATTATTTTCAGGACAGATATCAAATATGTCATTATCTTACACCAGGCGCAAGTATTATGCATCTTTTACGTGATATTCAGTTAAAACTCAGATATTATACTAAGAATGATTACTGTATAGTTATGATCGGCGAGGAAGATTTTAAAACCACAAAATGTTACTTTGACATAATAACATTCATGAAAAACACATTGCTGGATATACAGAACACAAATATAATTATAACATTGCCAACTTTTAAATTTAACAATAATTTCAATATTTTATATAATTCACGACTAGAAATTTTCAATAACATGCTATGTTTAGACAATTTTACGCATCAATATGCTTATATCCTGGACTCTAATTTGAACCTAAGCTATCTTCATTCTACATATACAAGATCGGGAGCTTTAAAAGACTACGCCATGAAAACTATCTTTGAGGACTTGTACAACCTTCAACTGGAAATTTTAGAGGAAAATACGCTTAATACAATAAATGAGCCAAAAGAATTGTTTTTTCTCTAATAAATTTATTAGCATTTTACACCAGAATATTGCAGGTTTGTTAAATAAATCAAATGCACTTACTGTATGCCTAAATGAACTTTGTGATAAAAATATAAATGTGGATGTAGTATGTATTACCGAGCATTTCATCATGAAGGGACTCGAAAACCAACTATGCATACCAAACTACAGCTTGGCTGCATGTTATAGTAGACAGGATAAAAAGAGAGGGGGAGCGTGTATTATTGTTAACAATTGTCACCAATGGAAAGAAATACCTCAAATAGCTAGATTGTCATCACCAGGGGTTTTTGAATGTTGTGGTATTGAGCTAATTAATTATAAATTGATAGTCTTATGTCTCTATAGAGTACCAAATACTAAGAATATAACTGAATGTTTTAATAAACTTGAATTGCTACTCAAAGATGTATCCAACCGGCTTAATAAGAATATTGTTATTGCAGGCGATTTTAATATCGATATTTTAAAACCGAATGGAAATTCAGTTGCACTGCAGTGTATGTTACTAAATTACAACCTGAAACTTGCTCTTAAACAACCGACTCGAATGGCTAGTGGGACATGCATAGATAATTTTGCGCATAACTTTAAAAAATCTGTGAAAACAGATGTCTTGGAATTTGCATTGTCGGACCATACAGCTCAGCTGCTTCAATGTCCAGTACCCACTGTATGTAGAATAAAATACTGGCATATAACTAGAAGGGATTACTGCAACGAAAATATAACGAAATTTAAAAACTGTATAAACAGTCTCATATTTTCAGAGATATATCTAACTGAAGATGCTAATTTGGCTTATAATGAGTTTATCGGCACGTTCAAATTGTTCTATGATCTATGCTTCCCGTTCAAGGAAATCAAAATTAGCACATTTAATAAGCCCAAATGGCTATCAAAAGGTGTTAAATTGTGCAGCAAGAAAAAAACAAAACTCTTATGGCAATTTAGATTGAATCCTAACCATGAAAATAAAAAGAAATTGCTACTTATTCTAAATTGTACAGTAAGATTATTAATCTAACACAGAAAGCACAGAATAATTACAAAATACAACAATCAAAGAATAAATCAAAGACTACTTGGCAAATAATTAATCGGACAAATAACAATATCCCTAAACAGCAAATTGAAAAACTAAGAATTGGTAATCGAACTATTCACAAACCTTTGGATATCGCTAATGCTTTTAATGACTTTTTTGTCGATAAAATTCATCCAAAATTGGATGCTGAATATAAACCAAAAACATCCATTATATCAAGAAGTGCTAAGTCAATGTTTATGGCTCCCAGTTTACCACACGACATACATAAAATAATAATGTCATTAAAAAACACTGGTAGTGTAGGTTTTGATGGGATTGCCACTAAAATAATAAAGTCAGTATCAGTCGAGATATGCAGTCATCTGAGTCACATAATCAACCTCAGTATATGTACGGGTGTATATCCAGAAGCATTAAAAATATCCATAATTAAACCTCTATTTAAGAAAGTAGATAAGGAATTGATGGAATATTATAGACCCATCTCACTCATACCAGTCATCTCAAAGGTATTCGAAAAGTACATTTACAAACAGTTAGCTAATTTCATTGAAAAGAATAACATATTATGTGAAGAACAAAAAAGATTTAGGCAGCATAGAACCATCGATATGGCAATTTATGACTTTTTGTTTCCGATTATTAGAAATATGGATAAACGAGTCGCCATATGTGCCATATTTTGCGATATGACGCAGGCTTTCGATTATGTTCATCATAATACATTGTTAAATAAGTTAGAAGCCTACGGCATAAGAGGTAACGTACTCGAACTAATGAAATCGTATTTAGAGGGCAGAACACAGATAACCGAAATTAGTCGCATCAATGTAGTTAATAAACATGAAGAGATATCACGGTCACGAGAACGCAAAATTACATTCGGTGTTCCACAGGGAAGCGTTGTGGGCCCGTTTGGATTTATATTATATGTTAATGATATGCCCACGTCCATTGAACATCCCTTAACTATGTTTGCTGATGATAGTACCATTACGATCCCGTGTAAAAACGTAAATATATATGAAACGGACATAAATGATTCTCTTGACAATTTAATTAAATATCTAGATAAGAATAATTTGAATATAAATTTAAGTAAGACTATGATAATGCACTTTAGACAACGTATGCCTCGTGTACCTAACCTTAACATACACTACAAAAATAATGACATTGATGAAGTAACTGATACCAAATTTTTGGGATTACAAATAGACTGCAGTTTAAACTGGAAAGCACATATTGACGGGTTGTGTAAAAAATTGAGTTCGTCTGCATTTGCTTTACATAGACTATCCTCCATAGTGGATACAAAAACACTTCTTGCAGCGTACTACGGTATTGCTGAATCGTACTTACGCTACGGTGTCATTTTCTGGGCGAACTCCACCGACAAAGAGACAGCATTTAAGGCTCAAAAAAGATGTCTCCGGTCAATGTTTAAACTAAAAACCACCGACAGTTGCAAGCCATATTTCAAGCAGTACAACATATTAACCCTGCCTTGTATCTATATTCTTGAAGTGGCTATGTTTGTGAAGAACAATCCAAATCGTTTTGAGCGTTTGGCCGATGTATACCCAAGAAACAGACGTGACAATTCAAAATTAAATAATGTACCGTGTCAAACCACTATGATGCGCAAAAGTATTTATTGCATGGCCCCCGTTGTTTATAATAAATTGCCAAGTGCATGGAAAGACTTGAAAACGTTGCAATTCAAAAGTACAGTTCGTAGGTTGTTAATAGACAAAGCATATTACAGTGTAACTGAGTTTTTAACGGACAATTTTTATCAAAATACCTCGAAGTTTTAATTAATTAATTATTGTTTTGCGTACGGAATATTTATGGTGTATTGTCTATGACCTGGAATTTTGATGTTTGTTTGTTTATTTGTCTTCGGACCACGATTCTGTATTTCTTGTATATATTACCTACTGTTACTGACAATTTTAATGTATAATGTAATAATTAAGTTGATATTTTTAATGAATGTTTTAATTTTAATAATTTTATTTAATGAGAATGACATAACTATTTGAATGTTCCAACAAGACTTTAAATTTTAACAATTTTAGTATAATGAAAATGTTTGCATGCCGAATGGTGAAATATGGCAGAACTCTGATGGAAACCTACTACTACCTACTTATGTATAACCCATATTTGCAAATAAATGCTATTCTATTCTATTCTATTCTATTGAAGTTAGGAAGGAAGATTAATATCTGTTGCATTGGGGTGCTGTCACTGGCTTTATGTAAGTTCCCAACATGTTTTTCTGATTGAATAATAAAAGTAATTTAGTTCAGACATCTTGACTGTTACATATAGAGTAACCTGCGAGTTGATTTACAGTAAGTGAACCGACCGACCGTAACCAATAATTTGTCCTTAAACTGACTAAACGCGTTCTGATGACAATGATGGAAAGCAATTTTTATATTTAAATTGACATAATTCACTTATCGATCTGTCGTGGAGGCCCAGTGTGTAAGATCTCGCCTCTCGAGCTTGATGTCGTGAGTTCAAATCCATGCAAGTACAAATGTAAATTTTTCAAATTCATATGTACTTTCTAAGTTTATCTTGTACATCACAGCCAACGATGAAGGAAAACATCGTGAGAAAACCTGGACTTATAGTTAATGTAAGTCTGAAATCGGCAACCCGCATTGACCAATCGTGGTGATCAATGTTCGTACCTTTTCTGTATGTGAAGAGGTCTTTGCCCTGCAGTGGGGCAGTTACAGACTGGTATTATTATTATCCTTTCATTCTTGGGACCCTAGAGTCCAGGATCTCCAACTCGCAGAGGCCTTGTTAGACATGTCGCATGAAATGTAACACCAACCGACAATTAATTACTCTTGTATGCACTGCGAAAACGGCAGGGTACGACTTGCACACTCATTTAATGCCCCCCGCCCCCCCATATATTGACTCTATCACTTTAGTGATAGAGGGGAAGGGCCATACACGGAGGTGCTTGAGGAGTGGAGAGGTATACCACGGCTATCAGGACAATCCTGAAGTACGGTCAAGATCCCTACCAGCATCTTACTAGATTACTTACTTCCACCGAGCACTTTCGCTCTTGCGAATCTCCACTCAGGTCAGAGAGGTGGGAGCTCTGTTCCCTGTCAGTGTTCACTCCGACCGGCCAATAAAGCAAGCTAGAGATGAGGAACAAGACTACTCCCGGAAGATCAGCTCCGTGTGGTCACCACTGCCAACCAGCTCACCACAACGCAGCCCTGAAGATGTATCTCACTTAGTATGGTCCCTCACCCTGGGCATATTGCGGGATGGTAGAATTTATCGGCACCGACCTAAGGTTCATTGGAGCTCGCAAGCCCCACCATGACGTCGACGCGGAGATACTGTTTTTTTTATTATGTAATTTTAATTATAATATACGTGTTAAATACAAGTCTTTTGGTCCCAAGCCAGGAGCTAACGCTGGGGCCCATAGCAGCGTTGGGAACTCCTGGACCCTGTCTGATCCTGTACCCACGAAACTGCCGTAACGCAGCAGTGGAAAGCTAGGGATTTGCTCCCTATTGCGCGAGAGATACTGGTACCTATCTCACAGGTGGCACAAGGGTTGGCGTATATATATTCGTACTTACCTTAGATTCCTGCGATAGACTCCTGGGCGTCGATCAATCTCGTGCCGTGAGGTTAGGGATAGGGGAATATATATATAATAAAGGACAAAAGGGGATAGACTGACGGCTGTCTGGACCGAAGAATCCGGCCGGCGTCCACCAGGCAGCACGTTTCCCGCAAAAGCACTTCGATGCGCGTGAAATATATACGAAACCCAGTTTAGGGGCGCCCCACAACGCCGATTGCGAACGGCGGGCGCGATAACCAATTACAATGGGTGAAACACATCTCCATTTGATATGTTTCGACAAAACCCCGACTTCTGCGTGTTCTCGTTATAAACTTTTTCTTTCGACTGTTAGTGTCAGCTGTCAAAATCGTTGACAGCCCACGGACACGGTGTTGCGAGTAAATATAAACTCGGGACAGAACATCCCCCCGTCTCGGACATAAGGATTTATGTCCGCTAATAAATGGGCAAGCGTGCTAAACTCGCCACTGCTCGCTTCAAAACCGAATCTCCGACCATGACCTCCGCAACTCTGGGAACTCCGTCATACCCATAAATCAAATCTACAATGCGTCCACGACGCCAATACAAAGGTAACAAGTTAGGTTCTTTAACAAGTACAAGGTCTCCGACTTTGGGAGGGTCAGTTTTGTCAGTCCACTTGACGCGCTGCTGCAAAATATGCAAATATTCCAAAGACCAACGATGCCAGAAACTTTGGGACATCTGTTGGAGCAACTCAAAGCGAGTCAATTGCGAAGATTTAATTTCCCTGAAGGGGTATTCCGGCAGGGCGTTAAGAGGCTGACCAATCAAAAAATGACCAGGGGTCAAAACTTCCAGGTCATTTGGGTCCGAGGAGATCGGACAGAGGGGTCGTGAATTGAGGACGGCCTCGATTTTACAGAATACCGTAACAAGTTCCTCAAAGGTCAAAATTGTTTCACCAATAACACGGCGGAGATGCGTTTTTGCCACCTTCACAACGGCCTCAAAAATGCCACCCCAATGTGGGCACACTGGGGGGTTAAATTGCCAATTAATTCCCATTTGCGCCATGGCAAATCTCAAATTCTGTTTATCCTTATTTAGATAATTACAAATATCATTTAAATATCTATCAGCGCCCTTATAATTAGTACCGTTATCAGAACGGATCAAAGATGGTAGTCCTCGGCGGGAAACAAATCTACCTAGCGCTGCAACAAACGCATCTGTGCTGAGGGCAGTTACAAGTTCCAAGTGAACCGCCTTGGAGGCCAGACAAACAAACACACACAAGTAGGCCTTGACAGCCTTGGCGTTCCGAAGTTGAGAAGTCTTCACCAAGAAGGGACCAGCGAAATCGGTTCCGACGAAAGCAAATGGTCTGCTCTCAGTCACTCGGTCGGATGGCAAATCACCCATTATGGGTTGAGTGGGAGCAGCCTTCAACTAATAGCAGTGCATACATTTAAAGACGATGCCACGAATAGTGCGTCTGGCCGACAAAATCCAAAATTCACGCTGCAAAATGGCTACGAGGGCGTTGCAACCGGCGTATGCGTTATTAATGTGTCGATCGGACACCAACAATTTCACCAACGCTCCTCCTTTAGGGAGCAACAAAGGATGGCGAGCACCATAAGGCAAGTTCGAATTCCGCAATCGTCCTCCGACTCGGAGCAAACCAGATTGGTCTAGGAATGGATTAAGACGAGCTATTGAGCCTTTCAAAGCTGAGCATTTCCTCAGGGTTTCAATAGTCTCAGGGTCAAAGTGCTCGGCTTGTACAGCACGAACCAACAACAGCAGGGCCTCTTGGAGTTCATGAGGCGAAAAAACTGAGGATAACAATTTATTATTAGGGTTCCGTCCGTTACGTATGAAACGCCGGACCCAAGCGGTAACTCCTAACAATTTCGACAAAGAACTGTATCTGTCCAAAAGATAATCCAAATTATATGCAGGTTGCGTTTCAACAATTCCAATACGCAAAACTGGCAAAACCTCTGGAGAGGTGAACCTATTCTGGGGCCAGGACGACTTTGCAATGCGTCAACCAGTCTGGTCCCCAACAAAGAGAATGGTCAACAAGGGCAGGAGCATCGCAACCACGTGACGCGCAGTCTGCGGGGTTCAATTCTCCTGGGACATGTCTTCAGATCAGTTTAGTCTCAGAGTTCTGACTCTGTGAGACTCTATTCGCCCCAAAAACCTCCAAAGCATGAGCTGAGGTGCGAAGCCAATAAAGGAATATGCCATTATCAGTCATTGGTCCTCAATCCGCGGGGCGGAGCCCTTCAACACGGGACCCGTAAGTCCAAAATCAAAAACCGTCGGTACAACTACTAACCTATTCGTCTGCAGAACCCACTTGGTCCCGGACAAAATCAAACCCAAAACATACGCATCCATATACGGGTCCGGGTACCAACCACTTCGGGTCGGCAGGAGTTAGGTCCAACGTCAATTTCACCACTCGCAGGGCTAATGGTTACCTGCGGGTATCTGCCCAAAATATCATTCAAAACAACGGCCTTGGCCAAGATTCTTGGCCCACAATGAACAGGCGGAACACAAATTTCAATTTATCCCCGTTGACCAACCGCTTCAATACCACCCATATGGTAGAAGGGTGGAATCACGTGGGAGACCCAATCTCTCCACTAAACAAAAGGATACAAGACAGCCTTGACAAACTGAATCCAAAAGAGCACGAACTAACAAAGATTTACTCTTCGGGCCACAGATCATTACAGGGACAGCTGGCAGAAGGACTGCCTCTGGCTGGGCGGCTGTAGTGGAGGAGAGGGAGGCGACTACCTAATGTTGATAATCCCTCTGGGGTTGGTAGTCGTCCTGGAAAGCGGACGCTTCCTCCAATTGAGGAAGGGGTGGAGAGGTGCCCCCGCCTTTACGAGGTATACCCCGTCGAGGATCCACCTGGGGTTGGTGGGGATGCGCTCCCCCGCCTATGGGGGAGCGTCCGGCATCATCAGGGCCACCAACACCATTTTGGTCCGGACACAACACGCGGTGGTGCCTACCTTGACAGTGCGGGCAGGGATCCGACCTCTGGCAATCCCGCTGCAAATGCTGTCCCAGACAAGTGTAGCACCACTTGCGGCTGTTGGCGATTCCACGTCGGTTCCTTGTGTTCCGTTCTAGGAACTTCGGACAGGACGTGACCACATGGCCATCCGTGCTGCAATATGAGCAGCGCATACTGCGAACCTGAATCGCTTCGTATTGATGAGGAGGGCGTCGTGGCCCACAAGGGGAGGGGCGTGCATCAATACGACGCTGGTCCGGAGTTGAGCGCTCTGGGGCCCGCGAGGGACCTTCAACAACAGAGTTATCCAAAAGACGACATTCCTCATCCAAAGACATCAACAAATTATCAAAAGGGGGGAGGTGTGTGGCATCATCACCACCATATTTCCCATGTGCAAAACCCCTCAACTTAGCGGTTGCCTCAACAATGTCATCCGAGAAACCGTAAAACTGCACGAAGTCTGCCTCAACCGCAGCGGCCAACTTAGTGTCCTCGGTGGACAATAGCGCCAAACACTCCGCAAAGCATTCATCCACCCTGGCTTGACGGGCTGGGAGTTCACTATAACGGGCCAACAAAGCCTCTGATCTATCAGATCTACTTATTAAAGAGGCCACCAAGGTCATCCATCTCAATTTCGCTCTAATCTTACAAGCAAATGTATAGGCAGTCATACTTTCAAAACGTAAGCAACGGTGGTTATATTAATTAATACACAAAATGTTCAGCAACTTAAATTAATAATATATGTGTGTACCCAAAACAACAGTTTGACAGTAAGTCTCTTACCAAATTAAATATCAAATCATAAAGTCTGTAAGAGAAACAACAAGTTAATTCAACAAATAGTACTGAACCCTGTTACATTTACTTAATTATTTTCCAGTACAAATTTATTATGGAACCCCAAAAATTAATTTATAAATTATCAAAAACAATGCGGGTATGGAGTCCCAAATATCAATTTATAAATTATCAAAAGCAAAGTGGGTACCGTACGGTAAAGCGGGTACGTATTAAAAAAAACAAAAATTATCAACACAAAAGTGGGTAGGTTGATTTTACAATAGAATTCAATATTCAATTTACTTTAATAGGTAAAAATAATGACTAACTTGAATCAATTAGAATATTACTGTCAATATCAAACAAACCAACCAATTCTCCTATATAATTGGTAACAATATACTATACAACAATAACTTCTATAGCGGACACTGAGTATGTTTATAATGTAAACAAACTTACAAACCCAAGATAGAAGGTTCAAGGTCCAACAATAACTATGATTCAATTAAATACAATTAGGGAAGACTATTTAGTCTGCACCAAACCTATATTGTATACAACAAATAAACAAATTTCAATACAAAACTGTAACCTTCTATCCCGGAGTGATAATATTAAGTTGTGAGTTGTACACTTTATTTCAACAAATTGGAATGTAATTGTGGGGGATTTTTGCCCCTAACAAGACACAACCAACTCTGAGTGACTCAAAATGTACTACCTTCCAACCCAGTATTCTCAACAATAAAAAGCAAACCGACAAACAATACAGCGTTCACTGTGAACGAGTGTCCTAGCGTTTACTATGCTCGTGGAATGCAAACCACGCTCTTGCTACCAAATGTTAAATACAGGTCTTTTGGTCCAAAGCCAGGAGCTAACGCTGGGGCCCATAGCAGCGTTGGGAACTCCTGGACCCTGTCTGATCCTGTACCCACGAAACTGCCGTAACGCAGCAGTGGAAAGCTAGGGATTTGCTCCCTATTGCGCGAGAGATACTGGTACCTATCTCACAGGTATAAGGTGGCACAACGGTTGGCCGGTAATAGTTTCGTCACTTACCTTAGATTCCTGCGGTAGACTCCTGGGCGTCGATCAATCTCGTGCCGTGAGGTTAGGGATAGGGGAATATATATATAATAAAGGACAAAAGGGGATAGACTGACGGCTGTCTGGACCGAAGAATCTGGCCGGCGTCCACCAGGCAGCACGTTTCCCGCAAAAGCACTTCGATGCGCGTGAAATATATACGAAACCCAGTTTAGGAGCGCCCCACAACGCCGATTGCGAACGGCGGGCGCGATTAACAAATACAATGGGTGAAACACATCTCGATTTGATATGTTTCGACAAACCCCCGACTTCCGCGTGTTCTCGTTATAAACTTTTTCTTTCGACTGTTAGTGTCAGCTGTCAAAATCGTTGACAGCCCACGGACACGGTGTTGCGAGTAAATATAAATTTGGGACAGAACAATACGCTTAGCACGTTTACGTCAACGAGATCAAAAGTGTAAAATCATCATTAGGCCACCATGCAAACGGTTGATATTACAAAGTTTGTGTGACACTCAACGTGTGAAATAATCCTCGGCTTTCAAAGTTACTTTTGCATGTATAATATCAATCAATCTAACATTTGTTTTGTAAAACATAGGTATGGTTTCACATAGTATATTATATAGAAATATGTGCACTATGTTTTGACAATATCTGGCGTACAAAATCAACATAAACAAGCAATTATGCTTAACCGTCTGCGACTGACGTGCCGTAATTTTTATTATTATCCTGACGTGTTAGCATACTAGACACCACTTTGATTATAATTAATAAGTTAATAATTACTTTTGAATTCCTAATGATGTGACGTTTTTTAATAACTTAAAGTAAATATTATTATTTAAATTTAATAAAAGTTTTAAAATAAAAAGCAATGGCAACTTAACAGTATTTATTTACTTAACATAAATCAGTCCTAAAAAAATTTTGTCTGCACAAAAAAAACAAATAATTCAACTGTTTTATATTTATCAAAAACAACACTTATTATAATCAGACTTGAAAATTTGGACAATATTTATTGGTTCGATTGAGAGTTATTAGCCCACAAAGTTTAACATGTTTTTTTGTCAATGCTTACACAATGGCTTTGAGCATTTGAGACAAACCGGCTTTAAACATTCACAGCAACAGTATCATGTTACTCTTTTTATTTTAGTTGGGCTTAGATGGCATAACTTCCTTCCACTTGTTGGAAGAGATCGAATTTTTGGAGGTGGAGGGGAGAGTTCCTTACCCAAAACTCGATTAATAGTCATACACAGTTCTCTAGACAATCTTTCGTTGTGTACTTTCGGTTTTCGTTTTAAAGTGATTCAGCACTAAATTTCTTCCTAAATTATAAGTATATGTCCCCTTTTCATTTTCTTATCCTTATCTGAAGACATCTGATATAAGACAAAGCTATTCGTTGAACAATTGTCATAAGCCAACGACGCATTTTTCAGATGGCCTACCCGATTTTTTCTGACGTACCTCTTCAACAGTTTGCCGACGCATTTTTTCAGATGGTCGTTCAAAATCAAAATTTCTTTATTCAATTAGGCCATTAAGCGGCAGTTTAGAACGTCAAAAAAAATTAAAATGTTATAATAATTGATTCTACCGTCCATTCGGAAATGTAGCTTGTTATGGAGAAGAACGGACAAGAAACTCCACACTTACTCTTTTAAAAAAAAATGTGTTTTACATGTTTTGGTTACAATAATCTTGTTGGAAAAATACATATATGTGAGAACGATGTAAAAAAAACGCACTTAAAAGCGTCTAGAGTAAAACAAACAATTCAAAATACAATAAATAGGTAATTAAAAACAGGCGGAGGCAGCTAAGATATGAACAATCCCAACTGATGGCGCCCGTTCACGAACATGACACATGGATCGGCACCACTCAGCTCAAACATCATGAAGGGAACCGAATGATCCAACACATGTGCCACCATCAGAGATACATTAGAGAGAGCATGACACACTCAACTGCACACTGAAGTCAACGAACGACACATAGGTACAGTAAATGGTAGATTTACAGTTGGTACATAGTACTCACATATGTGCAGTTATATAATACAAAAATAAATTGAGTTTATACAACACAAATATATTCATACAGTCTTCAGCAGGTCCAACAATACTTCAGAACTTTTCTGCTTATCATTTGTTTTTGTGCCCTAGTGGCTGTGGAGCTGGACTAGCGTTGGGCCAAGCATTTTTATCAGCGATGTAATCCCTCAACCTATAATATGCCTGCCTGCATAGTGTGCGTTTTATACAAGTCTTGAATTTCGCCTCATTCAGTTCTAGAATGTGTGGCGGTATTTTATTGTAACATTTTATACAGTACCCCATAAAAGATGACGCTACTTTAGCCAGCCTGAAACATGGTTGAATTAATTGGTCCCTATTTCTAGTAACTTATTTATTTATTTATTAAAATCTCCCTTACAACTAACATTACAGGTAGGTACGAGTATACCTAATGCGATAGCGCGGTCTTAAAATTAACTTATTTAAAATATAAAACTAAGAAAACGTAAAAATATTTAATCTTCACTATAACATAAAATAAACAACGGTATTTTTGCGAATTCACTCAAATTGCATGTAAATACATCGATCTTGATGTAAAGATCGTTAAGAACCTGAATTGCGCGGGTCTTTGGTGTTTTGGCGAGAAGGTTGGTCCTGGCAACCGGCACGGCTAGCAGCGGCGGGCATCGCCGGCTCTACACATAGCGGTCCGGTACACATAAACTCAGGTGCTGCAGCACTCCTGGGTTATGCTTAATGCCACGAAGTCTTCTTCTTCTTTTCGTGTGAGGTGTGGCAACCTCTGGTGTCAGAGTTTTAGAAGCCGCCTCTGGGAAACCACGAAGTAACCTAACCAGATACGAAACAAGCGTGAATTCCCGTCATACCCTCAGTTGGTTGTACCCGACCACACCGAGCACAAACAGAGTGACCTCACTCCACATCAACGGGTAAAACGGATATAACCCATATAGTTTCTTGAACGCACGTGAACTTTTTCTGTACGCGTTCCAGCATTCCCGAGTACTTGGCCTCATGTGGAGCCCATATTATGACAGCACTATGTTCCAGATGACTCCTGACTAGTGCGGCATACAGGACCCTGACTGTTGCGATGTTATTGAAGTGCCTTGTCTGCCTCAGAACAAATCCCAAGTTTCTAAACGCCCTTTTACAGATCCTCGAAATATGATCGCGAAACGACAGTTCAGGATTGACAACAACCCTCAAATCCCGCACCTCAGAGACTCGTTGCATAGGCGAGGCATCCACTACGTATTCGTGTACTAGAGAGACACGCGCGCGCGTAAAACTCATCACCGAGCACTTTGATACATTGAAGAAAAGCTTTTTGTCATGACTCCATTCCACTACCCTATCTATATCCTCCTGCAATCGTTCGCAATCGGATTTATTATTAACCTCGATCAGCAACATAAGGTTGCCATGTTTGACGACTTCCGGCAAATCGTTTATCATTATGATGAATTCGAGAGGCTCAAAATTGCTGCCTTGGCTCACACCAGACCAGGTGTGATATGGGTCGGATTCACACCCATTATAATCTACGTACTGCTGTCTATCTCGCATATAGCTGGCGAAGAAGTGTAATAAGTGTGGTGTGCAGCCGACATCTGTGAGCTTCTCTAATAAGATGTCATTGTCAACGGTTTCAAAAGCTTTTTTAAAATCGAAATAAACAGCATCAACCTGCACACCAGCATCTACCGCCGGCACCACCTGCACCATAAAGTTCAGCAGATTGGTGGCCGTACTGCGCGCCGGCCGGAACCCGTGCTGCGCGTCAGCCAATTGTCCGTGCACCTGCTGCTGCATGCAGCGCTGTATGGCAGATTCGAACACCTTGGCCGGCGTTGACAGCACAGCCACCGGTCTATAACCAGTTATGTCCAATTCCGCCTTACCTTTGGGTACAGGATTGACTCGCGTGATTTTCTATTGAGTAGGGAAAGTCGTCGAATGAAGACACATATTAAAAAGAAAAAGCAGCGGTTCTGCAAGAACCCTACCACAGTCTCTAAAAAGAAATGCCGGTATACCGTCCTGGCCCGCTGAAAGCTTCGGCAACAGGCGCTCAAGTGCACATCTGACGTCCTCCAGACTCAGTGCGTCAAGTTGTACCCGCGCACTACTCACCGTTCCCGTCTCGTCACCACATGAGCGTCTAACCTCGGCGGCTGATCGCTGTACACCGATTCGAAAAACTTCGCGAACTGTTTAGCACACTCGTCATCTGATAAATGCTCACCATCTTTTATAATACTTTTCTTGCCTACCGCACCTTTCTTTGATCGTATGTATTGCCAGAATGACTTAGGATCTTTATCAAACTGACACAAATTGTAAAAGTTCCACTGCGATCTAATATTACGTGCACATGAACCGGCGGCGGCACGTGGACTGCGAGCGGTGCGCGGTGGGCGATACGCGTCGACCGGCACGAGTGGCTCATCCGCCGCTACTACCGACACCTCACCGTAAAAACTTGTAAATACAACTGCCCATTTAAACAATTGGGCACATTATTATTTTGAGTGAATTCGCAAAATGACACGAAACATTCATAATAATGAGTTACATTCAAAGGACACAAATGTAAATTAAAATCACCTATCACAACAATTTACTTTTATCTTGTGCACAGTTTTTCTATTATACTAAACAAAATCATGTAGTGATTCTCTGAACTAATCACTGAACACAAAAACAAAAATCTGTTATTTAAGTGTACTGTCGCACAAACCATTTCGAAAACGCAACTGTCTATCGATACTTCCGTAACATATACTTGACGTAGCTCGAACCGGTGTGTGGCCACTAAAAACGCGCCTCCCTGTTTCCGACCATCCATTCGATCACAACGCAGCATTTGATACCGAGGTGGGATAATTTCAAGTTCTTTAATGGAATCATTGCAACCTGATTCCGTGATTGCATATAAGTCAAAATTCAAAGATTCAATGTTATTTCTGAACTCGTCCAGCTTTGTACGAAGACCACGTAAGTTTTGATAGTATATATCAATACTATTCATTTGGCGTTCTTTTTGCTGACTTGCAAAACCAAATGCACTCATTAAATTCTGCATTCATTGGCCAGAACTCCGCTAGATTTAATTTAGCAAAACAGTGTTCAGACACTCCAATAACAAACGACGAGTAATCTCGCTCCGTTTTATGCTTGATTTTTCTACCTTAAAAACCAAATCAGGGCCACATATACTTTTTACGTGATCTGTTAAGGCCTCCAGAGTGGTGTCCGGATGCAATCGCCATACGTGAAGGATTTTTTTTCCGTTCGGTAGCTTGGGTGGCCTTAAACTCCTTATTCACATCCATTTTCACCTCTTTGGGTTGTCTGCTAGATTTCTTATTACGTCCAACCTGATTCGTTTTCTTCAATCTCTGTCATCTTTACTTCACCCGCTGCTCGTGGGTTAGTAATGACCCTAGTGGTATCCGCCAAAACCGCTGACTTCGTGGTCCTACCTTTGTTTACCTTTTTACGTAGGTATTCTTAGAAGAACCTCTTGGTTGGCTAGCAACTTCTGCAAAACTAGATGCAGAAGTAGAAGAACGGTTAACAGGTACCTCATGTGTGACGGTGTTCCTTATTTGCCTATCCTGAGACAGCTTTGCATCCACTTTTTTTTCGAGTACCCTCATAATCTGAACTATGTTGTCCAACTCCGATTTCGTTTGAGAAAATTGATTCAATAATAATGTTATCGCTTCCGCCTGACTGTCCATGCGAGCTACCATATCTGACTTAAACTCTCTTAGTTCCTCGAGTAATATAGAATCATTGTCCATGATTGTAGGTGAGAAATTAGCCTGGCTCCCGCACTGAATGTTCACGTTATCCATTGGTCGGGCTAAAATATTTACTTAATCAGTTCACACCACTTTAGTACTTTATGCCCTTATTGTCAATATACACTAAGTGTCAATATTGCATAGATTACCTCACAATAAATTTGGTAAAAATTACAAATAGAAAACACGTCCGCTCTGAAGCGCGACCGCGTACCGTAACGTAACTATGTCTATCGCTGTTTTTTACTAAAAATATGTAAATTCCTTTTTACGTACATGATGTTTTCGTTAATATATTGACAAGGTACCGGTATACCGTCATGATGTTAATGTCCTTAAACAGTTACCTTAGAGAATCGCGCCGGCGAAGATTGTATATCGCTCTGATGGCTCCTTTTTGCAGAACAAAAGTTTACTAAATGTCTGGAGCCCTTCCCCATAGTAATATACCGTAAGACATTATACTATGAAAGTAACTAAAATAGACCAGACTCGTGGTATCTACATAGACGTTAGAAAAATTCGTCAATTTACTGTAGTAAATTGACGAATTTTTCTAACAGCATAAGCTGCCGAACTTAACCGCCTCGCAAGTGATATTAAATGAGGACCCCATTGTAACATTGAGTCTAGCGTGATCCCCAGGAAAACCGTTTTGTCGACGAATTCTAGCTTCTCGTTGTTTAATATAATGTCACAATCATAATTTTTTACATTCGGCAAGGCAAATTTTACACACTTTGTTTTTTTGCATTCAAAACTAAATTATTAGCAGTGAACCAATTGAAGTGTCATCAGCAAATAACACCATGTTTCGTTTGTTTTTCAATAGATGGGGTAAATCGTTAATGTATACTAAAAATAAGAAAGGAACCAAAATTGAGCCCTGGAGTACCCCCATTTTCACGTTCAACCCCGACGAATTGACACCGTTTATTTGAACTAATTGCTGTCTATCATTCAAATAGGATTTTACTTAACTTAATGCTGTTTGGCCTAGCCCGTAATGCTCAAGTTTCAAAAGCAATGTTGCAAGCAAGCAATGATCAACGCAATCAAACGTCTTCGACAGGTCGCAGAAGATACCTATGGCATCTTGTCCCTCCTCCCACGCATCAAAGATGTGTTTTATTAAGGTGACACCAGCGTCGGTTATACAACGTCCTTTGGTGAAACCATACTGTTTATCGTGTATAATGTTTTTCGTATTAAAATAAATGAGCATTTGATTTAGCATTATCTTTTCAAATACTTTGCTGAAAATCGGCAACACGGATACCAGTCTATAATTATTTGTGTCTTTACCGTCCCCGGATTTAAAAGTGGTATAACCTTACTATGTTTCATTAGATCCGGAAAGACTCCTTGATCTATACACAAATTAAAATTAAAGCTAAGTACGGCGCTATTCCTGGCAAGCGGAGAAGACGGAGTCCCTGGCATCAGACTGCGAGGCGTCGCTCTGTTCATGAACAGGGAACAGGAGAAGTTAGGCATAGGCTTCTGCATAGGCTCAAGTCAAGCTGCGGCCCGAATAGACCTTTCACCGGGCCTTGCCGCCCTGATTAACGGAAGCACCACCAAAACGAGCATAACAGGCAGCAAGTATGCTGCACTACCTCAAAAGGAAGTGGCCACTCACCGATGCCGTCTAATGCGATTTAAAGGGAAAACAATCGCATTACTCGAGTGGGGAGAGGTTACTCCATTTGCTCAGGCAAGCTCATTGCTCTAGAAGATTAGGGAGGCAGGAGACTACACGTCAGCCACGCATCACCATCTCACAAGCAGGAGACAGCACTGGAGAGGTTCTTCAGAAAACCACCAAAGGAACCAACCCAGCAAAAGCCCAAGCCAACACGAGCCGACAAAGGGCAAGTCAGCCCGCCGACCCTCGCAATAAATTCGGGTACCACGGACCACGTAAAGAGCGCTTTCCTCGAGTACGTAGCAATCGTAAAAGCCACCAGAGAGGTCAATCTTACGACATGCAGGAAGATCCTGCAGACCTTCCAGAGAGACTCAGAGGGTCTGTTAAGGGTACTGCTCGAGGAAGCAGGGGCAGCGGTGTATGACAACGTCACATCCCAAGTCATCAAAGGGGAAATGACGGGGTCATATATGGCAGCCTACAGCGCGAGGAGTGGCTTTGTGGCCCTGGACAAGGAGGAGACGGAGCGCTCAGGCAAACTCAAGTTCAGTGTGCCAAATGACGACCCGATAGTGGTTACCGCCAAATGTACCAAAATCATGCCGGACGATAAGATCCTGGAAATGGCACACTCCATTTCGGGGACCTCCGGTATCCCGGCATCACAGGAAAGTTGGGCGGTACCCAATATCAGGTGGATTAACGGAGTTCCGGGTTGCGGTAAGACAACCTGGCTGGTAAAGCACTTCGAAGAGGACAGGGACGTGATAGCAACCACGACAACAGAAGCTGCCAAAGATCTTAGAGAAAAGCTTGCGCGCCGCTTAGGAGACCGAGCAAAGACCAAAGTGCGCACTATGGCCTCAATCCTAGCAAACGGTTTCAAGAGCCAAGACAAATGCTACCGTCTTACGGTAGACGAGGCTCTTATGAACCACTTTGGGGCCATAGTCATGGCAGTAAAGTTTTCTGGAGCGAGCGAGCTTGTCCTCGTCGGAGACGTTAACCAACTTCCATTTTTGGACAGGGAGAATCTTTTTGAGCTTAGGTATACCCGTCCAGACCTGGTGGCTGGCATCACCCAGGAGTTTCTCTGCACACACCGCAATCCAATGGACGTGGCGTTTGCACTGAGTGAGATATACCCCGGTATATACTCCTCCAAGTCGTCGCTGTCGCGGGTCCACTCCCTGAAGGTGAAAGGTTACACAGGGGCGCAAATACTGGGTACTGCCCTAAACACCCTGTTCCTGGTTCATACGCAGGGGGAGAAAGCCTCTCTTGCGAGCCGAGGGATATGGGTCCAGCGAGGGGACGCGCCTGCTAACCATACATGAGGCTCAGGGCTCGACCTACGACAGCGTTATCATCATCAACACCAAGTCCAGGAGGCTTCAGGTCCACGACAGCATCTCCCACGCGGTAGTGGCGGTGCCCAGACATACAGTCAGTTGCGTCTATTACACCGACGACGCCGATGACGCCGCAGGCCGCCTTGCTGAGAGGGCGATGGATGCGCCGACTAAAACGTTCGTCAACTACAATCTTAAGACGGCCATGCAGCATCGAGACGTAGTCGTCATAGAGGCCTTGCTCACGCTAGCGAAGTTCCTGGCCAGCAGCCAAAACACCACCTAACAAGTCCCATCCAAAAACTCCAACCCAAACACATACCCAAACCATCACCCTGTCTAAAGCAAAAAGAAAACTATATATATACATGTGAAGCTGCATGGTGGAGCGAGTCAGTCATACTCACCTTAACGTCCTAACGACGGGGTTCTATAACCGGAACCGTCGGCCGGGGCTGGTCTACTCGCACTGCCATGCATCTTCCCACAAAGTGTACCAATAGATATAGTAATAACATAAGCAGTGTATCAATAGAAATAAGTAAACAAAATAGTTAATAACAGAAAGATAAGTAGTAAATAGAAACATAAAATTGTAATGCCAGTGTGTAATATATATATAGTATTTAGTGAGGGATGAACTCACGTAAATTTAAGTTAGTTAAGTAATAATGTCCGACGTAGGAATCCAACAATTGTAAAAAAATAAGAAATAACAAACAAAAAATACACTATAAAAAAGAGCGTGGACTGCCACATGTCCGCGGTAGAATATTGAATAAAAAAAAATAAAAAAAAGTACGGCGCTATAGTCTGAATAATGGAGGTACAAACTTTGATGGACATTCCCCATAGATCTTCGGTCAGTTTTATCTTTATTTGCTTAAAAGCGTTTATTACTGTTATTGGGTTTATATGTGAAAAGTTAAATTCAGTCGGGCAGGCTAAAACGTTAGCGTGTAATAAACCATAAGCGAGCGACGACGAAGAATTTAAGGTTTCAGTAGTTGTAAATGGAGGAAACTTGAAGCTATAAGCTTGCCTATCGAGCTTATAAGTATCTTCAGGCATTGGTACGGAGGCCAGGTCAACAGTGTTCGGTGGGCAGGTGTGCTGTCGGAGCCTTATCAATTGGAGTGTGGAGTGAGACAAGGGGGGTTAACCTCCTCCTCTTCAATTTGTATATGAATGCCCTGATTGAGGCGCTTAGCGGTCATCATGTCGGTTGTCATATTGATGGTGTCTGTGTCAATAATTTAAGCTATGCGGACGACATGGTGCTGCTGAGCGCGTCAGTCGGTGGTATTAGGACACTATTGGCCATATGTGAGCGTTACGCAACTGAACATGGTTTATTATATAACGTTTAGAAAAGTCAGTACATTGTTTTTGACGCGGGGACCAGGTACCTTCCTGATGTGCCTCCCATACGGCTAAACGGTGTTACTCTTGAGCGAGTGGAACAATTTAAGTACCTAGGTCACTTGGTCACCACTGACCTCAAGGACAATGCTGACATTGAAAGGGAACGGAGGGCTCTTTCCGTGCGTGCGAATATGATAGCTCGTAGGTTTGCACGTTGTACTGCAGAAGTAAAGGTGACGCTCTTTAAAGCATTCTGTACCACCTTCTACACTTGCAGCCTGTGGGAGAAGTATTCGCGGGCGTCGTATGGGGCCCTTCGGGTCCAGTATAATAACGCGTTCAGAAAACTGATGGGGTTGCTTTGGCGTTGTAGTGCGTCAGGGATGTTTGCAGCGGCGCGTGTGGATTGTTTTTATGCGATAATGCGCAAGCGCGCAACATCAATTGTGGCCCGGGTTATGGACAGCCCTAACAAGGTTCTGAAAATGATTGCTGACAGAGTTGACTGTCCGTATATAGTTCACTGCTGTCAGTTACATGTGTCACCGTATCGTGTTGTTTACTAACACTTAGTTTTAAGCACATTGTTACTAACCCTATATGAGTTTTCGCTCGAAATAAAGTTTTTGAATTTGAATTTGAATTGGGATGCTGGTAAAGAAATTTACAAATTCTTGAGCATCTTCTTTGTTATCTCTAATAAGTCCATGTGTAGTCTCAAGCGTGTAATCAGTGTACGGTTCACGTACAGGCAAATTGCTTACGCCGCGACCTACTTTTAACTACTCGTTTTTATTTACTTTATTATTATATTTAGTTAGTTGACCAATAGCTGCCGTAGCGCTATAATCGCGGATTAGCATCCAACCTAACTTTTGTGTAACTTTTACGAATAAACTTTACTGTGGTGTAATCTGTGGTTTTCGTCAACTCACATCAAACAACTCAACTGTAAGTAACCGGCTACCTCTGAGCCGTACATAAAACTGGTCCTTCGAGCCGGATATAACAGGTGCGTATTCTCTCTGTTAACGTTAGCGAATCTGTCTAGCTGGGGTCCCAGAAGAGCGGATCGCGTTAGTGGGGCGCTAACGCACTTGATATCCAAAACTTGCGGAAACTTCGCAACTTTGGTGAACTAGTACCTGCGGTGATACAACTCTACTCCACCAACGGTCAAGCCAATAACTAATAACCATGGTTCAGAGCGTAACGGAACTGATAAGCCATCAAGAAACAACCTTCAGAGACTTGAAGCTTATTTGCACCAACTACAAGAAGGACAGTCCCACCAGGAAGAACTTGGCGTACCTGGAGGAGCGTCTTTCTCGGCTGAACAATAACTGGGAGAAGTTTGTTCACAACCATCATCTACTGGAAGAGTCTGGAGCAACAGACCTTCAATACTTCAACGACGACATTTTCAACTGTACGAAGAAGATGTATGAAGAAGTGCTGCAAGACATGTTGAAACGTAAATCGGAATTGCCGTCTGCACCTGCTGGTAAGACGGAACAACCACCTGCTACGCCTAAGCAAGGTAAGGGACAATCGAAATTTACTTTCGACGATATCCAATTCCACGTACCTCCTCGGGAAGCAAGCGAGTCGGCGGAAAAGCAACAAGTTCTTTTGCGTCAACAATACTGCAACTTTAGAGCGTTTGAACGCACTGTGGAAAAGGTAAACATAGGATTGGCAGTACCGATGGAAAAATGGGAATTAGAAGACAACTTAAGCACCCTGAAAACTAAATGGGAGCAAATCGAAAAGGCAAATTGGGAACTAGAGTACCTACTACAAGATGAGGACTCAATTTATCAACAGAAATACAATACAGCAGAAAACTTCTATGATGACCTGAAAAGGAAACTACAACACAACATCTGGAACAATGCACATTATGAGAAATCTACGCCAAAAATTCAAATACCCGATTTCCATGGCAACTATAACCAGTGGTTGACTTTTAGAGACCTCTACCTCGAAAGTGTACACAACAATCCGACACTTTCGAAGGCTCAAAAAATGCAACACTTGAAAACAAAACTGAAGGGTGAAGCAGAGAAACGGGTTCAGCATCTTGGCATCAGTGCTGAAAACTATGCATCTTGCTGGGACATGCTGACCCACCGCTACGATAACAAACGGCTGTTATTTACATCATACATGAATACACTCCTGAATCAACCTAGTATTCAGCAACCAACCGCAGCAAGCATACGGAAGCTTCATGACGTCATGATGGAGTGCTTGAACGGGCTCAAAAACATCGGGCTAGACATCACCAACTGGGATCCGATCGTGGTCCACCTATTGATTCAAAAACTAGATAGCACGTATAACGAATATATAAAGGAGATCAAACATCCCAGGGAATTTCCCGAACTGGAAGAGTTCGCCGAGTTTTTAGAATCAAAGTTCATGTCACAAAAATTCTCGTCATCAAACAAACCATGGAAATCGGAAAAGCAGCCTCATAAGGGATCAGAAAACCGAAATTACAACTACAAGAATAAAACGCAGGGGTCATCGTACTTTAACAAGTCACAAAACTCACCAAAAACCTTCTTCACGACAGCAAAAACATGCCCAATATGCAAAACTAATCACGTATTGATGAATTGCGAACAATTCTTGGCTATGGACACAAACAAACGGAATGACGCAATTCGCAACTTGCATATTTGTAAAAACTGCCTATTCAACCACGGAGAAAAACAATGCAAATCACGAAAGACGTGTAAATTGTGTCATAAGGCACACCATACACTTATGCATGAAGATGTAACTGAACTATCTAGCAAAAAACAAGCAACAAGGGAGGAAAACCCATCGTCGACCCTTTCGACTTCCTATGGGGTCAACAACATAACGAACGAACAAAGGGAAGTGTTGTTGACAACTGTACTTCTGAAAGTCAAAACAATTGATGGAAACTTCATCAACTTGAGAGGCCTACTAGACCAAGGCTCTCAAGTGAGCCTAATAACGGAAAACGCGGCACAACGCCTCCGATTACAGCGACGTAAAGTGAGCGCTGTTGTATCGGGTGTCGGAACCCTTAGCGGCAACTGCAAAGGGGCAATGAACTTAGAATGCCAGTCAATACATTCAGACTACAGACTAAACTTTGAAGCATTAATTATGAAAAAACTCATAAGCAACTTACCTACCGCATCGTTCCCAATCAGCAACTGGGACTATTTAGAAAACTTAAAACTAGCGGATCCACAGTTCAATCTGTCGGGCCCGATCGATCTACTCTTGGGCGCGGACATCTACTCAGAACTTATCCTAAACGGCGTCATCAGGAGTGAGAGATACCCCGTAGCTCAACAAACGAAAGTAGGCTGGATTCTATGCGGGAATGTAAAGACATTCAACTGCTTGGTGACACTAAACGATTTCGAAAACATGGCAAGATTTTGGGAAACCGAGGAAATTCCAGACAAGTCATCATCAACTAGTGAGGAACAACACTGTGAAGATTATTACAACGCAACTACCACAAGATTGGCAAACGGACAATATGTGGTACAAATGCCTATGAAGCCTAACTACGAATCAAACTTAAACAATGCAAGGTCACAAGCATTAGCACAGTTCCTTCAACTGGAAAGGAAAATGCTAAAAAACAAAGAACTCAGTTACGAGTACACGCGTTTTATGAACGAATACATCGCTATGGGACACATGAAACCAGTCACAGAAGAAAGTAGGGGCCGAGTTTACCTACCTCACCACGGCGTGATGAGAGCTGAGTCCACTACAACAAAACTAAGAGTAGTGTTCAACGCCTCGTACAAGACAAAAGGAGACAGCAGCAGTCTCAATGATCACATGTACTGCGGTCCGAACTTACAAAAGGACATACTGACACTACTAATTAATTGGAGAACGTACAGATACGTCTTTACGGCGGATGTAGAAAAACTTTATCGGTTCATCTGGCTAAACGAAAATCAACAACATCTGCAAACTATAATCTGGAGATCTTCCCCTAAGGAACCTCTACAAGATTGGCAGCTGGGCACAGTAACTTACGGAACAAAAAGTGCACCTTATCTGGCAATGCGCACTCTACATAAACTCGCAGAAGATGAAAAAGATACCTATCCGGAAGCTGGAAACGTCCTGAAAAACTACTTCTACATGGACGATTTGGTTTACGGACAGGATACTGTCGACGCATCGAAGACACTGGTCACACAGCTAATTGAGTTGCTGAAAAAAGGAGGATTTAACTTGAGAAAATGGAAAACTAACGAACCGAGTATCTTGGAAGACTTGCGAGATGATCAAAAGAGCCGCAATACGAACATCGACTTTAGCCCAGAACAAACAACTAATTTAAAAATGTTGGGCATGAGGTGGAATCAAGACAACGATAGCTTCACATACCAATGGGATCTACCAATCAAGAAAATACTGACAAAACGCGTGCTACTGAGCGAAATAAGCAAGCTATACGACCCACTTGGATTACTATCGCCACTTACAATAAAAACCAAACTTCTGTTCCAAAAAATCTGGATAAGCAAGACCAACTGGGATGAACGCTTAACCGACGATCTCGCTACAGAATGGGAAACAATTAGAAAAGATATCCCGTTGCTAAACAAACTTTCCATACCACGATGGTTACAATGTCAAGAAAACAATCTAGAGATACACGGGTTTTGCGACGCAAGCGAAAAAGCTTACGCGTGCGTCATTTATAGCCGAGTGAAAACTGAAGCCGGCGAATACAAGACTACACTAATTACTGCAAAAACAAAGGTTGCACCAATCAGCAACAGGATAACTGTACCTAGAATGGAACTTTGCGGGGCCGTTTTACTAGCCAAACTGCTAGAAAAGGTTCGGAACACCCTCAGCACTAAAAATCTACATTTAAGGTGCTGGAGCGACTCCAAGGTCGTTTTAGCCTGGCTGCAGGGCGATATAAACCGATGGGAGAAATATGTAGCTAACAGAGTAAAACAAATAAACAGCATTATCTCAGCAAACTGCTGGAACTATGTGAAGTCAGAAGAAAATCCTGCTGACGGTGCAACTCGAGGGCTTACACCTTTTCAACTCCTAGATTTTAAACTTTGGTGGAATGGACCACATTGGTTAAAAACAAACATGCCAAAAATTCATCAGGACAATCACCTGACCTACACAACAAACACTGAGTTGCAGGAAATAAACTGCTGCGCAGTCACATACAAGCATTGTGAAATAATTGATACATTACTTAATAAAAACAGTAATTATAAACGCGTAATACGAGTGCTTGGATGGATTGTACGAATAAGCAATATTCGTAAGCAAAAACGCACACAAAACTCAACCAATAAGTTAACCGACTGCGGTAACAAAAAGGAGGTTATGTGTTTGTCACCACAAGACATTATGGGAGCAACAGAATTGCTCATCAAAAATGTTCAAAATGAAAACTATGGCGACGAAATTGAATGTTTAAAGAAAAATCGACCAATATCAACAAAAAGCAGCTTGCTGAAGTTAACCCCAATCCTTGACGACCGTGGAATACTGCGCGTGAAGGGCCGACTAGGCTACTCAACTTTATCTCCCGAAGCTAAACATCCTATTATTCTTCCGGCTACAGAAAGATTAACGGAGCTTATTATTCAAGAGGCTCATCGCAACACTCTCCACGGAGGCGCCCGACTCACTTTGGCCCATTTACGTCAAACATTATGGGTCATTGGAGGTAGCAGAACAGTCAAGAAGGAGCTACGACAATGCGTCCGATGTCATCGTTTCAAACCAAACCGAAACGTACAACTGATGGCAGACTTGCCAAAGGAGCGTGTAACTCCATCAAGACCATTCACAAACACAGGCGTAGACTATACTGGGCATGTTGATGTGAAAATCAACAAAGGAAGAGGCGTTAAAACTTGCAAGGCTTACATAGCAATCTTCATATGCATGGTGACCAAAGCTGTGCATTTGGAATTGGTGTCGGACCTGACTACGCAAACGTTCCTCGCCGCATTCAAAAGGATGTGTGCCCGCAGGGGTACACCCAGACACGTATTCTCCGACAACGGAACGAATTTTGTGGGCGCAGCAAAACTACTTCAACAGGAATTTGAAAAACACAATACGTTTAAGAATTCAGAATTCTTCGATGAGATGAGCCACTTACAAATTGAGTGGCATTTCAATGCACCACTTTGGCCAACAGCTGGAGGCCTGTGGGAGGCTGCTGTCAAAGCCATGAAATATCACCTACATCGAGTACTGGGGGAACAGAAGCTTACTTTCGAACAATTTACTACTTTACTAAATCAAATTGAAGCCTGTCTTAACTCTCGTCCGCTGTGCCCATTAACAGAGGATGTCGAAGACCTGGAATATCTAACTCCCGGCCACTTCCTCATTGGTGGCCCCCTACTGTCACTACCACAAGAAGAACAAGATTTTGCTGAGCACGATCTAAGAAACAGATGGAGGCTTGTTGAACAAATGAACGTACACATCTGGAAGCGCTGGTCGAACGAATATCTACATCAACTGCAAACCCGAAGCAAATGGCAGCAACCAAAAGAAAACCTGAAACTAGGAACCCTAGTATTAGTCAAAGATGAGCACTTACCTCCTGGCCGCTGGGCTATAGGAAGAGTCCAGGAACTACATCCAGGCGCTGATGGTCGAGTACGGGTTGTTACCTTAAAAACAAGGAAAGGGTCACTTAAGCGACCAATAACGAAGCTAGCACCATTACCACTTAAACCCGAAGAACCTAGGGTAAACGAAGAGGAAGAGCAAAGGAGACCTACTCCGGAAACTACAAAACGGGGAGGCACAGCAAAAAATAAGAACAATTGGCTATCACTAGTTCTCCTAGCCATGCTAGCAATGACGGGGCTTGCACAATCAGCGCCAACGAATAACTTGAACTTGAAGGTTACACCTATATCAAGCAATCATCCGATTTACTTCGATGAAGCTGGGCAAATGAAACTAATACATGACGAATGGACCCTATTGGTTTACTACAACTTAACCTCATACTGGCAAGCAACTGGTCAGATCAATGATTATGTGAACCAAATAGATAAACTATGCCAAAGAATATCACATGAGTACTCGCCTTGCGAAACAATTGTCGGCCACCTACGTCATGAACTGAGTCACCTAGCCGACTACAACTCTATGCTGCTCACTCAACACTCAAGACCAAAACGAGGTTACTTTGATGGAGTTGGGAAATTAGCAAGAACTCTTTTCGGAGTGCTCGACGCAGACTTTGCCGAAAAGTACGAAAGAGACATACAGAATCTACAATCAAATGATGACTACCTACTACAACTTATGAAAAACCAAACATTAATTGTAGAGGCTGAAAACAACGTTATAAAAAAGAACACTGCCTTTATGGATGAACAATTCAAAACATTGCGCATCTACATGAACCAAACTTGCAGCGAAATCACAAAAATAGTGAACAAGGCGCAAATGCTATTCACAATGAATGACATAAATTCCGCTGCCGTGACGTCAACTCTGATTATAAATGATCTAAACCGAATATTGGAAATGCTGATAAACACTCTCGCCAACATTTACAGAGGGCATTTAGATACCCATCTATTTCCTGCTAATCAACTGATCGAACAGCTAAACATAATATCCGGAAGGTTGCCACAGGTATTATCGTTACCTGTAAAGGGCACTCAAAGGGATTTGAAAAATATCTATGACCTGATCCATGTGAAGGCTCGAATAACAAACAACTACATGCTATTTGAAATACACATCCCCTTGCTGAGCGATGAAGACTACAAGATATATCGAGTCATACCAATACCGTTCCTTAGACAAGGACATTTAAAACTCGTACAACCAAGTTCAAGCTTCATCGCAATCAACTTTGTAAAAAACTCTTACATAACAATGGAAGACCAAGACATGCGCCAATGTACTTCATACGGAGAAGACGAATTCACTTGTGTCTCACGTAATCCAGTCTACAACATGCACGATAAAGACGCCCCATGTGAGGCCCAAGTCTTCAACCAACAAGAGTCTTTATCATGCGTCCTCAATGATGTAACATGCAAAGAAACCTGGACAAAGCTTCACAAATCGAATATGTGGCTATTTACATTGTGCGGGAAACAGCTGATGCGCGTCATATGTAACGATCAAGTTACGCCAGCGGTCATTGACGGGACTGGAGTGATTTCCTTGAAATCAAAGTGCTTACTACAGAAAAAGGACGCCACAATATTTACACACAATCAGCTGGGAAGTACTTTTAACATGGAACCAGAGATAGAAATACCAACTATTAATTCGACTATTAACCAAATCTTTGACCTCGGCTGGCAGAATGCAAAATTAAATATAACTGAACAAGAAACGCCAACTGCAGTAGAAATAAGAAAAGTAGACCAGCAGTTGGAATTCCAGAAAAGCAGAGAAATATTACCGAAGGCGTCTCACATGTCAAGTCACGACATTTATCTCTACTCGGTTACTTCTTTGATGTTGGGAGGAATCGCTGCGCTTGCCCTCTATATTATTATTAAACGATGTTTGAAAACGAAAACAAAGGAAGACGTCAAAACACTCTCTGCCGAAAGAGGAGTGACACCTAGAGGAAGGGATAACTTTGGAAGGGACATCGAGCTACAAGAAATGCATTCGACAGCAGCGGAGCCCGTTTACAGCGAAGCAAGACAGCCGATGAAAGCATTTCACTTTGACTAAATTGAGTGTTATAACCTATACCTATATTTTTACATCTTTTACCAGGACACATTAACTATTGTTTACTATTTAACTTTAAATAACTACTTTTCACTTTAATTATATTATTATTTGCTTTGTAATGGATGCTCATCCCACTTTTCCCTCGGGAGCATGTACGGTTCACGTACAGGCAAATTGCTTACGCCGCGACCTACTTTTAACTACTCGTTTTTATTTACTTTATTATTATATTTAGTTAGTTGACCAATAGCTGCCGTAGCGCTATAATCGCGGATTAGCATCCAACCTAACTTTCGTGTAACTTTTACGAATAAACTTTACTGTGGTGTAATCTGTGGTTTTCGTCAACTCACATCAAACAACTCAACTGTAAGTAACCGGCTACCTCTGAGCCGTACAATCAGTATTATTTCTTTTGAGCCTTTTGTTTCATTCTTTATTATTTTCCAAACCGTCTTAATTTTATTTTCTGCAAATTTAACCATATTGCTAATGTATAAAGCCTTAGCTAGTTTTTGTGTAAGTAGCAACATACTTATTAACAGTTTCAGTCTTAATATACGACTTGAGGCTATACAGCTCGTAAAGTCTTTCCTACTTTTCCTGATTTCTTTAGTTGCCCAGTCACTGAATAAAAACTTAGGGCATATAGTTTTAGTTTTCTTCTTAAAAGTGTTATTGAATTCTGTTTGAACAACTCAGAAAACTTTTTGTATAAAATATTACCATCGTTCACTATGAGATCCTGATAGCTTAACTTACCAATTAAAGTGCTGTTAGATTTATGTAATTACCGGATGTTATTGGCCTGGATTGAATCTGCACTTGTTGTATTGGTATGTTGGACTCAAATGTTACTAGTAGCCCACTATAGAATAGAATTTCTCTTTATTCGAGTAACCATGACTCAAAAGATGGTTAGTAAAACTTACAACTACCTTAGTAATACATGTATTAGCAAACTGACACTACAAAACTACAGTGAATCACCGCTGCGACAAACCATGTGAGATGGCACAACAGCGACCCACGAAAACACAGTCTAGGCGACACGAAATCATACTTAGGATACTGTTGGAGCTGCCCCACACCCTGTGCGCCATGGATGCGCAGGGTATAGAAACAATCGTAAACAATACGTTGTGTAGAAACAATCTACATGCGCATCCGCAAACATCCCCGACGCACTACAGAAGCGAGGCAGCCCCACCAGCATCCTAAACGCATTATTGTACTGAACGCGGAGAGCGCTGTACGATCTTTGCGTATATCTAACCCACAGGCTGCTCGTGTAAAAGGACGTACAGTTAGCTCGAAAGAGCGTTATTTTGACCAAAAGTGAGCATCGTGCGATCCTGCGAGCCAGCATGTTCGCTCTAACCGACAACGCTCTCCGCTCCCGTTCGATGTCATCATCATCTTTGAGATTGGGGGTTAATATATGACCTAGATATTTAAACTTATGGACTCTTTTTAAAGACGTGCCATAAAGTAAAACAGATGGCACCTTATTACGGCTCTTACCCCCAGCCTCAAAGACCATGATCTCCGACTTCTTGATGTTATATGCCAGGCCATGTAACCTAGCATACGCCTCACACTGGGCAACCAGTTTTCTCAACCCACAGATTGACGCGCTCAGCAGCACCATGTCGTCCGCGTAACTGATATTATTAACGCTGATACCGTCTACGTAACATCCAACCCTGGTACTACTGAGCTCGGCAATGAGTTCGTTCACATACAGGTTGAATAGCGTAGGTGAGTTCAACCCCCCCTGCCTCACCCCACATTCCAACCCATACGGATGAGACAACGCCCCAGCCCATCGTACAGTGTTGACTTGGCTTCCATACCAAAACTTAAAAATGTTTATTAGTTCTGTGGGTAAATCAATCCGCTGTAACTTACTCCATAACACATCACAGGAAACCAGATCAAAAGCCTTAGATAGGTCGAGAAAGCAGGCATAAACAGACGTCTCACGCTTCGCATAGTATGTGACAGCATGCTTAAGACACAGTACTGCACTCTCAGTTGACAATCCAGCCCTGAAACCAAACTGGTTGTCATGTATGGTTGTTCTTTTATTCAATTGTGCATTAAGCATGCTGTCGAAAACCTTTGATATCACAGTAGCCAGGGAAATGGGCCTATAGTTACAGCTATCAGCGAGGTCACCAGTTTTATTTTTAGCGATTGGTACAACCACTGTTTGCATCATCTCACTAGGCATGTAACTATGACTCATACAGAAACTATACAGCATAGCAAGTACCCTAGGTAAGTGAGGGCCAGCATATCGGAGGTGCTCGATGCTAAGCCCGTCATGGCCGGGGGACTTACCCCTTGACATACATCTAATCGTTCGAGTAATCTCTGCGGCCTTAAGTGTAACCCCTATTTCCTTCCCGAGCATAACATTAGGCAGCGACCGCGATGGGCCCAGAGGAGATTTGACAAAGAACGCCTCTTTAAAAAGATTTGCAATGTCTTCTGGCTCACTCATGCCACCGACGCTCACAGGGATGCCTGGCCTGGCCTTCAATTTATTTGTGTGTTTCCAGAAACTACGAAAATCATTCTTAGCGTGGTGTGATGCTAGAATATCCATTTTAACTTGGTCTCCATGGTCTTGGCACCACTTTAACCTTGACTTGAAGACTCTTCCAGCCCCACACATTTCGTTATAAACTAACCCACTAGTAGGTTTACCATATGACGCCCACAACAAAAATTTCTGCCTAGCCACACTGTGAGCCTCGGCAACATGCTTGTTCCAGCCTACTATTCGCCGCTTTGAGCGCCTGTTGCCGCCTCCCCGACCCACCAAAGCAGCCGCACTCAAGGCGTGTATAATTTCTGCATACAACTTGTCAATAACAATTCTGTGATTGGAATCGTTACACATACTATCACAACATTCACCAAGTTCGTGTGGGAAGTCGATAAGCTTTAATCTTTCATGACATTTACGCTGATAATTTTCTATCTGATTTTGACTTCTCTCCCCCCACACAACCTTGTTCACACATACAAAATTGGCACATTTCTTTGGCAGAATCACATTCGACAACCTGTAGCAGATGGTCAGACCAAAGTACATCATAAATCACATACAAATTCCTGACGGAGGGCACCGCCCCCTCCGTCACTGCATAGTGATCGAGCCACCTCTTTGAGCCATGCGCCTCACTCAAGAATGTGTATGTGCTCGAACGTAATCCTAACATTTCAGTATTGATACAGGTCCATATTTGGTCATTACAATAACCGGCGAGTTCTAAATAAAATATTTTAGATGGGTGCGCATTAAAATCCCCTAACATGTACACATAATCTATATTACAGTTATCAATAATCGCACTCACCGAGCTCAAAATATCCGTAAAATTCATTAAATTCGACGCCGTGTCCGTGGGCATGTAAACCACTAAACACTAAAAAGGATTTATCCTTTACCACAATTTTCACAGCACAAATACGTGGACTACCGCACTGCACAACAACCACATTCTGGAACAGACTTTTTCTCCACAATAAGGCGACGCCACCGTAGGGTCTACCGCGTAGAATGCCTGCTGACGTACCCACCACCGATACACCGGTACAGCTGAATTCGGGGCTTATTGAGTCAAGAAACGTAATTTCCTCAGGCAGTAACCACGTTTCCTGTAGTGCAATTAAATCAGACTGCTTCCATAAGTCACGGACACTTTGAATGGAGCGCTTGACATTTTTGCAATTAAATGACACCAATTTGCAGACACTATCATTACCCATCATTAATACTTAATTGTGGGCCGACTTCCTTAACGATAGATGTGTTATTAAGACGTTTCGGCCTGTAATTTACAAAACGTCGAAAAATAATCCCCTGTGGCCACAGCATATTATCCAAATACAATTGTAGATTATTCTGGGACACAGAAGAGAAGAACTTATATGCATTGTGTTCGCATTTCCGTTTAATTTATTTATTTATTTTATTTAACCATTTATGTACACACACATAGTAAAAAGACAAGAAGAAGGAACAAAAAATAGGTACAAAGGTATGCTTATTTCTAACGAAATCTCTTCCAGCATACCTGCGAGAGGAGAGTTGCAAAAAAAGATATGTAGACACCGTGTGTAGAGGGGAAATAAAAAGAAAAAAATATTTTGAACAATTTACAATAAATAAGAATACAGTATAGATAATTAATATATACATTTATATACATGTATATTAATAAAATAAAATATAAATATTACAATAATAAATACTAACTAATGTCATAAATACTTAAATAATAATACATAATTATATGCAACTAAGACGGAATGGAAAGATAATGCTCTTTCACTCTCTTTTTAAAAACTGCAAGAGTTTGGCAGTCCCTAATATCAGGCGGTAACGAGTTCCACAACCGCACCGCGTGCACAGTAAAGGAGTAGGAGTAAAAGTCGGTAGTGTGGGAAGGTATTTCAAGAAGATGCTTAAGATGCGACCTGCAAAGTGCATCGGAAGGACGGGAGTAGGAGAAGCGTTCGCGGAGGTAGGAAGGAGTTTTAGGGTTGTGTAGGACGTTAAATAGCAAACACAAAATCCGAGAGTTCCTGCGAAGTCGAATGGGGAGCCACTTGAGCATTTTGCGAAAGCCTGAAACATGATCGTACTTTTTGAGATTGAAAACAAAACGAATACATATATTTTGCAAACGCTCAAGTTTATTTAAAAGCTCCTCGGTGGCATCCAAATAACAGGCGTCGGCGTAGTCGATGATGGGCTGAATAAGAGTTTGGGCAAGGGAAATTTTGGTGTTCAAGGGCAAAAAGCTCTGAAGGCACTTCAGCGAGTGGAAAGTGTAGTGCACCTTGCGACTGACTTCAGCGACATGAGTAGTCCATGATAAATAGGAATCCATTATCACCCCCAAGTTTTTAGCCGTCCTAGCGTATTCAATTTGAACGCCATTCAAACTGAGAGGAGACAGCACCGCAACATCAAGCCTGTTTCGCATATGCCTACCGCCGATAACCATAGCCTGAGACTTCTTAGGGTTGATTTGCAGCCCAAAGGATCGCGACCACTCCCCAATCAATTCCAGTTCGCCGTTAACGGCGGACACAGCGGCTTCCGCATCTTGAATTGGAAAATGATGGTAAAGCTGCAAGTCGTCAGCATAGAGATGGAAGTTACACGAGATGACTCTAGTGACAGAATTAATAAAAATAGAAAAGAGAAGAGGAGAGAGAACGCCACCCTGTGGCACACCTGCAGAAAGAGAACACCAATCCGAATAAGTCTCGTCAAGGTGTACCCGCTGCGAGCGGCCTCCAAGATAGGAGTTGAACCAATCAATAGTGGAAGAGGAGAAATTTAAAGATTTAAGGATCCCAAGAAGGATATCGAAGTCAACAGAGTTGAAAGCGCTGCTGAAATCGAGAAGTACAAGTAATGTAAGAGATTTGTGGTCCATAGCCCGGCGAATATCATCAGTAACCTTTAAAAGAGCTGTGACAGTACTGTGACCGGGCCGGAAACCGGATTGAAAAGGACTAAGAAGATCATTACTAGAGAGAAACAGAGACAATTGCTGATGGACAATGTGCTCAAGAACTTTGGAAAGATAAGGAAGTATGGAAATGGGTCTGAAATCGGACATTGTGACCGGGTTAGGGATTTTGGGTAGTGGAATAATATGGGCTAGCTTCCAAGCATCGGGAACAGTGCAAGAAAACAAGGAGAAGTTAAAAATGTGGGTTAAAACGGGAAGTAATGTGGAGAGGATAAGAGTAATCATTCTTGAGCAAAGTCCGTCATTACCAACAGCGGAGGAGGAGATAGCACAGATAGATTTTTTGACATCACTTTCACTCACAGGGCTGAAATCGAAAGGCGAACACCGCGGCACTGGCAAAACGGAAAGTTTATTTAATGTAGATAATTTGACGTGTGGATCCAACGTAACGGGTGGAAGTGAAAAATGTTTGTTTAGAGCACACACGTCAATGCCTTTGCTAGAAGCAACAGGGGACTTACCAATGCCGACAGTTTTCAAAAACTTCCAGACTTCAGAGGAGTTCCGGTTGTCAAGAGAATTATGGAAGTAGCGTCTCTTTGCATCTCTACACATACGACTACAGCGATTACGCATCTCTCTATACGAACTCAGATTCTTCTCGGAAGGACGGCGCTTTAACCTCCTTTTGGCTCGGTCTCTAATAGCCATTGCATCCTTGATAGCAGGAGTGAGCCAGGGTGCTGGCACATATTTTACTCTAACTCTACGGATAGGAGCATGACGTTCGTAAAGGCTAAGTATTTGAGCGTTAAAAATATGTACCATCTCGTTGATACTTGAACTCTCTAAAACATCCGTCCAATCGATGACACTAGCATCCCGCAGTAGCGCCTCCTGATCTATGCCCTTGTAGTTCCGAAGGAAAATTAATGATGGCTTGCGCTTAGGAGGACGAATCTTGTAAGACATGAAGATTAAATCGTGATAGGAAAAACAAGCAGTGAGCTGACCGTGGACCGATACATTATTAGATTTTGAAACAATCATGAGGTCCAAAAGAGAAGGGGTGCAATTAGGAAAATGATGAGTAGCGGAAAGAGGTAGAATACTGAGATTAAAAGAAGATACAAGAGATTGAAGTTTGCGAGTACGAGAGTCATTTTTAAGGAGACAAGTATTAAAATCACCCATCAGGACTACGTGGTCATAAGTAGGACACACATCGTTTAAGAGGGATTCGAAAGAGTCAAAGTAGTCAATACTGAGGTTAGGACTGTACATCACTCCAAGAAGCATCTTAGCGTGATGTAAAGTGATTTCCAAAAACAGATGCTCCGCTGACCCCGAGTAGGAAGATGGTGATGTACTAACTACCTTAAAAGGAATACCAGCACGCAAATAAATAGCAACACCACCACCGCCCCTCCCCGTTCTATCATTACGAATAAGAACAAAGCCAGGGAGGGCAAAGTGTACAGATAAAAGTGTAGGTTTCAGAAATGACTCTGAGATTAGTAAAGCATCTAAGTGTGCACAATTAATGGAAGCCAGAAGATCAGAGTAATGGCTAGGGACACTCTGGGCATTTATGTGAGCTATGTTGAGGTTATTGGGGAAAGGGGAAAACAATGAGGAAATCTGATCACCAAGAGTCAGAGTAGACGATGAATCGCTCGCCGCACTAAGGAAGCTGCTGGAAGAGGAAGAACAAGAGAAAAAGTCATCATCAAAATCACCATCGGTCATAAGTTGCAAATATAATAATTATACTAAATAAAAATAAAATAAAAATAATATCAGAAAAATAAAAATAATAAAAATTACGTGCGACCAACCAGTAAAACCACCTACTCGCTGTTGTTGGAAGAGATTTAAACAAAATATTAAAGATAAAAAAGCAATCGAGAATATCAATCATCGCAACTAACGAACATAAACGTACAGTGTAACGAAACGTAAAACAAAACAGGAATTATGAAATTGACAGACGTCAAATGTCATCATGTCAAGTGAAGTACATTATTACTTATTAGATAGGTAAAAAAAATATAATTAAAACATCTACCGGCAGACACTCAGAGTATAAAGCAAAAAAAAAAGATGTTACAGTAAAGATTATTGTAAGGGTTAGAATAACAGAATTAAAAACTAGTCCAAAAATGTACCGACATTACTTGTAACGTCATTACTAAGTGACCGAATTAAAATATGCACGGGGGTCAGACAAATGAAACCGTAAACTCAGCGACGGGCCTTCCTTATAACCTTCGCTCTCGGGGTAGCGGTTTTAGGCAAGGCGGCAGCGGCAGCAGGCGAGGTGGAGGCAGCAAGCCCAGGATCGTTGGATGAACCAGCACTGGCTGCAGTGGGAAATAGCGCGATTAATGACTGAAGCTCACCCATTGATGCTATCTTCCGGCGAGACTTGTCAGGCGTCATGACGATAACCTTTCCCTCTGCAGACCAGCAGCTGTTGATGCTAAAGTGCTTGCGGGCAGCCATAAATACTTGGTGCCGTGTTTTTGTCAGAAATTCTGAAATGGTGGTCCCGCTGCCCTTGAGCGAAGTTTTGTTGTCCCAGACCAACCGACGATGCTCCATCTCGTTGAAACGCACCAGGATGGGTCTAGTTTTACCCTGGGTAGCACCAAGTCTGTGGCAGACATTCAGATACTCAGTCTTGAAGTCATCTATCTTGAGCTGGTTGGAGATAACTTCACACATTCTGTCGCACAACTTCTCACCAGGTTTCTCAGGAATTCCATGAAACAGCAAAACCTTTCTCCTCATTGCTGTCTCATGACTATCTAGGGTTGATGATAATAGTTGAATTTGCGTCTTGAAATGTGATAGTGTTTTATAGACAAAATATTTGAAGTCAGTGAAATCTTTAGATAAAGATGCCAGGTCAGTGTGTGTGGAGTCACTTCCAGCTGTAGCTCTCTGCAGCTTTTCTTCATATTGCTCCATGCGGGAGCTAAACAGCTTCTCCAGTTCTTCCATGCTATGTACCAGCCTGCTATCCATGTTTGGAAATTTTAAAAAAAGGTTGTGGTTGTGATAGAGAGTGAGTTATAGGAAAATATGAAGCGAAGGTGAGTTTTCTAGTTATTCAGCACATAAAAATTTTGAAAAACACTTAATAACTATTTTAAATTAATTTTAATAAAGGGAGCTAAAAACTAATGTTCACTTGTCACGCCTACCCACGTAGAACCCCTACCCACGTAGAACCAATATTAATCCTTTCTAAGTTAAGTTTTTCCCCAGTTTGCTTTTCAATATATTTGGTTATGTGCAACTCAGAAGCGTCCCTATGCACATTTGATATAAACATAGGGATTTTTCTGTCAGCTGATCTGAATTTCTCCTCTGAATCAACAATACCGCTACCAGTTTTTTTGGGGGCCGAGTCACCCACGTCCGTAGGAGTTTACCCTCTGATTCCCTACACGTGGTCCCCGGGTGGTGCAAATCAGGTGACATCTGGTGGTAGGCTTCGGCCGAAGGCTTGCGACCACCCACCGGGCAAAGACGTACCGCCAAGCGGCCTAGCCGTGTTCCGGTATGATGCCCGGTGTAGCCACTAGAGGAGTTGGGTCGAGACAGCTGTTCCACTGCAGGCTGACTAGCCTGACGCGCACTGTTATGGACGTATCGGGAGACTAGTCGCGGAGGGTAGCGGGATCCGAGGCACGGTGCGCCGCTGGCCGACCGCAGGTAGTAGGGGGCCCAAGTAGTGTGCCAGCCACACACGAAAGGCTGCCCCGCCAACTGTCGAAAAATCCCGGAATGCACCATCGTGCTGGTTGGCGACCAGATGGGGAGGGCCCGATGGACATTCCGGGGGGGCTCGGGCGTCCCCGCAGTCTCCAGACTAGTGCCCCAATGATGGCGGCCATTCATTGCGTGTCTGTAGGTTAGCAGCGTGGAACCTCGTCTCACTTCCTTCTCCTCTCATCCATTCACTCTTCAATTTATATTATGAAACCGAAAAAGAATACTGGAGCTAGACAGCGGCTGCACCCCCTCCCCCACAAAGTGCACCTCACCAACATTAGAGGTCTGCACTCAAATCTCTCTGCAGTCCACTTCCACCTGGAGGCTGAGAAACCAGCGCTGTTTTTTTTTTTTTTTTTTTTTTTTGTTTTTTTTCTTACGGAGACGCAGATAGCGAGTCCTTCAGACGTCTCGTACTTATCATACCCAGGGTTTACCCTGGAGCACAATTTTAGAACACGCGCGGGTGTATGTGTGTACGCCCGTGACGACACTTGCTATCGGCGTCTCCGTAACCTTGAGGACTCCAGATTCTCAACGCTGTGGGCTCTCGTGGACACAGGTCTGGATAAAATTATCTACGCCTGTGTCTACCGTTCGCATTCAGGAGATCAGGAGACAACCAGGCTCACAGAGTACCTTAGTGAGGCGGCTGATGCGGCACAGCAACGGTACCCTTCCGCCCAATTAGTGTTACTGGGGGACTTCAATGCTCACCACCAGGAGTGGCTCTTCCCATACCGGTGCACTGACCATGCTGGACGGGAGATGCGTAAGCTTTCGCTTGCGCTAAATCTAACCCAGCTGGTCCATGGGGCAACAAGGGTACCGGATGTTGATTCACACACGGCCAATTGCTTGGACCTTCTGCTGACAACAGATCCAGACAGATACTCTGTGTCGATAACTTCACCTTTGGGTAGTTCAGACCACTGTCTGGTGAAGTCTGTGTCCGTCTACTCCCCGCCCGATCCCAGCCCAAGAGGCACCCGGCGGGTTTGGCGGTACAGGTCAGCAGATTGGGATGGCATGCGATCTTTCTTCGCATGCTATCCTTGGCAGCCCACTTGCTTCTCTTCGGATGACCCATCGTCATGCGCTGACGCAGTGACAGATGTGTTGCGTCAGGGGATGGAGTACTACATTCCGTTCTCTGACGTAACGGTGTCCAGCGTTGACCGGCCATGGTTTGGCGCCGAATGTCATTGCGCCGATGCCCTTAAACATGAGGCATACCTGGCATGGGCCGACGCACGATCGCGCAAGGCGAGTGACGTGGATCAGAAGAAGAGAGCCTACAACAGGGCTGCCAAGTCCTGCAAGAAGGTGTTGCGAAGGGCTCGGTTCGACCACATTAGCCGAATAGGCACCAAACTCGCTTCTTACCCAGCAGGTAGTAAAGCGTTTTGGTCCCTGGCTAAGTCGGTCGAATCGAACTTCTGCCGTCCCTCACTACCACCACTGCTGAAACCTGATGGGTCACTGGCCCACTCCGCTGAAGAGAAGGCAAATTTATTTGCCTCTCTTTTTGCGGAATCCTCGCGTCTGAATCCTGGTGATTCGCGGCCCCCTCCTTCTCCTGATGGATGCGAGACGAGTATGTCGGACATTCGCATCCATCAAAAGGACGTCCGTAGGGTGCTGCGAAACCTCGACGTGAATAAGGCTAGTGGCCCTGACGGAATACCAGCTATAGTTCTTAGAACCTGTGCGCCTGAACTGTCTCCGATCTTGACACGCCTATTCCGCCTTTCATATGAGACTGGAAAAGTGCCGAATGCTTGGAAGCAAGCCAACGTACAGCCCGTGCCCAAGAAGGGCAGTCGAGCTGACCCGGCTAATTACAGACCCATCTCTGTAACCTCCATACTCTGTAAGAGTATGGAGCGTATACTAAATACTAAGCTCCTGGCATACCTAGAAACTAATGATATCCTTAGCGACCGCCAATACGGCTTCCGCCGAAATCGGTCTACTGGGGATCTTCTAGCGTATGCCATTCACATATGGAGTGAGGCCATTGAGAGGCACGGGGAAGCGCTTGCCGTCTCCCTCGACATCTCGAAGGCTTTCGATAGGGTCTGGCACGAAAGCCTTATTGGTAAGCTTCCTTCATTCGGTCTGCCCGGTGGTCTGTGTGATTGGATTGCAGACTTCCTGAGGGATCGGTCCATTCGAGTGGTTATCGATGGCTGCTCGTCGGACCAATTGGATATTAATGCCGGCGTCCCTCAGGGGTCGGTACTCTCGGCAACATTGTTCTTGTTGCACATCAACGATCTGCTAAAACCCGGCACCTTTGGGTATGCAGACGACAGCACTGTTGCTGAGAGATACTTGTCCAACGCACGTGCTACCGGGCCACTGATCCGGTCTCTCCGTGAGGCCATGGTGGAGCGTTTAAACTTGTCCTTGCAGGCAGTCTCCGATTCGGGTGAAGCCAATCTGGTCAAGTTTAATGCTGCTAAAACCCAGGCGTGTCTTTTTTCCGCTAAAAAGAGCCAATTTCACCCGGCTCCAACTTTCCGTGATGTAACCGTGCCAATAACGGACCATCTTGACCTTCTTGGCGTTACGCTGACATCAACTCTCAATTTTGGGCCATACATTGAGGCAAAGGCTCAGCTGGCTGCCAAAAAGTTGGGGATCCTTGCGAAGGTGCGAAAGTACTTCACGCCGGAACAGCTGCTCAACTTGTATCAAGCGCAAGTTCGATCGAGCATGGAGTACTGTTCTCATCTCTGGGACGGATCTGCCAAATATCAGCTAGATGCACTAGAGTCGATCGAAAAGCGGGCCAAGAGACTCATCGGCGATGAAGCACTGGTCAAATCAAAGCTCCAGAGCCTTGAACATCGTCGCCGAGTTGCCAGCTTGTCGGTATTTTATCGGTTACATTTCGGGGAGTGTGCGATGGAATTGCATGATTTAATTCCGCCCAGCCCGTTCCATCATCGGACAACCAGACGCACGGTGATGCGTCATCGGTACATGGTGGATATCCCACCCATACGCACAAAACGTTTTGGGGACACTTTTATTATGCGTACAGCTAAGGAGTGGAATTCCCTGCCGGAGTCTGTGTTTCCCGATAGCTACAATCTAGGGGTCTTTAAGTCAAGAGTGAATAGGCTTTTTCTAGGCAAGCGTGCTTCACCGTCGACCACATCATCGCTTTCCATCAGGTGAGATAGTGGTCAAGCGCGAGCCTATTGATAATAAAAAAAAAAAAAAAAAGTGTTACCATTACGGCGATCTTTATATATATCTTTTGCTTCTTATCATGCACCACTGTAAATACTTCATCAATCTCAACAGCAGAATCTCTTGCATACGATGGACATGGCTCCGCCGCCGGCCCCAACGAGCGCGTCACAGCTTCACATAGTTGTTTACTAGGCTCGCTAACAACGGCTGATGACGGACGCGCGCGGCCCTTTATTGCTCCATTGACGTTATGGAAGCCTCTTTCACTTCTGCTTTTCTCCGCGTATTATGTAAGTAGCTGTATTTTGTTTTGTGTGTCTGTAGTATAGTAGTATTATTATGTGTGTTAAATAAATGCTACAAGTTTGCCAGTAATTTGGTATTGAGTTTCCATTGTGTTTAAAATAATCCGGTCCTAATAGCCAAATGAAAGAGGCTTCCATAACATCAATGGAGCAAAAAGGGTCGCGCGCGTTATACTGCCAGGTAGAATATTTGGCGACTGCCTTGAACTCTACGCCCGCACAGGTCATGGCGTTGCCAAGAACGGCAACGCTGGCTACAGAGCGACAAGGACAATAGGGCACGCCCGCACAAGGGCGACAAGGACAGCAACATACGGCGCATGCGAGGCTTCCAGCTCGCATGCCACAGATAACAATAAACTACAGCTTACACAATACAACCACTCGTGAGGCGGAAAATCCGCTCCGGTAATTTGCCGTTTTTTGACGTCCGCACCCCCATCCGCTTCGGATATTGCGAGTCGCTACTTGTTTTTTGCATAGTTTGTTCCAGAAAGGTGGATATTCTCGGTAGATTTCTGTTTTAGACTATGGTTTAATAGACAAGTAAGTCAAAAATACACCCCGCTAGTCTGTGGATCCGTTTGGGAGAGTCCATTTTATTTCCGGAAATTTCTTGGGAACAGTCGACACCGCTCGTCCGCTGCTCCCACAAAATAAATTTTTTTCCGTGGTTTTCTCAACGAATTTGGTGCGGCGCTTCGCTGAAAACATGAATCGGTAAGTGATGCATTGGAATTAATCGTTTTCTTGTGTATTTGTGTGTAAATTTCATTAGAAATTCGTATTTTTGCAAGAAGCTCCCGGCATTTTTTCGTCATGGCCGTTTCTTTTCTTTGTGTATCAATATTAATTTTGCCTAATACTCAACAAACTGCCGTTATTACTAATGCTACGCTAATTAACAACAGAAGTAATGCATTCAATTGAAGTGGTAACGATCCTAATTAGATTTTAATTAGAAACAAAAGCTATCGACCCCAAATCTCCCGTTCCGGATAAAATGGCGGACACAGAGAAATACGATTTTTTGAAACTTTACGCGGATGATGAAATAAATTCGATTCAGATAGCACCAACGCTGGTTGTTCAGTAGTTGTTCGAGGGGGATATTTCTATAGGATTATATTTATTGTCGGTTGTGTTTTTTGAACGTTTCGTGGTTTGAAAATGTAATAGGTATTTTTTTAACCGACTTCAAAAAGGCGGAAGTTGCTTGGGGTTCAACTTTCATGTTGTTCATGTGTTGTTGGTGGTAAAATGAAGAAGTTTTTTTTTTTAACCAACTTTCAAAAAGGAGGAGGTTAGGTTGTGTTCAACTATCATGTCGTTCATGTGTTGTTGGAGATAAAATGTGATAGGAATTTCAGTTTGAATTTTTTCTAACAATTTTTAACCGACTTTCAAAAAGGGGGAGGTTAGGTTGTGTTCAACTATCATGTCGTTCATGTGTTGTTGGAGATGAAATGTGATAGGAATTTCAGTTTGAATTTTTTCTAACAATTTTTAACCGACTTCGAAAAGGGGAACTATTTTTAACCGACTTTAAAAAGGGGGAGGTTGCTTGTGTTCGCACCTGTTGTGTTTTTGTTTGTCTTGTGGTTTTTTTTGTGGTTTCTTTGTCTTTCTTTGCCTATTTGCATTGCATTGCCTGTGTTTTGTGTGCATTCTGCATGTGCTTTCTTTTTTTTGCATGGCTTTAGTCTAACAAGAGGCCCACGCACGCGCGGTGGCACGCGGGGAAGAGGCAGGGGTTTGCGTGTGCGAGGTGCAGGCGCACCAACGTCCCCACCCCGCAATCCCTCACCACCACCACCAACACCAGTTCCATTATCGGTGGCATCGCCACCGCTCGAGCCGGTGACGGCCGGCGCTCGGCGCGGGAGTCGCCTAATGTCTACTGACGCCGATAGGCCTCCCTCGGCGGGCCCACGCCGCGGGAGGCGGCTGGTGTCAGTAGACATTAGGCCTCCCTCGTCAGCCTCGGTGGTCACCTCGCCACCGCTCGAGCCGGTGACGGTGACGGCCGGCCCTCGGCGCGGGGGTCGCCTAATGTCTACTGACGCCGATAGGCCTCCCTCGGCGGGCCCACGCCGCGGGAGGCGGCTGGTGTCAGTAGACATTAGGCCTCCCTCGTCAGCCTCGGTGGTCACGTCGCCACCGCTCGAGCCGGTGACGGTGACGGCTGGTCCCGCTCGGCGCGCAATTCGCCTGCGGTCGCAGGCCCCCTCTCCACCACCACCACCCCCTCCCGTGCCGGCTGCTCGTAGCCGCAAGCGCCCGAGGCCGGTGGATTCGTCGCCGGACACCAGCCCCGCCGCATCACCATCACCGCCGCCCCAGCCGACTGGCCGCGGTGGTCGGGCGGCTAGAAGAGCTCGCGCGCGCGGTGGGCGTGGGCGTGGGCGTGGGCGTGGGCGTGGGCGTGGTGGCCGCGACGAAGGCCTAGAAATACCGCCGAGAGAGGAAGACCCCGATTATGGCCCCCCGTCGCGCTCACCGTCACCCGCACCAATCGTCACAGCGGTGGCGATGGTGCACGGTGAGCGTGGCGGGCAGCGTGGCGGGCAGACGCGGCAGAGAGGGATGTCGGGGCTGGGCCGCGAGCGCCCCGGGCCTCACTCTGTGGACGAGTAAGTTTCTATGCTTTTCTAACACTTTACTTTCTCACTAATCCCATTTTTTTTCAATACTCAAAATCACTTGTATTACAATTGAATCGTTTTGAACTGTAGGTTACAAATTTTGACACTGGACGAGATGCCGCAGGGGGAGCTCCTGGAGACCCCCCTGCACCCCAAGAAGCGGCGGGTGTGGCAACCGTAAGTAGTTCTACTTGTGCAGCATGTTAGTTGTAATAGTACAAGTTTTAACTTTTGTTTTAAAATCTCCATCCAGGCTGGTTCCGGGTGATGTCAGGCCCCCACCACCGCTACATATCTCTCCACCGCATGTGCCACCAGCTGCACTTGGTGGTAGTGGTGACGACGACTTGATCGCCATGTAAGTCGCTCGCTAACGGTATTTTCTGTTCATTACATTTCTAAAGATATAGGTACTACAACACTCTCTTTGTTCCAGGGATGTGGATGCGCCGGCCGAGTCGCCTCCACGGCGACTGGAGTCACCGCCACCAGGTGCAGCTGGTGATTTTCTCGACGCCATCTATGCGGCAATGTAAGTAGCTCGCCAATGGTATTTTCTGTTCATTTCATTTCTAAAGATTTAGGTACTACAACACTCCTTTTGTTCCAGGGATGCATCTGATGAAGAGGCGGCAGCCCCGCCACCCGACGCCCCGCCAGCCGATGCCCCGCCACCCGATGCCCCGATATTGATCCCTCCATCACCGGCAATGTCGGTGCCTTCGCCGGCCGTGTAAGTAGCTCGCTTACGGACTTTTGTATTCATCACCTATAGATGTAGGTACTTCAACACTTCTTTTGTTCCAGATTCTACGAATGCAGCCAGGTGGGGACGCCGACAGCCACGCCGTCTACATCGTCCAATATGCGGCCGCCAGCTCCTCAATATCGCCCTCGTCAGAATCTTCGGGAAGTTGACATTGCGAAGATGATAAACGTTGGTAAGTAAATATACCTATCTGCTGATTTGTGTTAGGTTTGGGGCTATGGGGCAATCTTCTGGTTTCCACTACGGAATTGAAACCATACTATCTTTGTCTACAGGTAGCGATGAAGATTCTGACGAGAGCGATACGGAGGAGTGTTTGCCGAGCGCATTTGTTCCCAGGGAATTACGCACCCTAATTGCCTGGGAACTGGACGATGAAGACGACGGGGCCGGTGATGGAGATGCCCCCAGGGCTGCTCCGGTACAAGGATCAGGGTCTGAAGCACCGGCGGATTCTGCAGTACCCTCGGGGTCTGCAGAACCCTCGGGGTCCGCGGACCCCGAGGATGTTGCAGGCCCCGCGGATGCTGCGGATCCCGCGGATGTTGCAGACCCTGATCTCTTCGATACGGAGCAGCCTTGGGGTTTCCTTAATTTTGAATGGAAGCAGTTTCCTAACCCCTCAGTGCCACCTGCAGAGAGGAGGGAAACGTTTTCCCAGAATAATGTCGGTGCAACTATTCCAGACGTCGACCCGTATAGCATTTTCGTTGCTATATGGGACAGACAATTTATGGAACACATTGCCTCGGAGACGAACAAATACGCCGCGCAGGTGAAAGCCCAGAGGCTTGCTGCCGGCAACATCCATCCCCAGAGTCGCATCCGCCGTTGGCATGATACAACGGCGGATGAGCTGTATGTTTATTTCGCGCTGATTCTGGCGATGGGTGTTGTCGTCAAAACCCGGATGGAAGAGTACTGGGCTCAAGCTGCCGACGTATTTGCTACGCCGGGGTTTAGCGCACGCATGTCGATGGCCCGGTTTAGCCTCATAAGCAGATACCTCGACTTCCAGGATAACACCGACATGGGTGCGCTAAACCTGGACGCCTCCGAGGCACGTCTCTTCAAGATCCGCAATTTGTTGACCCACCTGAACGAGAAATTTAGTAGTATGTATGTTATGTCTCAAAACATCGCTCTTGACGAGAGTCTTTTGATGTGGAAAGGCTGGCTGGATATTGCTCAGCTGATCCGCAACAAAGCTGGTTCCAAAGGTGTCAAAACCTACGAGCTATGTGAATCTCAGACCGGCTATCTATTCCGGTTTGAGGTTCACAGCCACAAGGCCGCAGCTAGACAGCCCGACCCGGAAGATCCTCTGGAGAAAACTGTACCGGCCATTGTGTTGCGGCTTACGAAAGGTTTGGAGAACAAGGGGTATACATTGTGGATGGACAACTTCTACAATTCGCCAGCCCTCGCTCGTCGGCTCAAGTGCTCTGGGTTCGATTGTGTAGGGACCATCCGGACGAACCGTGCGTTTCTTCCAGAGGCCCTACACAATCTAACCAAGAGGCAGATGAGGCGTGGACAGCTATCTGGCCTTACATCGGGGGACGTCGATGTCATGGTATGGAAAGATAACAGCCGTGTGGCCGTACTCTCGACATACCATGGCAACGCCGTCCAGAACTACCGAGGGTCCACCAAACCCATCGCGGTGCATGATTACAACATCATGATGGGTGGGGTGGACAAGAAGGATCAGATGCTGTCCATGTATCCGATTGAGCGGAAGAGGACAAGGGTTTGGTACAAGAAATTCTTCAAGAGGCTACTCAACGTCTCCGTATTAAATTCCTTCATCATTCATCGCTCCAACCACCAGGCTTCGGCTACTCCTGCCCTCTCACATCGTCAGTTCCGTATGCAATTGATAAAAACACTTATAGCCAAGCATGGCGTCACCAGGTTGGCCACAGTCCCACAGAACCTGACGAGTGACGTGACCCACCGCCTGTCCTACTTTCCGAAAACGGACAGGGAGGACCGGAGGAAGAGGCGGGCGTGTGCGGTCTGTCATAAACTCGTGCAGACGTTCTGTGTGGGCTGTGACCGAACCGTTTGCCTAGAACCCTGTTTCCTTACCCTTCATACCAGAGTATAGTAAGTAAATATATTGTATATATGTATTCCTCAATAGTATCTATATATTGTATATATGTATTTCTTGTACCAGGGCTCTGTCCGATTCATGGGCGGCGTATTTTGTTGTTGTTGTTCATCCACTATGTTATGTCTTGTAGTCCAGACCTTTGAGCGTTCCCAACACAAGTACCGCTGCAGCGTGCTCCAGTGGATTTTCTGATGCGGTGGCGGGTTTTGATGCCTTTGTTTTCAGCTTTGGTCCTCAAATTCATTTGCTTTCATTCCCATCCGTTCCCTTTTTTAAATTCACCTTTTTTTTTCAATTAAAAAAAATTTTTTTACCAATGTTTTTTTTTTTTCAATTTTTTCCAATTTTTTTACAAATTCAAAACAAATGTACCGAGGCATACTAGTGAATAATCACTAGACTGCTTCCTTCTGAATTTGTTATTTTTTTTTTTTTTCCAAAAAATTCTCGTCTTTTCCGATGTTTTGAGATGTTTTTTTTTTGTTATTTTTCATTTTCAGTAGTTTTTAGAGTCATTTTTATTTATTGTCATAGTTCCCGTTCAGATGGGACAACAATTGTGAGGTATCTCTCTGTGTAATTTTTTTTCAATCATCTGTGTCGCATGTACTATGAGCCAAAGCTACATCTGATCACTTTGAAAACAAAATCCTGTGCACAAGATGACCACAGCTGCGTCCGCCCTTTTTGCGTCGACCATAGCCAAATGACTTGTTTGATTTTTGTGCCGTCTTTTTTTTATTACAAAAACAAGGGGCTGACAGTTACTAAAGAAAAAGTCACCCAATGCTGCGATACTATTGGTTGATGAGTATGTCGGCGTTAATTTAGCGGGCGAGCCCTGCAAGCTAAAATAGTCCTTACGGTGATCAGATATAGCTTTGGCCGATTGTACTTGTGGTTTTTTCGTAAAATTGCTAATGTTGGTGGTTGATTTTTGCAATGTTTTTGTATAGTAGCATGCCCTTGTCTTGTGTTTTCCTATTTGTAAATATCATTGGCATGAGGACTGTGAAATAATATTTCAAATAAATGCAATAGTACTTGCTCTGGGAGCAAAATAAACAAAGGGTATTTTTATCGCACTTTTTCAAGAGTTTGTATAGTGGCTCATTGTTCGTAAACTAAACAATTCTAACAGCTGAAACTGTGTGTGTGATGAGATTACGTACCAAACTATGTAATACAATAGCACTTGTACCCACTTGGTCGCCACAGTTCCCAGAACTCGAGTGTAAACATACCTATTTTTTGTGCCGCCGACCGGGTCTTTTTTTTTCGGCGTGACTTTGTAAAGCTCTTGTGATGAAATAAATGTATGGGGAGGTGTGTTTTTTTGATTGGATATTGTGGAATAGGGTGCATTACTGTAAATAAAATAAAAACTTTGTGAAATAATGGTTTATTTTTTTATTTGTGTACACAAACCTCACAAAATTTCCCTTACACTGACTTTACACAATATTTACAAATAAATTACAAGGTAAAAGTTGATAAATCCTTTTGAAATATGATAGCTTATTTCATAACGATTCTAAAAACATAAGTTTCATACATGGGTTCTATACAAAACTTCCGAGAAATCGGCGTTTTAGTGACGCCGCGCCGATAGCGCGAAATTGCCCGCGCGGACCCTGACAGACGGGCGATGTCGGGAATTTTGCCGGACGGACGAATATACAAAGACTAAAAAGGCACAGATAATGCAGAATGAGTTGCCTACATTCCACCCCCTTGTTCCTGAACACTCACGTCAGTAGGCAACACAACTAAACCATATTATCTACATTACTCTTAACTTAGTATCCTTATTAAAGTCTCACTTTAAAAGGCTTAGTTGAAATAAATGATTTGACTTGAATTCTGAAACTTGTCTAAGTGCGGAAAAGGGAGTCCCTACTACTACTACTACTACTAAAGTCTCACTTATTGTCATTAACACACTTGGGTAACCGGTGACCCGCACTGTTACAAAACGCATACACACAACGCGACGACGCACTCGATACGTAGCTTGCTCGCTGGTGATGTATGCACCGTGAACGGGTTCCCGCTGGCGCGCGGTCGGTCCCGTGGCAGACGGCGCGGGGGGCGCCTTCGGAGCAGCGGGCGGCGTCGGCGTTGCGGGCGCCGTCGTAGCAACGAGCGGCGTCGACGCGGCGGACGGCGTCGGCGTGGGGCGCAATTTATGCGCGGGGGCGCCTTCAGAGCGGCGGGCAGAGTCGGCGTTGCGGGCGCCGACGTGGCAACGAGCGGCATCGACGCGGCGGACGGCGTCGGCGTGGGGCGCAACTTAAGCGCGGGGGGCGCCGGCGGCGCGTTGAACATTGGTGGCGCGGGGGCGGACGGCGGCGGTGCGTGGGACACTGGCGACTGGGCCTGAACAGCGGGCCTGAAGAATATCGCCACGGGCGCAAATGATGCGCTGGTTGGCCGGTCGGCCGCCAGTCGGACGGCGGTAAGCGGCACATGCGTGGTACCGCGCGCGAGTATCGTGTTATGCCTTCGATGATACACGTGCCAGACGGCGCGGGCGGTTTGTCCACGTGAACGCAGGGGATTGTAGCAGGCGGGTGATCTAGGACTTCGGTCAAACACGCACCAGCCAGCGCGGGGGGCGCGGGCGTTTTGTCCTCGTGTTCGCAGAGGACTTCAGCAGGCGGGGAGTATGTGACAACACATAGGGCATGTACGAGCCCACGTGCACGTTCTCGATGCAGGTCTTCAATAAAGCACGCGCCAGCTAGCGCGGGGGGCACCAGCGGCAAGGCTGCGCGTTCGCAGGCAGCCTGATCAGCAATCGGGGAGAATGTCACAACAAGTGGGGCATGCACGAGCCCACGTGCACGTTCTCGAAGCAGGCCTTCGGTCGAACACGTTTCAGCCAGCACGGGGGCGCGGGCGATTCGATCATTTGTTTGCAGAGAACTTCAGCAGCAGGCGGGAAGAATGCTCGATCTCGGCGATCTTCAATGCCAGCTTCTTTCTTATCAGCTGTTCTTTCTCTCTTATCAGCTGTTCTATTAACGCCGCGAGTTCTTCTTCGGCTTTGCACACGGCAGCAGCACGGCGGGCTTCGCGGCTCAGACGGCTTGATCTCACCCGAATGGACAAGCACGTGGCACTTTCCCTCCCACGTGGTACTGTGGGAACACACGTGTTGTTATGTTCCAGGGCTTCGTGGCTACGGCTGCTCGCTCTCGACCTGAATGTCGCACACGTGGCATTTATCGAACCACGCGTTACAGACGCGTTATCCGATCCAGGTCGGTGCTCGGCACTAGCGTAGTCATGGCACAGTGCTTCGCGGCTGCGGCTGCTTGATTTCGACCCAGATGACGCACACATGGCAATATCCGAACCATGTGTTACAAACACAATATCAAATCCGGGTCGGTGTTCGGCTCCAGTGACTTTGCTCCGTGTGACAACACCAGTAATTTGGTTTTCCATTGTGATCCGGCTCGAAGGACCAATTTTGCGATTAGGACCGGATTATTTTAAACACAATGGAAACTCAATACCAAATTACTGGCAAACTTGTAGCATTTATTTAACACACATAATAATACTACTATACTATAGACACACAAAACAAATACAGCTACTTACATAGTACGCGGAGAAGAGCAGAAGTAAAAGAGGCTAATCTTTCAGCCAATGCTCAATAAAACAAATAATTTCAAACATTGTCTTTTCTAAAAACAGTTCTATTTCCAATTGCTTAGCAGAAAAACCTTAAATGTTTTGATGAAATAATTTTAAAGAATTCTGCTTAGCCCCTTTTTTAAATTAACTATGTGAGAGCAAGAAGGTACCTTCTTCTTGGTGGATGTACTCCTAACTATCTGGTTATTTGTACCCTCCCTTGTCCTACAAACTAGTTTAAATTATAAATGTTAATAGCAGAATTGCTAACGTTATTAATGTTATTGAAGACCTGTAAATTAGTATTACTACTAATATCAACTACAAGTACATGACTTCGACATACTAATTATGTCTGAGTTTAAAGTAAAAGATAATAGCCTCGCTATTTTGACGTCCTACCCTAATAGGCAGATACACTGTATTGCCTGTCGACTTTAATTTATCAACAAAAATGTTGATTTCAAACTAACTAATTTGTCACTGTAATGGCTGACAAGGAAATGAACATGCTTATTCAGCATGTGAATATAATTATTTTGTCTGCTAGACAATTTTTCCAAATATGGAAAAGCACACAATATGATTTTATTACAATTTAATTTTAGTAATTTTGTTACACATTCAGTGATGTCATCTTTTTTTACATCCAAACTGTTACCTATAAAGACAGTTACATTGTTGTTTGATTTATATACATTCTTTGTTACAGTTTTCATGATATGCTTTAAGATGACCCAGGCATACAATAATTACAAGTCGAATAACTCTGATTGCTATTTAATAATTTACCTAAACCTCTTCCAACACCATCTGCTAACATTGATTCCGAGACTCATCATGAGAGTTTTCATCGGATTCCAAGTATTGGGTTTCTGGTTGTAAGACCGGGTCGTCATCTTCCGAGTCCAGATCGCTGAACTCATGCTTACTTTCGTATTCCAACCACTCTTCTATTAGCTAGTCATGGTTTCTAAAAGTACCAGCTGAAGGTCTTTTGGAACCGTGTGGACGTTGGTTGTTACTTGAGTGAGGCATCTGAAAAATTAAGTTTAATATAAAATATATGCATTAGTTCAAAAAGATACTGGCTGAATATATATATCGGCTGAATAAATCCAACATGGTGGAAAAATAAATAAAAAATGGCGCGATTTTTATACCATGGTAAAACTATGATACTTCATATTTAGCAAGAAAAGTAAAAAAAATGGAAGTTAGAAAATTATAGCGATATGAATTCAACTCCAGATTAATAAAAAACAGCAACAAATGAAGTTGTTAATAACCTATTGCCGCAAAAGTCGCGGGATAAATATTAAAAGCTTATGAAATTTTTATTAAGTGGAGAAACCAAAGACGTGTAAAATCACTGCCCAATAGTGTTTTTTAACGGATTTCAGTGACATGTCCCAAAAATTAGACCATTTTTATTTTGTGGTCTATACGTATATATTTAATGTTAATGAAAAACTTTTTTACAAAAGAAATACTACCGATTTCCAAATAAGAAAACTACAAAGTGAAAAATTACTTTATTTTTAACTTTTTTTTTTGGTAGGTACCATTTTTTTGCGTTATGGACACCGACTGTCAAAAATGAAGTTATTTTTCGAGTGATTTGCCGTCATTTATGGAAGAGTTCTGTTGTATATCTCCGAAGTCCTTCATCAGATCCTTCACCAAATTAAAATCAAAACACACTCTTTCAAACAAAAATTGTTATTTATGCTACAAGTGCGGTAGGTGATTCCCGATGAGTGGTATTTTTATTCACGAGCGAGCGAAGCGAGTGATTGTATAAATCGACACGAGTCGGGAATCATCTTACGTACGTGTATCATACAACATTTTGCTATGCATTGTGCGAGGAAATACAAAAATATATCTGAACCAAGCAAGAAATTAATAAAATGGCGGGCTTATAAAAGCGCGCTCAGCATTTCCACAGATTAACTAATAGTTCCTCGGGCATATCTACTGCTCATGTGCAAATAGCTGTCACGTCGTAACGCAAAAAGGCACGAGCAAAATATACGTTCTGCCATACATATTTAATCAATATTTAAAATTAATTTATTGATCAAAATCTAAATCTAGAGTAATTAATAACGCCTTTAATTAAGTATTAGTTTTATTTTACGTTTTATATGAATGATGATAATCTGTACTTAACTAATTTGTAAATTTTCTCAAATAATAAAAAACTCTATGCGTCGGGCTGACGTTGGAGTTAAAAATTTAAAAAATACAGAAATGTAAAAAGCACTAGTGAAAAAAGTGACACTTGCCACACAGTTTGGCTGCTTGGAAAACGCTCTTTTCGAGGACATGCATTGAAAAACAATTTTCAAAATCGGTCCACAATCGACGGAGATATCGGTGAAAATACATAAAAAAAAGAAACTTACTCAAAGTCGAAAATAGAACCTCCTCCTTTTTGGTAAGTCGGTTAAAAAGCACAGTTCATACCAAGCACAATGCAGTTATAAAATAATACTTGGAGGTGCAGGCGTGTAAATAGCCGTGCCCTAGGTGCGGTATGAGAACTTATTACGACTTGTCACGTGGAGGCGTGCGAGTCCAACTTCGTCTATATGTAGCCTATAGGAAAGACACTGAGGACCATTCGACATGAAAACCAACGAGAAAATTGCAAATCGCTTACCGATGCCGCTTCAGGGTTAGTCGCTCCAGATGCTTGAAGATTCCCGTTATTCTTCCCTTCCTGGTGGCCACCAGAGTTCCAAATATCCAGTCAAACATACACTGTTGATATCTAGGCTGTTGTGATTATAACGTGCTGATGAGATTATTTTCAAATTAGGAAGAAAATCAAATTCGATGCTCAAATAGCGTGCGCGCTACGCGGATGAGTTTTTTAGACTAACTAGTGGTGGGAATATGTCATCGCAAACACATATACGATTCTGCTACTGTGGCGCCCTCTGCGAGTTTTCGGTTTTACGATAGCAAAATCTCGCAAGGCAGATGTCAAAGGTCTCCCAAGCCATCACATAGGCTCTTAATAATTAATATTATGCTATAGGCTTATATGGGGCGAATATCCGCCACACCAATACTTTAAATTAACATCGCTTCTAAAGCGGCTATCAGATGGGTACATGAGTAAAATGTCGAATGTGCTCACAGCTACGGAAGTATGAACATTTTTGAAATAATGAAGCATCTGACAATAAATAATTAGCATCAAGGGCAAGATTTAAGTATATAATCTAGACGTTGACACATTATGACCGGTATAAACACTGTACAGTGCAAGTGTTTAATTGAAGTTCATTGCCGGCCAAGTAGAATAACTACTTGGGACATATTTGAAGTTATTCTCATTACCCAGCAATGTATTCCTACTAAATACTTGCCCTAAACAATGTAAATACCAGCCATTAATATAATTTAATGTCTATAAATTATGTGTTAATTTGTGTATACCGTCGATTTTTAATCCTTTTTACAGATTGCTCTCATTTTTGGTATAAACGGTGCTTACAGAAAGAAGCTCAGTATTAATGAATATCACAATTGACAAAATTGAAATACATAACCAGATGCTGCTAATTGAAAATTATGAACACGAAAACAAAGAAAGACCGTCGTGACGAATTTTAAAATCATCATCATTCATCATAATCATTTCAGCCGAAAGACGTCCACTGCTGGACATAGGCCTCCCCCAGGCGAGTGATTGTATACATCGACACGAGTCGGGAATCATCTTACGTACGTGTATCATACAACATTTTGCTATGCATTGTGCGAGGAAATACAAAAATATATCTGAACCAAGCAAGAAATTAATAAAATGGCGGGCTTATAAAAGCGCGCTCAGCATTTCCACAGATTAACTAATAGTTCCTCGGGCATATCTACTGCTCATGTGCAAATAGCTGTCACGTCGTAACGCAAAAAGGCACGAGCAAAATATACGTTCTGCCATACATATTTAATCAATATTTAAAATTAATTTATTGATCAAAATCTAAATCTAGAGTAATTAATAACGCCTTTAATTAAGTATTAGTTTTATTTTACGTTTTATATGAATGATGATAATCTGTACTTAACTAATTTGTAAATTTTCTCAAATAATAAAAAACTCTATGCGTCGGGCTGACGTTGGAGTTAAAAATTTAAAAAATACAGAAATGTAAAAAGCACTAGTGAAAAAAGTGACACTTGCCACACAGTTTGGCTGCTTGGAAAACGCTCTTTTCGAGGACATGCATTGAAAAACAATTTTCAAAATCGGTCCACAATCGACGGAGATATCGGTGAAAATACATAAAAAAAAGAAACTTACTCAAAGTCGAAAATAGAACCTCCTCCTTTTTGGTAAGTCGGTTAAAAAGCACAGTTCATACCAAGCACAATGCAGTTATAAAATAATACTTGGAGGTGCAGGCGTGTAAATAGCCGTGCCCTAGGTGCGGTATGAGAACTTATTACGACTTGTCACGTGGAGGCGTGCGAGTCCAACTTCGTCTATATGTAGCCTATAGGAAAGACACTGAGGACCATTCGACATGAAAACCAACGAGAAAATTGCAAATCGCTTACCGATGCCGCTTCAGGGTTAGTCGCTCCAGATGCTTGAAGATTCCCGTTATTCTTCCCTTCCTGGTGGCCACCAGAGTTCCAAATATCCAGTCAAACATACACTGTTGATATCTAGGCTGTTGTGATTATAACGTGCTGATGAGATTATTTTCAAATTAGGAAGAAAATCAAATTCGATGCTCAAATAGCGTGCGCGCTACGCGGATGAGTTTTTTAGACTAACTAGTGGTGGGAATATGTCATCGCAAACACATATACGATTCTGCTACTGTGGCGCCCTCTGCGAGTTTTCGGTTTTACGATAGCAAAATCTCGCAAGGCAGATGTCAAAGGTCTCCCAAGCCATCACATAGGCTCTTAATAATTAATATTATGCTATAGGCTTATATGGGGCGAATATCCGCCACACCAATACTTTAAATTAACATCGCTTCTAAAGCGGCTATCAGATGGGTACATGAGTAAAATGTCGAATGTGCTCACAGCTACGGAAGTATGAACATTTTTGAAATAATGAAGCATCTGACAATAAATAATTAGCATCAAGGGCAAGATTTAAGTATATAATCTAGACGTTGACACATTATGACCGGTATAAACACTGTACAGTGCAAGTGTTTAATTGAAGTTCATTGCCGGCCAAGTAGAATAACTACTTGGGACATATTTGAAGTTATTCTCATTACCCAGCAATGTATTCCTACTAAATACTTGCCCTAAACAATGTAAATACCAGCCATTAATATAATTTAATGTCTATAAATTATGTGTTAATTTGTGTATACCGTCGATTTTTAATCCTTTTTACAGATTGCTCTCATTTTTGGTATAAACGGTGCTTACAGAAAGAAGCTCAGTATTAATGAATATCACAATTGACAAAATTGAAATACATAACCAGATGCTGCTAATTGAAAATTATGAACACGAAAACAAAGAAAGACCGTCGTGACGAATTTTAAAATCATCATCATTCATCATAATCATTTCAGCCGAAAGACGTCCACTGCTGGACATAGGCCTCCCCCAGGCGTCGCCACATTGACCGATCCCGTGTGTCTCGCATCCAGCGCCTTCCCGCAACCTTAACCAGGTCATCAGTCCACCTAGTGGGAGGCCTTCCAACGTATCGTCTTCCGGTTCGCGGTCGCCATTCCATAACTTTTCGGCCCCATCGGCCATCCGTTCTGCGAGCAATGTGCTCTGCCCACTGCCATTTAAGTTTGGCAATTCTTCGGGCTATGTCGGTAACTTTGGTTCTCCTGCGGATATCATCATTTCTGACGTGATCACGCAAGGAAATGCCGAGCATAGCCCTCTCCATTGCCCTTTGGGTGACTTTGAGCTTTCTGATAAGGCCCATTGTGAGCGACCACGTCTCGGTTCCATAGGTGATCACTGGCAACACACACTGGTCATAGACTTTTGTCTTGAGACACTGCGGTAATTTAGACGAGAAGAGACCACGCAACTTTCCGAACGCCGCCCAGCCGAGTCTAAGATTAGAGAATTTTAAAATGTAGTTCAGAAATACATGGCGCTGCGTCCAAGCTCTGTAAACACAAAGCGTTTTTTCTTAAATTACCAGAATGCAAAATGCACAAAACAAGCCATCGGCAGAAACAAATTAGGAAAATTGACTTATGAAAATGCCAGTTATCTGAAGGTTACATAGAGAAAAAGCCGATCAACATCACCACGTCCGTCTACTTTTCATGGAAATGCTTTGAAATTGAGCCCGCGCGTCTACCTATATCGTCTGATTCTGACAAAAATAATTATTATTTACAAATAAACCAAACAAATACTAGAATAAATGTCCCAAGTAAAAGTGAAAATTTCACTTTTAATAAATAATTATATGTTTAAAATGGTTGAGGAGAACATGAATTAAACTTGGTTTTCATTAACTCCAGTTTTTATTTTGAATAGGTAAATTTTATCACGATACTTAGATTGGTAGTTGAAAAAAAGAAGATTACGATCCTTGCTAAAGTGAGTAATTAATGCACTCGTGTATATTTAGTGCCCTTGCATGCGGTCGGGTACAAACATAACACTTGTGCATTAGTAACTCACTTTGCGCTCAATGCTGCTACAAATTGGCAAGTTGGAATCCTCATACCTTTGTTTATCAGCAGTAAACTCAGTGATGGAGTAGTAACATCTATCTAAAGGGAATTTAAACAAAGACCATTTAAAGGATCCCAGATACTCTTTAAATCTTATAGCTGCTGGTATACTGTTATATATTTTTGGGGCCATACCTTGGCCACACTTTTCCTGAAAAATTTGGTTTTATGAGAGGTAACATTAAATGTATTCTGATTAAGAGAGAATAAACACTCCCATTTCATATATTATTATGTACATAGACGGTGCAGTGAGAAGACTAAGTCCCTTAACAATGGTTTACAACTATCAATCGATTGTAATTTGATAAACGATAGCAAGCATTTATTATGAGATTTAAAAACAATGCCTTTGTCAGTGGAGATGCCCCAGAAAATGATTTCATACCTAATGGCAGAAGCCACTTAAGCATTATAAGCTATTTTTAACCGACTTCCCATAAAGGAGGAGGTTCTATGTTTGACATTATGTTTGTTTTTTTTTTTTTTTTTTGTGTTTATTCACCGATATCTCTGTCAATTGTGGACCGATTTTGATTCTTCCGATTTGAGTGAAATGATTTTTTTTGTTTGAAAAAGTATGTTCCGAAATTGGTCCCATTTTAATTTGGTGAAGATCTGATGAAGAACTTCGGAGATATACAACAGAATTCTTCAATAAATAACGGCAAATCTCTCGGGATTGCTGCAATCGCATGTCTGTTTATTGTTTATACCATTTCTTAACATAACATCACGCCAGTACTCTCATAAGGGGTATGCAGATCTCTCATTTCACCGGTTATGTTCAAGTTTCATGCAATCTATTCTGGCGTTATAGGTACCTTACTGACTTGCCTATTAGATAGGTACAACTAAAAAGGGAAAAATAAAAAAAAACTTTTTGCAAAAAAATACTACCGACTTCCAAATACAAAACTACAAAGTGAAAAATAACTTTATTTTTTGAAGTCGGTGTCTATAATGCAAAAAATTGGTACCTTTGAAAGACACCGACTTCAAAAAATAAAGTTATTTTCACTTTGTAGTTTTGTATTTGGAAGTCGGTAGTATTTTTTTGCAAAAAGTTTTTTTTTTACTGTAATGTGTTTAACCATTTTTGATAGTTTATACAGAGCATACGCAATTTGCATATGCTCTGTACAAACGTAGCTTCTTTGAAAATGCGTCGATATTTCCAAGTCAGATGACTGTCTATGTAAAGGCCCAAAAATAATGTGAGGACACTTTCAGATATTGCTACGTTACAATATTTTATATACAGTTTCGGTTTTATTGTTCTTTGATTCAATTTCATTATTTAAGTTTTGTTAAGATTTTGTTTTTTAGGGTAGTCAGAAGCTTGAGATCTGACACCAGTCTTGCCACAGGGTACCGTGTTACCCAGTTACTGGGTTGTGCAGGTCAGATAGGCAGTTGCTCCATGTAAAACACTGGTACTCAGCTGAATCCGGTTAGACGGGAAGCCGACCCCAATATAGTGTGGAAAAGGCTAGGCAGATTGATTGTTAAGATTTATTTTTAGATTAATATTAACTAACCTATTTATTAGAGTTAAGAGAGTTACCGCGGCCCTGGCTAAAGCAACTGAAGGAACAAGGGTGGGTTTTAGTTAGTTAAAGTCTGTCACGACCTCCCGCTTCACCCAGAGCGGCAGAAGTCATTGGATGATATCCCATACAAAAAAAAAGTACGTGACATGTATGTTTTTCAAATTTCGAGCTCGCACATAGCCTATCGAGCGCTGTGATTTGGGTGTGATAAGAGATATAAGATTGTATTAGGTTTAATGCAGTACCTGTAATCCCATAGCGCTCTAATTTGTTTAGCAGTACGAGTATAGCATGATCTACATTACCGAATGCTTTAGATATATCCATGACCAAGGCCACTACTGGAGTTCTAAGATCAACACTAGAAACAGTTTTCTTGATTACCTTATTAACACACAACACATTATTAATGGAATACCTTTCCTGAATCCAAATTATTCTCTGACTATGAGATCATGCTTATCAAAAAACGACGAAAGGCTATTGCTTTTTTCTATAATTTAAAAAAGAAAGTAGGAATAAGTGCTATCGGTCTATCCATGATACTTTTATCTTCTTTTTATGAATAGGTTTAATAACAGTTATATTTAATTTGTCTGGGAAATGGCCGTATTCAATGTAAATAGTTTTAAAGCAAACCGTAAATTTTATTTAATTCTCACTAAGACACTATATTTTGGAAATAATTTATTGTATCACTTATATTTAATGATTTTTCCAATTATTTAAACGTTATTTGTTCGTGTTGTGTCCCTATATTTAAAAGTATTTATCTTATCATCTATACTTCCATGTAACACTCAGATAACAATTTAGTTCTTGTTATTTACACTACTATATTTACATTTCAAATCATATTTCTTGTTTAAATGCGATTTAAATATATTTTTCGATAGAAATACTCAGAGACAATGTGGTGCGTGGCACGGCATTCGCACCATCTGTAATCAATATAAATAATTTAATTATATCATTATGGATTAGTTGAGATTAACCCAGATTTATTTTTATTGACTAGTGGAGCATCTATTCTCGGAACTGCAAGGCATCTCACAGACGTTAGACTGTGAACCTGACAAGCCCCTGTTCGAAACATTCTTGAGGCGTACCTTTGCTTGGCTTTTCCTTTACATTCCCTACAGTGACTTCGTTGGAACCGTTTTTTACGTAAGTTACTGTAATTGTATTAAAAAATTAAGTGTAGGCGGCAAAGAAGACTCTCTACGAATTGAGGTCTTGACTGATGTCCACGTCCATATAGATAGTCCCGTCAGCCTTCAAAGCAAAAGTGAAGAGTTTTCTTCTGGGTTCGCTTGTTTCAACATAGACCTCATTCATGCCTTTCTCATAGGCAAGATTGAGGTCAATAGCTAACTCAGTACAAAATTAAGAAAACTATACCAACATCGCGCCTGTATTTCCTGTATTATGGGTTAGGCAGAGGTGTACATATCGCAGGTTATGTTTAAGTGTTCAGATATTATAACTTTGACTTTCCAATTGCAAATTAAGTGCGAGTCGGATTCGCGCACGTAGGGTTCCGTACCACAATCGCAAAAAAAGGGCAACAAAAATTCATGTTTGGTGTATGGGAGCCCTATTAAAATAATATTTATTTTATTCTGATTTAGTATTTGCTGTTATAGCGGGAACAGAAATACATAATTTGTGAATATTTCAACTGTCTAGCTATCATGGTTCAGAGATACAGCCTGGTGACAGACGGACAGTGGAGTCTTGGTAATAGGGTCCCGTTTTTATCCTTTGGGTACGGAACCCTAAAATTCGAAGTAGTGACTACTTAATGTCTCTTTCCAATTTGAACTTTTATAGTAAGTTATGTTATGTTTTGCAGTTTTTCAACTTTCAATGCACGTTCAACTGGAACTTTATCGACGTGTTCGTCATCTGTATGAGTATGTACTTGACATCGAGGCTCAACCAAGTCAATCAGAGGATTATTGCTGCTAAAGATAAGGTATTTATTTGTGACACAATAAAACATAATAGTCAATAATTATGTATGCCTTTCACATGCCTAGGTCAAGATTTATAATTAGATTTTATTAAAGTACTCCTCTACCTAAGGTGGAGAATCGGCTGATGAAGTTTGTATGAGTTTGCTGGATTATCTATAGTTATTTTACAATCTTGCTTCCTTTGCTTACTATTGTGAAATATGTTCTTCGCAACTCGCTCATCATCAAACTATCTGAAAACGTGAATGTCGTTCAAGGAAACAACATTGTAAACGAAAAAAATTGAAACCATTACATGGTTACGACACCCAGTATTGCAGAAACTACGTGAGGAAGAATAATTTCCAATTTTAATACCTGCCAATCTACAAGGGCAGAGTGACCTATAATTTTCAAGGCCACAGGCTGCTAGTTATGGTATATCACTTTTATTGAATCTTTGTTTTTCCAGAATGTGACATCATCATTCTGGCGCACAATGCGTGAAGACTACAGCAGGTCGGTCAACCTCGTCCGTTATGTGGACAAGATCATAGGAGGCATAGTCTTCATGTCTTTCGCCAGCAACCTGTTCTTCGTCTGCTCTCAGCTGCTGAATACTCTTGCGTGAGTACTTCCAGTTGATTCGGGATGTAAAACTATCTCTGATATTATACTGTCATACAACGGTGAATACTTTTTACCTACCCACGGATGGATGACAGGTTATGTAAAAGAAGAGCAGGTCCAGAAGCAAGAAAGTTATTAATTCGGACCTTATCTTATACTAGCGGAAGCTTTGCGGTTTCACCCGCGTAGATCCCGTCCCTATGGGTATACAGGGATATAATAGCTTATGCCACCCAGGGATAGTGTAGATTCTCAACGGTGAAAGAATTTTTGAAATCGGTCGAGTAGTTTTTAGGTTTATTCGTTACATACAAAAATCCAAAAATACATATCTTTCCTCTTTATTATATTAGTATACAAAAACCTTAATAAAACTGATTATTACAGAGGAGGAATAAAATCAACTCCAAGATGCAGACCTGATTCAGAAGCCGATCGCAGGTAACATCACATACTTCACACGTTAAAAGTTATCTAAAGTACCTAGACAAAGCGTTATTCTATCAGCAATAATGACTGTCTTTCCAGAATATTTGGCATTTACCACGTGTCTACTCAGTATCGATGTCAATTTCAGTCTTACAATCACATACTTCCCAAAATCACATTATAGACTTTTTGACGATTGCCATCTTCTTATAGAACTTTGTCTATGCCCTAAGCTGGAGTCCATTATTGATTTTGTTTGTTATTGCAGACTTCTCGGCGGTTACGAGCATTCGATCTACTTCGTGTATTCTTTTGCGTTCTTGATCGTCAGATCTCTGACTGTGTCACTGATTGCGGCTAACGTTCACGCTGCCAGCTTGGAGCCAGCATATTCGCTGTATGATGTGTCTTCAACTAATTATTGTGTTGAGGTAAGAATCAATAGTATCTTGTGTAATTTCCTAATATGGATAGACATTTTCTAAATACCAAGGATAATCTGATGAAATCGGCAGGCGTGACGTTGGACGTCTCTTAGTTAGAAGGACCGACAACCACAAAATGGTAGCTGTGATAGACTGGATGCGGAAGGCAAGGGACCGGGTTTTGTGGCAAAGCTTGAGAGTGACATATGACCAGCAGTGGACTGTAGTGAGCTTAGTTGATTGACCTAGAGAAAGGCTTCTCTGGTAGTTGACACTACCAACACCAAATTTTCAGCTGATGCGTTGTTATTCATAGATTTATACCCTCCCAAAACTTTCCGAATCTCCAACTGCGACAATCTTGTTTTTTTTACCAAATTCATTCGGTTCACCCTTGTTTGGTATAACAACTTTTGATGTAATGTTACTAATGCGAACAACGTTTAAGAAAATAATCAATTTGTATAATATCGTTTAAAATAATTTTCATTTTATCCATTATTTATTTGCGATAACAACATTTGCGCTATTGATCAAAAGGTATAATGTTCAATTTGAGAATTCGATAATTATGGTCAATGTAGTCCGAGAGCGAGCGAAGCGAGCGAACCGAGCTTAGGGCACCACGACAGGTTAGGTTCGAAGGAGATGACGGACAGGTTAGTTCGCTCGCTTTGCTCGCTCACTTCAGCTCCCGTCATTTCCTTCGTGTTAGGTTACTTTAGATCCTGCAGACAGAAATAGTCGACTTTACTTAGTAATTACACATCAAATCTCTTCACAAAAATTAGTGCATTTGAAAATTCGGTCAAATGACATTATTTCAAAGAAAAAATATGCTCAATAAAAATCTACCAATTAATTATTCGGTCAAATGAATAATTATACGAAATTACTTTATTGTAACTAAAATTTGCCGGAGGGATTTTCGACAAAACGTTGTTATACCAAACAAGGGTGAACCAATTTATTCCACCACAGAAAAGTACTGCAAACAAACATCTACTTACGAAACTTTGCCAAACTGGGAAACTATTAAGTAAGAAGATTAATTATGTCACAATAAAATTATGTACCGAAGCACTGCGGTTATCCAATTTAAGATCAGAGCCAGAGGCTCGTGACAACGTGACTTTTCGACAAACGTCAATTCTGTCAGAAAAAATTATTTTGCTTTCTTTCTTAGGATTTTCGAAAAGTCTGAAACATAAGGGACGAGAGCTATCAAAAATCCACGTTTCGCTATTAAAATGTGTTGGCATGCATATGATTTGATTTTATTCGGTCCATGGAAGCAATGGCTTCTGATATTAACGCCCTTCTTGTAAACCCAAAATTATGAACCTTAAAATAATAATAAAATAACAATCTCCCACTTGATGAGGATATTAATTAAGTATTTACGTACAGAATAAGTACCAAAATATGCAAGAGAGATGATGTGCAAGGTAAATCAAGGTCAAAATCGCATTACAACACAATTACAAATGCAAGTATTTCCCTGTCAACCGGTTTTCTCCCTACCTCTGACTAACAGGAAGCCCTTTCCTTTTGTGGGCTGAGTATGGTATGCGATTATTTCTCCTGTTTTAAACATTTTGCAAAGATGGACCTTTTGTCCCCTTTATTTAGTAAAGTTCGTTATTATTGCAGGTGGAGAGGTTTCTGGACCAGATGCATGGAGACACGGTCGCACTGACTGGCCTCCAGTTCTTCCATGTCAAGCGGGGATTAGTGTTGACGGTAAGAACAAGTTTTATATGTACTGTTACAACTGTGTAGGTCATAAGACTTGACTTAATTTCCCAAAGTAGTGGACTGAGGTATAATTATATTTTGCCTCAAAATTACCATTTCTTATATTTATTATTTTTTAAAGAACATATAAAAATTAGCAATTAGGTCTATTTTTGAAAATCCACACGTGACTCTAAACTTTCAAAAGATCCTATTTAACTGAGAGTGCTTCCAAAACGTCTCAATTATATTAATACAATTCGGTACCAAGTACAGTTGTGTATTGTCTGTAAATTGTTGCTATGAAAACGTGGGGCGGGGCGGGGGTGAAATAACTTATTTTTCCAAATATCTAAAATAATATTTTATACAATTTAGTTACACAGAAGTTCTTTGTCAGTCTGTCACGTAACTAAGTAAAGATCGCCACATAGTGCCTTTTATTTATACAACCACAATGTTGCAATGAACCGGAGAGGATTATTTCAAATCTTCTATATTTGTAACTCACGTAAACTTTTGTTCAAGAAAGTTGCTCAACTTATGCAGGTGTGACTGTTCATAAATAACCCTACTGTTGGCTGATAACATTTTCGTTTTTCCTAAAATGCCCTACATTTAGAGTTAACGTTTGAGAATCTGTGCCCCGCCAGCCGCACAGATTTGTAAGTTTCGTCTAGTCCTGACTGGACACCTTTCCACCGATTATAAGTGAATTCCAAAAAATGTTTTGTTTTGGAAATTCACAGTTATACAATTATAAGTTCGAAGAGGTTCAGAAAGATAAAATATAACTAAGGTGGTATAAACTAAATTGTTGTAATTAACTAAAACTTGTGTGAGAAACCATGATAGTGAATATACATTCAAGAATGAATACAAATATAAGTAACTAATTTGGCAGAGAGTTTTAACTCAAGAAGTAACTGGAGTTGATTAGACCAAATCTCCTACAGGCCCGGCCTCAAAAGCGCTCAATCCTTCATCATTTCCTAATGTTTTAGCTGGTAAGAAGAAATTATGAAACAGACTTCCCAGCACCCTTTTCTGTCCGTTAGCCATAAGGACTATATAAGTAAAACAATAATGATAAATGAAGTTAATTAGACAAAAAGGTTGCAAAGTGCATTATTTACCTAACGGAAATACAACGATAGGAGCGCTACGCTTGCTTTGAGAAATACATTACTTTGAATTGCGTTAATGAGTTCTTTGACAATAGTCTAGATTCCCACCCTAGTGACGAGAGACCGCTTTACAGCAGCAGGCACGTCGTACGTGTACTGCTGGTACTAGAACGCAAGTCCTAGAGAGGACTCGCAACGGTCCCAGCAATACAAGTTTCCCTATGCTTCAGAATGCCTTACACAATCCTAAACAGCGGACAGTTTTGTGCCTAAGTGCTTCTGCGATTGAGCGAGACATGCTTCCTGAATTACAGGACGCGCGCTTTAATAAATAGCTCTATCTTGATCTACTCATCCCTTTCTAAAACAATGCAAAACTATTGTAAGCGTACCGCATCGTCGGTCGGTAGTAGAATTCATTGCGATCGATATTGTTGCACGCCGAAGTGGATTAAGTCGTCACTTTGCACTTCTTTAAATTCCTCATTTTCAAGGTTGCTTCAGTGTAATTGGCAGCCGTGCGACGTCAACAACGGGGCGTTTCCACTGGGCATCCAATTACGTGTCTCGCTAAATATTATATTTGTTTGTTTTAGTGGATGGCCCGAAGGCCAGGTGTGATTTAACGAGACACGATCCTAACATTCATTAAAACGAAGATAACCCCAGTTTGTGATGTTCTTCAATAACTATCCCCTTTAGTTTGCGAGTGTACATAAATCAAGCGCAATGCTAAGAGTCCTACAGTCAGTCGGTCCACAATGAAAGGCACCATCGCTAACGTTTGGTTGATTTATGTCCATAAAAGTTACCAGTTAGCAATGTATCATAAATAGGCCCTAACTTGTTACGAGTATTATTTCGGTTTTGCCTTCTACAAGTAGTGTGGCGGTCTTTGTATCAGGTCTCTATCGTCAACAGTCAGGTTAGTCTTTTTTGTAAAAACCCCATAGAAGGCATTCTCCGAGTCCCTAGAACCAAACGCAAGCGTCCATTCAAGTCAATGATAGGACCAAGGAGAGATAGGGTACTTAGCTCTCACCCTTTCAGCCACCAACCCTTTCAACAAACTTACGTGCCTTGTTCACATCCTTCACCTGATAATGTAAACTGTATTTAACCCAAAAATAATCTATAATACTCAACGTGGCCCTTACTTCCATCGACTCGCCAAACAGTTTCTTACGCCCTATTCACATCAATGTCATTATAACCTAACGTATTTTAACTAAACTTAAATACTAAACTAAACTTGAATTAGTTAGATTAATTAACACATTCAGCACCTTTCCTAATACCACTCCGGGTGCTTGCTGCAAACTTTCAATACTAATCGAAGAATTTATATTAGAATCATAGCCATGACTATACTATCTTCCTCATGAAACTAAATTTAATTAAAGTGGAGACTTACTCAATCACACTAGCACTCACTCACACAATATTGATAACCATTACCATTACCAATATTGATATTGATACGAGATTAAATTACATTATAATTAACTTAATGATTATCACTCGTTTTTACGATAGTTACAACGACACGACTCTCGCCCACTGGTTCCAGAGCTCCTCTCCCTATGTCTCCCTAACACTGCGGTCTCTCTAGGTCCATTGGCTTCCCAAACTACCTGCCCTCAGCGATCCTTGTACCTCACCCCCCGGACCTCTGCGATTCCTCCGACAACCTTTCAAATTACTGCGATATTCTGTACTCACGGTTTCACAGCTGCAAGGTCATTTTTATTGCAGTTTTCGTACAACTTCTTAATGATTTTAAGAAATTGTAATGGGTCAGCTTAGAAATCGGATATTTTAAGTCTCTTTAGAATTTCTCAATGGCTCAATTATTACTTTTGTCTTGACTGCTTGTACATTAAAAAGGCAACAGTTCAGTATTGTTTGAATATTTTAAAGGTCTTTTTTTCATCTCGATGTACTAATCAAAGAGACTTACTTTGGTATGCCAATAATGATAAAAGAGATCCAATAAAACGAGTATTATAACCCCAGCACGCCGTTTTACACAAGCGTCATAATGTTCAAAATTCAAAAACGCTCCGTCAATGGATTTGATTCTCTTTGTCCGTAAAAACGATACTTCGCGTGTTCTTTTTTCGAAAATAATGGTAATATTTCCATGCATGTTTGAGAAAGATTATTTGCAGATTTTTTGACAAAGGCTGAACGTTATCACAAAGTACGTAAGTGGCGGCGCGCCGCAGACAGAGAGGCCATTACGAACAAAGCTTCATTTTGCACACAAACATTGACATTGCAATTTTACAGGGAATATTGGGCAATATTGGACCGAGCTCAGTCGCGGCTGTCACGAGTGCTTTGTGCGGGCGTTTGTCTCGTCGCGTCATTCATACATAAAGTACTGTAATGAGGTTGCATTGGCTGGGTTAACTTTATTAATTGTTAAATACCGAATATACATTAAATTCATTCTTTCATTCATTTTTAAGTTATAAAGGTCATACATTTTTTCAAGACGACAAGTTAGAAATTCATTATCTAGGAAAATAAAAAATTATTATAAGTCCATAGATGAAATTGGAAAGGCTATAAAACTTGTTAAAATAACATGGTTTAAGTCATCCAGCTCACAAATACGTTTTCTCCGACTGCACAGCATAATTTTCTTCTTGTTTAAGTACATTATTTTAATTCGCTTCTTATACAGTCAGGTATTTTGATATTATTAACGTTTTTGTCACATTTATATTTTTGTCGAGCTTGGTGCTTTTCACATTTTAATGTTTTTAATAAGATCATTATTACACCATTGTTACGTCTAGTTACCATCCAATCTTGGTCGTATCTGGAGTCGAGATCTTTAATGGATATTTGATGCTTTTTCTACCCTCCAAGGCATGTAAGCATCATATGATGTATGTTTTGACGAATCGATTTATATTATTATTTCATTTATTTAACTTTGTACACACTTTATATTTACATTACCAGCCCATTGTGCTGCTCGATGAGGTGGGCAAGCTCTTTGAAAGAGTTATTGCAGACCGCCTCATCAGGCGGCTGGTGTGGGTGGGGCCGGATCTGGCAGAGAGCCAGTTTGGTTTCCGCAGAGGGCGCTCTACGGTGAACGCCATCATGCGCGTGCGAGCCCTCACGACGGGGGATGCAGTGGCCCGGGGTGGGGTCGTCTTGGCGGTGTCTGTAGACATCGCCAACGCCTTCAACACCCTGCCATGGAGCTGCATCAGGGAGGCACTCCAGCATCAACGGATGCCTCCCTACTTCAGTCACGTGGTCGAGGCCTATATGACGGACAGGGCCGTCATCTACCCCAGTCACCAGGGAGAGTGGAACCGGCAAGAGATGTCGTGCGGTGTCCCACAGGGATCGATCCTGGGGCCGCATCTGTGGGACATCGGGTACGACTGGGTGACTGGTCTCCCTAGTGGAGTCAGCGTGGTAAGCTACGCTGACGACACGCTGGTCCTGGCGCAGGGAAGTTCACACCAGGTGGCGGCTGAAAACGCGACACGTGGGGTTGCGACAATCGTCGAGAGGATCCGGCAATTGGGACTCGAGGTAGCCCTGCACAAATCCGAGGCCATGTGTTTTCACGGGCCTCGGAACGCGCCACCACTCGGATCCCAAATAACGGTAGGAGAGGTTCACATCGACGTCGGGTCGACAATGATGTACCTGGGACTCGTCCTCGACAGCCGGTGGAATTTCGTGGAGCATTGCCGACGTTTAGCTCCCAGACTGGAGCGGGCGGGGGCTGCCCTCAAGCGGCTGCTGCCCAATCAAGGGGGTCCAAACGCCTCCTACGAAAGGCTATACGCGGGGGTCGTGCGGTCCATGGCCCCTTGCGGGGCACCGGTATGGGCGCGTTCCCTGAGGCGGCGACCAGCCCGCCAGTTGGTCCGGGGATATCGCACGGTCTCCGGTGAGGCGGCGAGCCTCCTTGCTGAATTGCCGCCATGAGATCTGGCAGCAAAAGTTCTCGCGCAAATATGGAAGTGGCGCGAGGAGGCGAAATGCCGGGGCGAAACTCCGTTGCCGCGACAAATCGCGGCTCGGCGGACAGAGCTCCGACAGGATCTCATGGTGACATGGAGTGGGCGATTGTCTCAACCCAACGCTGGGCCCGCCACAATTGCGGCGGTAAGGCCCCTCTTTGAGGAGTGGCTTGAGAGGCGTCATGTCACCCTCACCTTTCGCCTGACGCAGGTCCTCACCGGACACGGCTGTATCGGGAGGTTCCTGTTCAGGATAAGGCGGGAGTAAACGCCCGGGTGTCACCATTGTGAGGATCGCCCAGAAGACACGGTAGAACACACGGTGGAGGTCTGCCCCGCTTGAGCGGAGCAACGCCGTGTCCTTGTAGAGGCGATCGGTGGTGGCGACCACTCGCGTCCGGCCCTGGTCCAGACCATGGTACGGAGCAAGAGGGCATGGGAAGCTGTCACCTCCTTCTGCGAAGCAGTAATGCTCGCAAAGGAGGAGGCAGAACGCGTGTTATAGTGTGTGTCGGTAGTGCATATGTGTAAGTGTGTGTGTACGTAGGCGTCACTCCGGCCGCGTAGCATGTAAGCTAGTTTTTAAGCAGACTCTCCTACCTTGTTCATTCGACAACATGTACTAAAAGTTATTATATTTTTATTGTCTGAAAAGTTGTTTCTTTATGAAAGCTCGCCGATTGCCCAATAACCATAATTGGCGCAGTCGACAGGATAAAGTTGAAGAAAAACCGCGTTTTTCAAAAATCAAAAACAAAGACTTTTCTCAACATTTGAAACCGTGTTCCTACTGTGGTTTTCGGCGAGAAGAACGGAAGTGGCTTCAATCATGAAGTTGTGGACCTGGGCCTTCATCACATCGTAAGTCCAGATTCTTTTGATTGTTGGTGGATTTAATATACCTTTTATTATATTTTTTTAGAGAACTTCAGAAAAAGTAATAATTTTTGTTTTGTTTATTTTTGTATTGAATAGGAGAGATCTCAATTTTTTATTTTTTTATTGAATTTTATTTTTTATACTGTGTATTTGTGTGTGTTGTCGTTGTTTATAAAATATCGCAAGGCGAATAATATATTTTGCAAAATGGATTTGCAAAAGTTATCTTGTATTAAAACCGCTTTAATGATTATCCCTAAATATGATGGGAACCCGAATCAATTACACAGATTTATAGAAACATCCGAAACTATATTAACACAATTTTATGACAGAACTGCCCCGGATTGTTTTAACAATTCCATTATTTTACACAATATTTTAAACAAATTGGAAGGAAAAGCCGAGGAAATAGTTAATATTAACGGTGTTTCATCATGGGAACACATAAAAGCCGTATTGCTAAAAAATTTGGGGACCAAAGGGATGAAAATTCGCTGAACCGTGATTTAGTTAATATGAAGCAAGAAAACGAATCTGCTCAGGAATATTACAACCGTTGCATGAACATCTTGAACACTATTATTAATTACGTAAACCTTCACGAAACAGTTGATGCTGTAAAGGATTGCAAAAGGAACTTTTTCCAAGCTCAAACCCTTAAAACTTTTCTAGCAGGGCTTAAGGAACCTTTTGGCACGACTATAAGAGCCATGCGCCCTGTAGATTTACCCACAGCTCTTAATTACATTAAAGATGAAGAAAATATTAGGTATGTACAGAAAAGTAACAATTTTTCCATGGTAAATAACAACAAGCCTTTCCAGAATAATAATAATAATTCTAGAAATTTGCCTTTTCCAAATTTAAACAAACCCTTACAACCTCATCAAAATTTCAAGTTCAATAATCCACAACCTTTCAAACCGTTTACACCTTATTTTAACAGGAATAATAATAATAGTTTTGTCGCATCGAAACCTTATTTTAATAAGCCAAACTTTAACAATAATACCTGGAATAGACCACATAACCCATACCAAGCGTTGCAGCAGAACTTTAATAAATCTAATACTAACAATAAACCGAATACCCAATCTAAACCTGTACCCATGAGTGGAATATCCTATAATTCTGCAAATATTCCATTAAGACCATCAGTACCTAATTATCACAGTACACAGTATCCGGAGGCAACAATGTGCAATCAATTCGAAGAATTACACATGCTCGAGACTAATCCAAACAACTCCCACGCCGAGCACAGTTGCGACGTACCTTGTATTGATAAGGATGATCCGTATGCAAATTATTCCTATGGGAATAATAATGAATATAATGAACTTGATAATGACAATTCACAATATTGGCCTAAACAGGATGATCCAAATTTTCACCAGGGTTCGAGTGCCAAACCCGAAACTTGATGGAAATAAATATTCATACAAAAAGACAATTGCCGTTTATCGAAATTAATGAGCCACCCCTTAAGTTATTAATCGATACTGGTGCCAATCAGTCATTTTTGTCTCCGGAGGTAATTGAAAAACATTTTCAAAATACGCCCTTAATTTATGAACCATTTTCTGTAACAAACTTAAATTGTACCACTGACAATAACTACTCGATAGAAATACCAAGCTTTCCTGAATTCAATGAAAAATACCCCTCAAAGTTTTATATTTATAAATTTCATAATGTTTTTGATGGTTTAATTGGCTATAGAATGCTGGCAAAATTGGAAGCAAACGTTGACCTGCACAATAAAAAGTTAATTACGCCGAACGCGGAAATACCTATAAAAGTTCTAAATTCCGGAATTAATAATCTTTTTGAAGCTCTAGTTAGGTCAAATTCGACGATATGTGTAAAGGTACCCGTTAATATTCAGCGTGATGATATATTCATACCCGAGACTTATATAAACAATTGTTATATTCCCGCGACGATAACACAGTCGGAGTCAGGTTACGCATACCTCGAGATAGTGAATCCTACTAAGAATGATATCATCGTAACCTTAGTTTCGCCACTTAAGGCGCAGACAATTCACAATAATTATGATATATTTCATTTTGAATCTATCAATAAAAATGAACAAGACATTGATTCTTTGGTTCGCACTGGTCATTTAAATTTGGAAGAAAAGTTTAATTTACTAAAACTATGCCGCAGTTACAATGACATATTTTACACCGAAAATAGTCCTTTAAATTTCACTAACCAGATTAAACATCAGATAAACACTAAAGATGATATTCCTATTTTTACACGATCCTACAGGTATCCTCATGTTCACAAACAGGAAGTAGAAAAATAAAATAACTGAAATGTTACGTCAAAAGATTATAAGACCTTCAAATAGCCCTTGGTCTTCACCTATTTGGATAGTACCGAAAAAACAAGACGCCTCTGGCAAAACAAAATGGCGTTTGGTGATTGATTTTAGAAAACTCAATGAGAAAACTGTGAGTGATAGATATCCAATTCCAAATATCAGCGATATTTTAGATAAATTAGGCAAAAGTCAGTATTTCACTGTTTTAGATCTAAAATCAGGCTTTCATCAGATTGAATTACATCCCAAGGACATCCCAAAAACCGCCTTTAGTATTGATGATGGTTATCGCGGTCATTACGAATTTTTACGCATGCCTTTTGGCTTTAAAAACGCCCCATCGACTTTTCAACGGGTCATGGATAATGTTTTGCGTGGGTTCAAAAATGTGACAGTTTATATGGATGACATAATAGTATACAGTTCATCATTACAAGAACATATCCTTAATTTAGAAGCCGTTTTCCAACGTCTTAGAGAATCTAATTTTAAAATACAGCTTGACAAAACTGAGTTTTTAAAAAGGGAAACTCCCTTCCTAGGTCATATTGTAACAGCCGACGGCGTAAAACCGGATCCAAATAAAATTAAAGTCATTCAACAATTTCCTATACCACAAACTACCAAGGAAATTAAGTCCTTCCTTGGGTTAGTTGGTTACTATCGGAAGTTTATACCGAATTTTGCCCATCTTGTTAAACCACTAACATCTTGTTTAAAAAAAGGAGCTAAAATTCAACTTACCCCTGAATACGTTAATTGTTTTAAACATTGTCAAAATTTACTCATTAATGATCCTATTCTTCAATACCCTAACTTTGAAAAAGATTTTAATTTGCGTACAGACGCCTCAAACGTTGCCCTAGGCGCCATACTATCACAAGGGCCTATAGGAGCTGATAAGCCGATTGCATATGCATCGCGGACTCTAAACGATACCGAAACAAAATACAGCACCATAGAAAAAGAGCTGCTGGCTATTGTATGGGCCACCAAATATTTCCGACCGTATCTATATGGAAGGAAGTTTTACATTATTACGGATCACAAGCCTCTACAGTATTTGATGAATATAAAATAACCCAATAGTCGTTTAACGAGGTGGAGGTTGCGTTTAGAAGAATTTGAATATAACATCATATACCAAAAAGGAAAAAGTAATACAAATGCCGACGCTCTATCTAGAATAGAAATACACAATAATGAAATTGAATCTACGTCTTACAGTGATGACGATGACTTACCGTTATCAATGTTTGTGAATCAGTCAAAAAAAGAACCTAACACTGAAATCGATGACGATAGCACCATCCATACTGAATTAGAAAACCCTGTCTTAGAAATCCCTATCTCTGATAAAAATGTAAATACCTTTGATAATCAGCTATTTTTAGATTTCGTACATCATTCGCCCACAAATACTAAAACCGTTAATATCTTTCCCGGCAAAAAAAGAATATTAGCTCAAATAAATGAAAATGATTTAGAAAAAAGTATTGTTACTTTATTCAAAGAACAGCTAACACCAAATATTAAATATGGTATATATCTACCAGATGTTAAATTTATTCCATTGATTACAAAAACACTTCAAAGGGTATTTCAAAATTCCGCTTATAAATTGTTTTTTTGCAAGTCTAAAACCGAAGATGTAACCTGTCCAGATAAACAATACTTAATAATTAAGAACTACCACGAAGGAAAAAGTAATCACCGTGGCATTCAAGAAATTGAACAAAGAATTAAATTACAATATTATTGGCCTAATATAAAACATCAAGTCACAGAATTCGTAAATAATTGTAACAATTGTCAAACTTGTAAATACGAGAGAAATCCAAGTAAACAAAACTTTCAGATAGTTCCTATACCTGAAAAACCTTTTGAGGTATTGCATATTGATACTCTTACCGTAAATCGACAAAAATTCTTAACAATTATAGATGTATTTTCTAAATATGCTCAAGCATATCCTCTAGAGTCAGTAACAGGAATAAATGTGATAAATGCATTGTCTATTTTTATTTCACACCACGGAGTACCAATTAGCATTACCACAGATCAAGGAACCGAATTTAAAAATTTACCCGTACAAGAATTTGCAAGCCTACATAAAATTAAGTTACATTTTATCAGTGTAAACAATCCTCAGTCAAATGGAGCTATTGAAAGATTCCATTCCACTATATTAGAACACATCCGTGTGTTATCTGTTACTCAACCTACCTTATCCACTAACCAGCTAATGCTATATGCTGTTATAGGATATAATAATAGTATTCACTCAGTAATTACACAAAAACCTATTGATGTCATTAATGGGCATTCAAATAGTCGTGACCCATTTGATATAAATTTGGAAGCTACTTATCTTCAGAACTATGTAGTTAGGCACAAGGAAATTACCAAACAACTATACAATGAAATAAACAAAAAAAATACTCTGTAACCGGACTAAAACTATACAGAATACTAATCAAGACCGCGAAGAACCCATTTCTTACGAAGAGGGAAAGGCGTTATATATAAAAAACCCGCTAGCCGTTAGGCATAAGACAAAACCTCGTTACTTAGGTCGTAGAGTGAAGAAGAATTTAGGTTTAAAGGTCATAGACGATAAGAACATTGTCCACCACAAACGTATCGTGAAGAAGCCTCTAAGACATCAAAATGTCTTGTTGCAGGATTCCGATAATAATCCGGGCTGTACAAGTCGTGACTACGAAGTTAGTGGACAACCCTGGGATACTCCCTTTTAAGTTAGGTAGTGCTAAGTTTATTAAAACTGAACATACGTTCATACATTATTACGAGTTAGATAGGATTAAAGATAGTATTAGAAGTATAGAAGGCTATTTAGATACTTATATAGAGTACATAAAGTCAGCCGACCCAATTTATTTTGGCGATACTTCATTAGTTATTAATCAGATCCTTATTAGCATGTTAGAAACAATTTATGATAAGTTCAACACTATGTATAAACACCCGAGAAATAAACGTGGGCTTATCAATGGTTTGGGTTCCATCATAAAATTTATCACCGGTAATCTCGATCACGAAGACGCATTATTTTATAGTAAAGCCATAAACATTTTGCAAAATAATCAAAATAGTTTGAAAGATAAATATAATGCTCGCATTACCTTAAATAAACAAATTTTGCAAACTTTCAATATGACCTTGTCTACTATTGTATCAAATGAGTTCAAAATACATATTAAACTAAATGAAATCATGTCTAATGTTAATATGACTAATTTTAGGATAAGAGATTTTATTAAAATAAACAGTTTGTTTAATTTGTTAAAAATCAATTTACAAAATATTTTGAATTGTATTACAACATTAGAAAATGCTTTGAGTTTTTCCAAATTATCAGTAACTCATCACAGTGTAATCAGTTCACAAAATATTAATTTCATGTTTAATATTCTAAGAAACCAATATGAACCTTCTGAGTTGCTTGTACATGAGAACACTGAGATAAGAGACTATTATGATATTATTGAGTGTGGTTCCTACTATGTAGATAATGTAATTGTATTTATTCTGAAGTTCCCTATTTTGCATTTAGATACTTTCACTTATTATCATCTATTTTCTACTCCAACATTTAATAATACAATATTAATTCCACCTAAACCATATCTGGCAATGAATAGTAATATTTATCACTATATGGATGGAGAATGTAAAAGGTTCCAGGAAATATATTATTGCCCAGAAGCCGACCTAATAGCCACTTCGAAACCAAACGTTTGCATTTACCAACTGATATTGAAACAAGAAATATGCAGCAGCTGCAGCTTGGTACAATTTAAAACAGGAACAGAGATAATTCAAAAGCTGGACGATTTTCATTATATTCAGTCATTTATAAAAGAAACAAGGATCGAGTATAAGTGCGATCAGGAAGCGTACCAATCTTTACTCTGCACTTACTTATTTGAGGTGCCTGAGGGATGCACTGTTTCTACAAAGTTAAACCACATAAAGAATTACAAAAATCTGATAAAAGGTACACCTATAAAACTTTTGTCTTTTCCGGTATTTAAAATCAATATTGAAAACAAAGAAAAGCCGTTGTTATTGGAAAATGTCCCACTAAAACAAATCAATAAATTACAGAATTTAATTGAGAAGGAGAATATTCTAAACCTGGATGCCCTGCAAGATAAAAGTTATCACTATTGGACCGTACCTATATATACGGTACTGTGTATTATTGGATTGTTTGCTGGCATATTATATTCAATAAAAAGACATAAGAGGAACCAGGAAACGTCAGTAGTCCAAACAACAGACGGAGGCCGCACTCAACCCTTCTTCTTGGGAGAAGAAAGGGCTTCGAACTAGTGCGGGAGGTGTTATAGTGTGTGTCGGTAGTGCATATGTGTACGTAGGCGTCGCTCCGGCCGCGTAGCATGTAAGCTAGTTTTTAAGCAGATTCTCCTACCTTGTTCATTCGACAACATGTATCAGTTATTATATTTTTATTGTCTGAAAAGTTGTTTCTTTATGAAAGCTCGCCGATTGCCCAATAACCATAATTCGCGTGAGGGAGACGCAACGGAGGCGCTTAAAGACAAGGCCCGAAGTGTGCTCAAAGAGATGTCAGCAAAATTGACGGGGTCCATTAGGGCCGATGCCTGTCTGGGTCGCGGATAAATTTGAAAAAGTGTTACCGCGGCCCTGGCTCAAGCAACTGAAGGAACACGGGTGGGTTTTAGTCAGTAAAAGTCTGACACGCCCTCCCGCTTCATCCAGAGCGGGAGAAGTCATAGGACGATTTCAAAACCAAAAAAAAAAAGATTTTCTCACAATCTTTTCCTTCACCGTTTTCAGTGATTTCCAAGAAAACATAAATGGTAAGTACATAATAATATGAATTTGAAAAAGTCACATTGTTACTTGCCCTGATTTGAACCCAGAACCTCAAGCAGGACGAGGTGAGGTTTTAGCCACTGGACACCATGACATCTATCTGTTAATTGACATGATCGATAAAAAATCCTTTCATTAATAGAAAAGTCTCGGTTACTATCAAAGGTTATGTTTAAAAGGACGGTAGTTCTCTCATAACTTGGAAGTATTTCGCAAGTTCCCGCCTTCAGTTCTCCAAGGGAGATGGTAATTAAATAATAACAACGGATTTGCGATGCTTAGCTGCGTTTCAGTGAGTCAGTCCTGACTTGGGACGAAGGATTGTTTTCATTTACTAGAAGTTTAGAGTAAAAGATGAGCGATGTTACATATAGGTCTGGTCCAATTAGCTAAGGAGTAATTTGTATAAGGGAAACATTTGATTTTGTTGGATACTAGTAGTCGCCTTATTTTATTTCACTCTTGCGATACGCGACAAAAAGGTTCATGAGTATAAACGTGGGTGGGGAGAAAGAGGATCTTTTCTTATGTATTTCTTTATTTCGATATCAGAACTATGCAAAAGATTTGCCATTATAATGACTATCGGCCCACCAGACCTCAAAATTCTTTTGGAATACTTTGTCACCCACTCATGGACAAAGGCCTCCCTCCACATCTTCTAACTTTAGCGATACCACGCCTCCTTTTTTCAGTTTCGGGAAAATTTTATTGGTTCATCATACAATCCCAAAAAAATACCATGCCATAGCCATGTCAATCATGGCTTAGGTAAATGGCAATCGATACCTGAATTCCGAGGAACATTATCCCATAAGCGTCGTCAAATTTGGGACTCTTTGATCTAAACCTTGCTTAATAGAAACACAATTAATGTACGAGTATTAATAGATATACATCTTGTGGTTTTACTATTATGAGAATCCATTGTTTGGCTGCCGCAAGAAGCGTGGATATTATAATTATGACAACTCCTTACTTAAAATTAGAGGGTGGTGTAGCTATTTGCTTGGTTTTAATCTTTTTGGGGATATTAATATGATTCGACAATTTGCCGGGATAAAAAGACTGAAATCAACGATAGTGTAACTTACGATACATCATCATCATCATTTCAGCCGAAAGACGTCCACTGCTGGATATAGGCCTCTACTAAGCGTCGCCAAACTGATTGGCCCTGTGCGTTTCGCATACACTGGATTCCCACAGCCTTGACCAGGTCATTGCCCCACCTCTTTCACGATCGCCAACCCACCTGCCAATCATGGCAATTAAGGCAAACCCTGGGAGGGTTTGAAACTGAAAAAAAATTAAGCGTTCTTTCAACTATTGAAAACTATAGCTTTCGATAGTTATAAGAGTTTTCGTGACAGGACCGGAAACGTAAGGCCCGTACTATGAGTTCTTAAAGCAAGATGTTTCCATTGTGCACAAGGGTCAGATGTATAATAAGACTTGTATACATCTGTATGTTGTGTGTATTTTATTTACACACGATGGAAATAATCTTGCCTGAGCTAATGGTACCAACTACTTTCAGACTACTTGCTGCCAAACCAACAATTTTATCTCTTTACAATATAAATTAATATAGGTTGTCGACAGCTGCGGCGGGTTCGCGGAGAGTGCTAGGGCGAACCCGTGTTCACGCCATAAGCGGCACAAGAGGAAACCGATGAATTTTAGTGGGTTGGAGTCCCACATAACTGCACTATCACCCCGTGGTAGTGCAGTATGTATGAGCATTTCTACAAGCAAAATATAAATAAATAGGTTTGGTTGTAGGTTGCAACCAGCAACCCAGGATTTTTTTTTGCATTATTATTAGTGTTAGATCATAACATTTTTTTGTTTTCTTATGTTTCAGATTGCGGGTACTATCGTCACCTACGAGCTAGTGCTGATGCAATTCGCAGGCGTTTCACCTGCGTCAACACATGCTGGAAGTTAGTCAGTTATATCCTTAGATTTTCCTTCAACTTAGTAAGTCGTGCGAAAAAATGTGCATAGTGAGAAGAGGACATAGTGAAAGTAAAATTCTATCAGCGGTAAAGTCGAAAGTGTATGATCAGTAATGTATGGTATTGGCATGCACTAACGAAAAGTCATGTCATCAATCGCAAACATATTCGACATTCGACAGTCGTAGTTCACTTTGAAATGTCTTGAGCGAACCCAGTACAAATTATATTAATAATGACAGAAATCGCAAGGTTTAAATTTTTTGAATAAGATTATCTAAGACTAAAGTAGATTTAATAGAATATAGGAAAATTATAAATGAAATGTGTTTATTTCTTACTGTGCTTTGCATAGTTTGAGAATGTACTTATTTTTTGTGTTTTACTTCAACTCCTTAGATTGATTTTTCAAATTTTTTACCGATTTCAAAAAAGGAGGCAGGTTTCAATTCGTCACATTTTTCTACCAAACACAACAGGTTTAGCGTTGGCCTTCCGCAAAGTAGACCGATGACCTGGTGAGGGCTGCGGGCGTCAGTTAGATGCTAGTTGCACTAAACCGTTTAACACGTGTGACGCCTGGAAGAGGCCTATATCCAGCAGAAGACGTCTTGCGGCTGAGATTATGATTACATAGTACAACTGTAGCTAACTTAAATTGTTGACAGCAGAATAACTAATTAGTAGATCATGCTTTACCAGGATAAGTGTGTGTCTCGTACATACAAATAAGACAATACTTACTGCTTAATATTGTTTTACCGACTAAAATCGCCGCCAGAAAACAAAAAGAAAGTTCGAAAAGACTCGACTTTTACCAAAATAGTACATTTCGTGTCGAGCATAAAAAGTCAAGCAATGTAGCCAATTTTGACGTGAGCCAAAGGTGAATGTAGATAGCTACATGCGAGTGTTAAAATAAAGCCTTTTTATGCAAGACACGAACGATTATTTTCCAGTACCTGATAAGTTTACTTAATTAAATCCAAATAAGTTCCAACAACAATTTATTAGAAACATTCAGATTTAAAACCACAGACTACATATACATAATTAACGGGCACTTTTCAAGAGGTAACAGTTTCAGTATCTTTCTGCTGGATGGGGCGGTGGAAAAAGCGCGGGCGTAGCGGCAGAATGCGTCTACCAACAGTAGCCTGTTACGTACTTTATTTTCTTATAATTGCAAATTTTTTCACTCGTACTGGCCGCCTTGGCCGCCAAAAGGCAAAATAATTACGTTGTAGTTACATAATGATATCAAAACTCCATACAAAAGTCATTTCGTAACTGTTATTTTGTAATTTTGTTTTATTTAATTATTATTTTATAATCTTGTGTCTAAATGTTCATACTTCGAAACGAATTTGTTAGGCAATGTGTTACATACTAGTAATAGATAAGGTGTCGGAAAAGTATAATTACGTAACTTTTAAGTGTGTTTTTTTGTTCATTATTATGATATTTTGATAATTTTGGTCTCAAATGAAAGGTATAGGCGTAGAACCATTTTATCTGTTTGAATCAAGTAAATCGGTTCACGCTTTTATAAGATACTATATATGAGTGATATGCTGTGTCAAACAGCATCGTTCAGCCTGTGCAGTTGTATCTTTGCATCAACTACACCATGAGGACATCTGTATTCGGATCCTGCTGCGGGATGTGATTTTCTTCAGTCATCTTCCTCATAAGATGTTAAATATTAAGTTGAGATGATATTTATGTGTTTAAATAAAATGTCTTAAGGACCCTGCCAAGAAGAAAATATCATGATGAGATTCATAACGCATGGTTTATACAACTCGTAGATATTCAGACAAATTAAACTGACACTCACAGCGCACATTAGTTCCTCATATCAATAAAACGTCGCATTCTCACCCTGGTACCTTTTCTACCACGAGGCATCAGGTTTGAATTGACTTTCTTAGGATATATCGAAATTAGGTGAAGCTTCACCAAGACGCACGCACACTCTAAAGTATCGTACATCTTGCCAACCACATAAACCTAGAGCATTATTTTTCCTGTTAAGTTGGTAGTCCGCTCATCAATGACATGCATTAAGTTTCCTAATTTCAATATAAAATTTAATTAATTGTTTATAAATATAACTGTATGTTTATAGTATTTATTATTAAAACTTTAATCGATTAGACATTAACGCCATCTATCCGATGTATGGTAAACTGCCATATCGAATTCTAATTTTTATCACTAGAGGACACTACTGACCTTATTATGTTGTAATATGTAATTTTTTATTCGTTACAAACTAAAAACGCAAGCAATATTTGCAGCCCTTTGAGAGTTACGAGTATTACTCGTGGCTAATTAATAACTGCCGCACGGGTCGATCTTCAAGATCAAGCAACGATTGACGAGGTCAGTCCCTGGATGGGTGACCATTTCAACATACCGAGAGCACGTTAAGCCGTTGGTCCCGACTGTCATTTGAAGATTAGGACAGTCGTAACGGGTATTCAGAAGCTTGAGATCTGACATCAGTCTTGCCAAGGGTTATCGTGTTACCCAGTTGCTGGGTTGTGGAGGTCAGATAGGCAGTCGCTCCATTTAAAACACTGGTACTCCGCTGAATCTGGGTAGACTTTCCAGTCTACCCAGATAACCCCAAAATAATTGGGAAAATGGCTAGGCAGATTGATTTTAGATAATATTAGGACTAATAATCACATCTTTCGAAGCATCATAATGGGCAAATGATTTACCAGATGTACTTTGACATCGTATGATATACTTACAGGGCCGGGTTTTGATGATAGATATACTTGTTGTGGTTGTGGATTTACACACGTTTGTATATGAATATCAAACATTATTTTTAATTCAACCAATATTGTACCACTACTGGCCAAAGTTCTCAAGGTTTTTCCACCACACCTTCTATTTTTAAATCAATTAGTCGAATAGCACTCAGAATTTTGATAACCTCTCTATCTGGCTTGCGTGGACTACGTAAATGGTATTGACAGCATTAAACATAAATATAAAATTTAATTGCATAAATATTTAAATGTTTTAAGAAAGAAAGTATTTAAATAGGTACTTATCATCTATCTTAATTTGTAAATAAAATTTGGTCATTTATTATTATCAATGGTTTCTGGCCAAATGGTTCAGCTTTTTCTACAACAATAAGTCTATATTTAAGAGGTTGTAAATCTGTAACAGACACACATGAACAATAGATAAGTGTCAACGCACCCAATTGCATACAAATACCCTTTTTATTTTGATATTATGTCCTAAGGCCCTTGGCCATTGGTCATTGTTATTCAAGGAGTTTTTGCACCCGTTCTTGAAATACGCCCCTGTACATTATTCGAGGCTATACACTATGAATTCAACTGATACTCGGATTGAAGAAAGTAATTGAGGGAGCTTCTTATTGCGTCTTATCTCGCGCAATTATTATTATTATTGAAGTAATATTGAATGTAATATAATTGGTAATGTTATTGTAATCTAGGAGTAATTTAATGGCGATTTGTAAATTACAGTAACATGATACTAAAGGATTTTCTTTACTCATTTCGTTATTTTTGGAAGTCCTTATTCAGGTCATGGTTTACCCGTATAATATAAGTCTTATTCAAATAGATTACCAAACATTCGAATATCATAACATACAAACTACTACCGTGTATAATAATTTTATAAATCAAAGTAAGATTAGTCAAACTACCACTGACTTTTAATAACAATGATAAAGGTTTTATAACACTTCGTTATTATTCAAAAATAATATTTAAACAGTCATTTTATCGCCGCGCCCGATAGATGACGCAGGCATTTAGGGCTGGCAGCTGAATCGCGGTGTTAAGATTCTCCGCGATTGAACGACCCGCCCCGATTTACAAATTTTTGGCTAAGATCAAAGTGCAATATCTGTTGTTTTCAGCTTAATATCTAAATTGAGGATTTGATGTAAGATTGAGTGAGGGAATCACTGAGGGACCACAGTATTATTAAACTGAATTTTGTAAGCTGACGGGATGTTCGGGGCTCGCTCCACTCCTGTCACGGCTCGGACCAGCATTGCAGTGCTGCAATGCCGGAATCGGCCAACATAATATTACAAAATGAAAATCAGAAATAGGCGACAGTTATACGTGCCAACAATGCCGCTTTAGACTGGGAATTTTGCGAAGTGGCATTGTTGGCATATACGCTACCAAACATTATACTCTCTTCATAAATATCCCTAAATAATTTAGACCTGTGTATTAATTCATTGGAATTGGTCCTCTTTAGAAAATTTTACGAATAATGCTACTACCCCACCTGCGCTAAAGTTAGTGGAACGTTCAACTACGCGTTAATAAAGGCATTACAATTGCGCGTTGTCTACATACACATTACTAGGTCATCTACATTTAGGTCTTCTTCTTTTCGAGTCGATGGGAAACTCTTTATAAGTTTTGGGCCCAGTAGGTCGCCACTCCGATTGCGGCGTTATTGGCTAGCATAAGGTCCTCCAAAGTGCAGGTGTATGGGCAATTGGGACACTCCAGCATGTGTGCCATATTTTGCAAAGGGGCACCGCACTCACAATGGGTATCAGACGGGTCTATAAAACCCATTTTGCCAAATTGTGTTTGCAGCGGCCTACTTGAGTGCGCAAACGATTGAGTGCCTTCCATATAGGCCACTGCAGTTCACGTTTAGGTGGCAGGTGTTCCTGGGGTTACAAGAAGTCGGGTGGTGGTAGGTGAGCTTCCATCCACAATCTGTCCCCTCAATATAGGCGGTGGGTCTTGGATGGCCCTTGTGCATCGAAGAAAACTCTTCCGACTCTTAAGTCGATCCGGGGTTGTAGTATGATCATAGACTATCGGGTATCGGATTCCTGGTATTTTTTCTCAAGCGCGCATGCGACATCCCTTCGTACTTTTGGAGGTGCAATACCAGCCAACGTGTATAGTTTGTAGAGCGGATAATTTGGCACGTCTCGTTTAGGGCGATGTCAACTTGCTTAGCATGTGCGGATCGGTGCCACATAGGACACGCGAATTCACCAGCTGAGAGGCAGAGGGATATGCCAGTTGTCCGAAGAACATCGGGTGCCGCTCCCCAGTTGGTAGAGACAAGGCGACGCAACAGGTTGTTCCGGGAACTGACCTTCCGCTTCGTGCTGTGGCAGTGCACGTTAAAAGTTAACGATCTATCCAATGCAACACCAAGGTATCTAGGCTTTTTGCAGTGATCTACTTTAGTTCCTCGTCATGTGATATTTAGTTCCCTGTTTGAGAACTGTTGCGAAGATGAAAAGCGCAAGATTGAGTCCTCTATAAACTGAGTTAGTACTTGACCGGAACAAGACTTGCCCGGTCTAAACCCAGCCTGCTCAGGGATAAGCTTTGGCTGCACTACTTCAGTAAGGCGATTCAGCAACAACCGTTCGAACAACTTATAGGTGTGGCATAGCAAGGATATTGGCCGGTAGGCTATTGGGTCATTAAGAGGTTTACCTGGTTTCAGCAGCCCTATGATTTTCGTCCTTCTCCACACTTTGGGAATGTTCGTAGTTTCCAAGCAAGTATTGAAAAAAGCGTGGAGCCACGACACGGCTAGAGGTCCCAGGTGTTTTAACTGTTCCACTGTCAAATCATCAACTCCAGCAGCCTTACCGTTTTTTAGCGCTCTTAAAGCTAGTATTATGTCAGTGGGTGTGAAAGGCTTGCTGATGTCAGTGGAATCGTTAGGATTGCTGATGGTTCTCCGTGTATTTGGAAGCCTGTTTGGAGGTTTACCGTTGAGAAGCAGCTGATGAGCTATTTGGTTTGCTGTGACGTAACCGAGACCCACCGGAGCCCGTTAGGCTCCGGTGGGTCTCCTGTTAGTTTACGGATTGTTGACCAGGCTTTCTTGTTGTTATGGGTCATGTTGGTATTGGTAACTGTTGTAATCCATTTTTGTTTGCGATTATTACCAACTAATGACAAAAGTACTTCCCCTGCTAACCTCCTGCTTGCTGCTTGTATCCTCTGAGAAGGGGTCGTTGTCGTACAGGTCTTCATACTTTTTAGGAAATTTCACTGACTCAGGGTCTAAACCGGGTATATATGAAGTACGGCAACCTCTGGGTATACATTGGCGTGATACTGTCGAGATAATATTAACAAATGTGTCATAGTTGGAAGTTGTAGGTTCTACATTAACCAATTTTGTGTCAACTTCCGCTGAAAGTTTCTCCCAGTTTGCCTTAAAGAAGTTGAACCGAGGGCTAAAACGAACTTGTGTTGGTCTAATTGCAGCACTTACTTCACACGTTATAGGTCTGTGTTGTATGTTCGGAATAGGCTTGCAAACAAGTTTTGAGCACAGGTTTTCAATGTCGTTACTCACAAAGATTAGGTCTGGGTTGTATCCACATCGCCATTGCCGACTGTTGAAAGACACTGGTTGTTTGGCGTTGTGTACAAGGGTAAGTTCAGAGGCATCAGCCCATTCTATGACGGAGTTGTCGTCAGCGTTGGTTTCTCGGTACCCCCAGGACATGTTATGACTGTTAAAGTCACCAACAACTATTCTTACCGGTTGATTCTCAAAATTAGTCGTCAGACTGAGGTTATTGTGCATGTTCCTGTGTCTAGAGTGAGAACTTCGATAATGTTATCATTTTTTGAGGTTGCAGATTTCACAGGAACACGAGAGTTTACGAAAATGGCACTGCCATACTGTGCGTGTGGTATCTCCAGTACCAACTTCATGCCCGGGATGTGCGGTCTAAGGTGTTCGTTGCCGCGATGTGTTTCTTGCACACAGAGGATGTCACAGTTAGTAAATATAAATCTTTATAAATATAAATCTTTATTCAGAAATTACAAAAGGTATAAACACAGTTTCAATCTTAGATATCTAATGTAGGTATAATAATGTAAGATGCCTGTACTAGGTGATCCTGTATCACAGGCTGTAGGAGCTCTAAAAATATGATTATCCTAGGCTTTGACCTATATTTAAACAATATTTAACATAAGAAGTCTAAAAATAGTGGCAAGATTGTATAATTTTTAAATTAATTTTAATTTACTTAAAACTATAAACATAGAACTAAAGTACTAGGTCATATTTACTTAATATCTTATTTACCTATATCGCAAAAAAGTGCACTTTGATTACACATACGAGTATAATGATTGAGAAATTGTAAAATTAAACAGTGACACTTAATGTTTGCAGCTAACGACTAATGTGCTTAGCCAGCAACAAATTGACGGTTAGTAGGCCATTGCAGTGTCAGCAGCAAATGCTCAACGTATGTGACCTTGAGTATGACGTACTAGACGCCCTCATAGTCGATAGAGTTGATGTGCCTGTATTCCGCTATTTTCCTAGCAGGGCACTCAGGGTCTCCCGTTTTATGGTGTTTGGGCTTTTTAAAGCGCGAACAAGTTGCGCATTTTGATGTGTCCGCCTTCTTCGTGCAATCGGTCACCGAGTGTCCAACTTCACCGCAGTGAGCTGTTAGAATGGAAAACTCCCGAATCTTTTTAAAAAGATTTATTTATACTTCCTAATTAATAAACAATATATTTTGGGGAAAATTCGGTATACGTCCCAACTCTTTGAATGCCAAACCCGAACTGACTGGAAACTAACGAGCAAAACAAGTTCTAGGTGGGCCATTGCTGACTAAGCAATAGTGTCAGAATTTACTAATACAGAATAGGGATGTAACAACCCCCCCAACAAGATGAAACTTATATATTTTTTACATAAGTTTCAGGGAGATATTCATTACATAAGGTACAGGGAAATCCACAACAGCTTTTATTTTGTTAGGATTGGGTCTAACGCCTTCACTACTTATTACACGGCCTAAGTAGGCGCCTTCTTTCCGCAGGAATTCACATTTGTCCAGCTGAAGTTTAAGGCGGAATTTTCTCAAATTTTCAAAGACAAGGATAAGTTTTTTAATATGTGAAGATAAATCTTGTGAATATATAACGATATCATCTAGATACACGAAGCAATGTACACCCTGTAATCCAGACAATACAGTGTTAATTGTTCTCTGGAAAGTTGCAGGTGCATTTTTTAAACCAAACGGCATCCGCTGGAATTCGAAGTGTCCTTGGGGTACACTGAATGCGGTTTTTGATGCATCTTTTGGAGACATTTGAATTTGGTGAAAACCGGAAGCTAGGTCCAAGGTTGTAAAGTATTTACTTTGACCTAATTGGTCTAGGATTTCATTAATTATGGGAATAGGATAATTTTCACCGATAGTAATATCATTTATTTATTTATTAAAACTTCATGCAACATAAAGGTACATAGGCGGACTTAATGCTTTAGGCATTCTCGACCAGTCAACCAAGGGCGGTGAAGAAATAGCATGGCAGGTGCATAAAAATAGAAATAATAATATTATAAACGCAAAATTAGTACAAAAGTATATAGTTAGAATAAATATACTTAAATATTTCCTATAATAAATACTACATATAAAATGATATATATATATATATATATAATTAATAGAAAGGCGCAAAATGAGACGACTCTGCTATTCGTTTAGAAAAAAATGCCGCAACTTCCGCTTAAATGCATACTGACTGGTGGCCGTCCTGATATCAAGAGGAAGCGCATTCCAGAGAAGAATGGATTGAATATGAAAGGAAGAATGAACAAAATCAGAAGTATGAGAAGCACAGAGCAAGAGAAGATTGTTAGATGAATGCAGATTCCTCGCGTGTGAATTACATAGGTATTGAAAGTGAGGTATAAGATAAGAAGGAGGAGTGGGAGAGTTGAGTAGAGAGAAAAGCGTAGTCAAGGCGCGCAAATTTCTTCTTTGCCGAATGGGCATCCATTTGAGTTCAGTTCTGCAGCTTGACACATGGTCATATTTCCGGAGGTTGAATATGAACCGAATGCAGTTGTTTAAGAGCCTATCCAGCTTATCCAGGAATACCGCGTTTAGGTCAAAGTAGCACACGTCACCATAGTCGATCAAAGGGAAAATTAAAGTCTGCACATAGTCTTCGTTTTTGCAGGTAGAAAGTTTCTCAGACAATACAGGCAACGCAAAGTCCCATTCACCCTTTGACTGACACTAGAAACCTGACTTTGCCAGCTTAGCGTCGAATCAAGATGTAGACCGAGATCTTTTACACTAGAGCTGATGGGGATGACAGTACCATTAAAAATTATAGGAGGAAGAGAGCTAATCCCCAATCGACCCATCATGCGCGTGCTTCCAATCACAATGGCCTGACATTTTGAGGGGTTTACAGACACCCCAAATCTATCAGACCAGTCCTTGACAGCCTCTAAGTCCCGGTTCACATCGTCTATAGCGTCCGACAAACTCTCCACCCGCGCAGCTGCATAAAGTTGAAGGACATCGGCATAAAGATGATACGAACACCGAAGACAATGAGTTATAAAATTTATGAAGATGGAGAATAACAATGGTGAAAGAATACCGCCTTGCGGAACACCAGCAGCCAGGTCACACCAACTTGACGAGCTCTCGTCAACCCGAACCGACTGCTGTCGTCCCCGAAGATAGGAAGAGAACCATTCCAGTGCCTCGGAAGAAACCATAAGGGTTGTTGTGAAGTGACGGTTGATATCATCAAGGCCGATTGTCTTAGGGAAATCCACATAACGTGGCCTACCGATACCAAGAGTTCCAAGGAATTTCCAGATATCGGCAGGGGAAGAAGAGGATATGTTTTCGAGAATATGGCGGCGTTTAGCATTGCGTATCACCTGATTACACCGATTTCTTGCAGCTTTGAAAAGGTTCCTGTTTTCAACACAGCGATCCCTTCTAAATTTTCGGAAGGCCCGATCCCTGCGCCTCATCGCCATACGAACCCCTGTCGTCATCCAAGGGGCAGGTGGACGCCTAAGTTTAACCCTCTTGACAGGAGCGTGTCTGTCGTAGAGTTCAAGGACCGTCCTATTAAACAAACTTAGCTTATCATCTACAGTCGTAGCCGCAGCAAGGTTCCCCCAATCCAGTTCCGACGCATCCTGCCGCAGTTTTCCTGTATCCATGCGGGCAAAACAACGCATGTGCAGAACTTTAGAGGGAAGTTTAGGTGATTTTAGGGTATAGGAAAGGAATACAAGATCGTGATTGGAAAAGCCAGGGGCGGGACACTGACCATGAGAGGAAACAAGGGAGGGAGTGGACGTAAGGATTAAATCGAGCCAAGTGTCATCACCTGAGGCATTGAAGTGAGTAGGTTGCAGAGGAAGGACATGAAGGCTGACGGACTCAATGATATGTAGGAATTTTCGGGAACGAGAGGATGGGCGAGACAGGTCTGTGTTGAAGTCTCCCATGATTACACAATGTGCATACTCTGATCCAACAGATTCCAGTGCTAATTCGAAGTTGGAAAAGTAGTCAACGGCGGGCGGACAGTAAACAACACCAAGTAAGGTCTTAACACCTTTGACGTAAACCTCCAAAAAGTGATACTCAGCGGATGTACTATAACAAGACGGAGATGAAGCAATGACTTTGAAAGGAAAATCGCTGCGAAGATAGATAGCAACACCACCCCCTCCTTTTCCAATTCTATCATTGCGGATTAGAATGAAACCTGGAAGGGGGTAGGTGGTAGAGAGGAGATGTGGTTTGAGCCAACTCTCAGAAACCAGAACAGCGTGTACATTGGCGTCGGAAAAGGTGTCTAACAGATCACTGTAGTGACTTGGCACACTCTGAGCGTTGATGTGGCAGACATTAAACATGTGACCCTTTTGGTGGCTGAAGTTCCGACGCAGAATGTCGCCAAGGATATCAGTCAGAGAACTAAAACTTGCATTAGCGGTCGAGTTGAAGGAATTATTAGCAGAATGAAAGGAATCGTCATCGGATACCATAAAATACAATATAAATAATAAAATAAAATAAAAATATATAAAACTATTAACTAAGGCTAAAGTTTGCCTAAAGGTGCAACACCACTATATGTTCACCACCCACCAGCAGCACGGGTACAATACAGATATCAGATACATTAAAATAGAGAAAACATAAAATATATAGTATTACAAATACAAGAAAGCAGAAGCAATGCGTAGAATTAAAAAAAAATACACAAATGTGCATGACTATATGTGCAAGAACAAAACGCAAAAAAACAAACAACAAGAAAAGTTTTACAAACACAAGAAACAAAAAAACAGCATTGCGCATAATGAAAACAAACCACAAAGGAAAGTGAGCAAGAACAAAACGCACAATTAGCAAACACAACATGGGACGTCACAATGACATTACATTTACAAACTTACGTCACAACTGACAGGCGACAGTGACAGTTACTAGTTTGATAAAATCATGGTATAATAAGACATGGTATTCTCTTTACAGGATGGCCTAAGCCTACGTCACGATAAGTGTTACCATTGACTGTCCTTTTCAGAAAATTTAGGTACTTTCTCATGTAGTTAACGAAAATAAAATAAATTACTAACTAGCTTAACTATTTATTAACTCATGTGTTTCATCTATTTAGTGTTATTTTAATTTATATATTGAATTATTAGTTCATAATTGCTATGTTAAGTTGAAAAATGCATTTTGCTCGGGTAATTCAATCACACACAGTGGCAACACATCGAATTGACAAGTGTCATACTGACAACTCGCCATTTCATCGCTATTGTTATGTCGCTCACACCTATAGCGTTGTTTCGCTCGGTGCACAAAATACTGTGGCTCCCAAACATTTGTGGTGCACCCGTGAACTGTGAAAGATACGCAAGAAAAATTGTTAATTGTTCCGTACTAAACTGTAAAAACAGAAGTATAAAAGGCGGTGTAATAAGGTTTTTTTCTTTTCCCAACGAAGAGACGCTACCTTAAGCGTGACTTCAATATTGTAATTAACTTCAGCTAAAAGAACTGGTATGTGCCTTTCTAGATATTATTTCATTTTTCTACGCTTTGTAAATTTCATAAATTAAGGCACAGCTGTGTCAATACGGCTGTACGCCCGAACTTAACCTAACCTAATTAGTTTTGATTTATTTTACTCAAATCAAGTTTTGTGGGTTTTCGTCCCGAACTAAATTAAGTTGGTCCATTTTATCACGTCCATACAGACAGACAGGCGCAGCGTGTGACTTTTACAACATTTGTTTTGTCAGAGACATTGTTTAACTAGATCTCAGATCAAATAAAAAGTCAAGATGGAACGTTGCAAACAACAAGGTGACGCCGGTTACACGTACAATGAAACTATGCCTTAGCTTGTCAGTGGAGCTCTCAGATCAAATAAAAAACTCGACAGACAAGCTAAGGCGTAGTTTCGTTCCATGTCTCAGTAGCCGTGGCTTGGTCACCTACGGTGAAGCGAAGAGGAATCCGAGGAGAGGCCGCTCGTTAGGGCTTTTCCCGATTAGGCCGACGACGTAGCGGCCAACATGTAGGTTGTGGTTCCGCTTGGCAACAGGCGACATCGCATCTGAGGCTCGCTCGATATCATATGGAGCGCGTCCCATACGATATAGCAGCTGTGGGTTGGAGAGTTGACCGCGGTGGGAGAGGAGGTGGTGAGTGAGGAGGAGGCGTTGCGCCGCTCTACCTACCTTCCGTGGCCTGGACGGGGTCGCCACCGTCTGATTGCGGATGAGGTGGGGCCGCAGGGGAGGTCCCTATCGCCTGCGGCCGAAAAGTGATAGGTGGCGGGGCCACTGATCTATCCCATCAAAGGAGGGCTAAGGGTGCCATACACTGGGCCGTCTGGCGCCCATGTGTTGGTTTGGACCCTGGGGTGGTCACGGCGTGCAATGTGTTCTGGTGCGCTGGTGATGGGTGGTACACCCCAAAGGAGGGTCCGGTGACGGATGGCCGCGGCGGGTTCACGGTGAGTGCTAACGCGTGCCTGTGTTTCCACCATAAGCGGCACAGGAGGATACCGTGGAGTTTTAGTGGGTTGGAGTCCCACATAACTGCGCTATCTACCTTTGGTAGCATAGCATGCATGAGCATTTCCCCAGGCTAAAAAAAATAAAATTAGTAGCGATGCCTGTGATTGGTTTTTTTTGTGTCGTTCCCCTGAATACTGATTTACCATTGCAAAGAATTGATCAGGGTTGATGATATAATGGAGAAATAATTTAATCAATACCACGGTCAAAAGTTGCACGGTGAAAACTTCATTATGAGGTACGAGTATTACTCTGTTTATTTCAAACAAGAATCTATCTACGAGACATCATCTTCCTGCCCATGCCCCATGTCACTTGGGGTCGGCGCAACACATTTTCTTCTTCCATACCGTCCTGTCCTTCGTCACGCCATCACTGACTCCCATTTCTATCATATCACTCCTCACACAATCCATTCATCTTTTCTTTAGCCGTCCCCTCCCTCTCCATCCATCCACATTAATATTCATAACTCTTTTAGTAACATGCGTTTCATCCCTCCTCATCACATGACCATACCAGGACAAACGGTTTCCTTTCAACTTTTCTGTCACTGGTGCCACTTTCAAACTGCCTCTAATATACTCATTTCTCACTTCATCCTTTTTCGTCACTTTGCACATCCATCTCAACATTCTCATATCATTATATCTACGCGTAAGGAAAAGAAATAAAACCAAGCAATCAATTAAAAAAGAAGCAAAGTAAAAAAATAAAAAGTATTAAATATGTCCATTTATTAAAAATTATAAAAAAATTGTACTTATTGTATTATTTTATCTTTTACCCCACAAAAAAAGTTTGAGAACCGCAACGCAATTGATGACGTAGTCTTAGGCCAATCACGTGACCCAGCTGTCACGGGAAGAGACTACCAGGCGAAGTATATTATTATACCATGGATAAAATAAACACCATTGAACATCAACACAAGCAAAATGACTTGAAAATATTGAGGAAATACCACCAAACTGTTAAAAATGATTTGTTAAATAAAAAAAAAGTAAGTGGGTACTCGCGTGTGACAAAAATTACGTAATAAATATATGATCTACGACGTCCCAAGCCTATGATACAATGTGTTATTGTGATTAGATTTACCAACTATACTTTAGTAAACACTTAGTCACTACACTCCACTTTGCACTCTACTATTGCCTCCCGATGCACCAGATGAAGCGCCAGCACTCTTAGGGTACCGTGTCAACAAGGGATTGAGCTCCTCCACCGCAGTAATCTTGTGCCGTGTACCATCGGGGGTTCTAACGACAATGACGCCGTCTTGTGTCCAGCATGCCGCCATCCCAAAATGCAAGCGCGCTTTGCTAAACACGGCCTGCCTACTACGGGTCAGGAACTCCTTAATTGTGACCGTGGAGCCCTTCAGTGCCGATTTTGCCTTCCACACAGCAGATCTATGGTCAACATTAACAAATCTTACCAGGATAGGGCGACTGCGTGTGGGCCCACGGCTGGATGCCCCAAGTCTATGGCACCCCCTGATGGACGATGCAGTAATGTCGGTCAGGGCCAGCTTCTTGTTAATGATACCCAGCACCAGAGCCCGGCAATCCTCCTTATCAACTTCAGCAAATCCATTGAAGATTAACGCTTTCCGACGAGAGCGTGTCTCCAATCCATCAACCACTCTGGTGCACTCTGTGATTTGTTTCCTTAGAAGTCCCAGCATAGCGAACATCAATTCTCTGAACGTCCGGAGCTCCTCTCGGACCTTTGCCACAGTATCCTTTGCAGGTCCTGCGCACTGGATTTGTGCCTCAAGCTCATTCATCTTCCTTAGGAAGCACTCCTCCAGGTTCTTCTGGGCTGACTGAATATCATCCAGCTGAGACATGTTGAGTGGAATAGCAACAAATTTTTCTTTGGCGGGTGAAATATATGTGATGGCTGGCAGGTGGTGTTTTTTTAAGTGCTATTTTACATTGACTGTTTCACCAATGTAAATACAACTGATTAGGTAGTTTATGCAACTATATTACAACTAAAAACTTAATAAAAATACTTAATTATATTTTAAACCAATTTACAAAAATTGCTGTAAATAAAACGCGTCTTAACTTTTTCTACAACTACCGCCAAAAAAAAAAGGCAAAAAAAAAAAAAAATTGTTTCCTGTAATCAATTACTATTCTCCACATCTTTTGACCGGTAAAATCATCCTTTTTGTGCACTATAGGGGCTGACCATGGGAATTTTGATGGTTTAATAATTTGCTGGACTTTACCTCTTCTATGTGTATTTCTGGAAATCGATACGATTTTACATTAATTGGTTGTGAGGAATTAGTTTTTATTTCGTGTTGAATTACATCTGTACAGGTTAATTGGTCTCCTGGTAGATGAAATATATCAGAGTACTGATGACAGATTTCACGAAGATAATGTAATTCTTCCTCATTTAAATGAGATGTTCGCAGGAGTTCGGATACTTGCCGGGATCTTTCAAGGCTGTTAACTAATCTATTATGTTGTATTATATTACATTGAGTAAGGTCAAGTGGACTTAAAGTAAGCATAAGGTTAGCATTTAAGTGACCTGGTTTTTCAGATACATTGATAATTGTCAAATTAATTCTGTTATTGTCTTTAACTTTAACAAGGCAATTTGATATAAGAAGGGGATCGGAAATATGTTGATCTACTATCATTCCCTCTTTCAATTCAGGGTTTTTCACTGAACACTCTATTACTGTTTCGGTACGATGTTCAATGACATATGTTGGTTCATCGATGGATAATTGAATATTATGATTATTTATTTCTAAGGAGTCGGTCTGATAATTAATGCGACACTTATGTTTTGTCGCTACCTATGATACCATCATAAGGTAAGTTTATATCTTCAAATATTTGAAAAGGATGGGTTATAGTTAATTTTTTATTGAACTATAGTTGTAATTTAAAACTTCCTACACTTTTCAAAGTTTTATTTTTTGTATCTATCCCTTTAATTGCAATGTCACTATCTGCTAATTGCAGAGTGCTTGTGATACTTTTCTTTTTCAAGACACAAAGAGTTGCTTCAGAATCTACCAAGAAGGTAAGTGGATTTTTATTTACAAGGGTTTGTAGTTTAATAAAAGGTAAGTATTTTTCTCGGGTAAGGATTTCATATATTTTAAGTTCTTTTTCAGGTTTACAATTGGATTGTTGGTTCAGACCTTCCATATGGGGCTGGTTACCCTGTGGCGTGGTCCTACTATTAAAAGAGTTCAGACCTTCCTTTTGGGGCTGGTTACCCTGTGGCATGGTCCTACTATTAAAAGAGTTCAGACCTTCCTTTTGGGGCTGGTTATCCTGCGGCGCGGTCCTACAATTAAAAGAGTTCAGATCTTCTATATGGGGCTGGTTACGCTGCGGCGTGGTCCAACTTTTGGAAAGACCGTGAGTTTGGGGCTGGTTACCCTGCCCATTGGTCTTGATAATAGGGGTAGTATCGACTTGATTAAAAGGGGTTTACCCCGTGCGATACTTAAACGGGACAATATTTAGTTTAAATTTAAACGACGACTTGTGGTGTCGTGGCGTCTGCCTCTTAACAAATAACCTTGAATCTATTTATAGATGTTTAAAATTAATCTTATTTTAAATTAACACACGAGATTATAACAGGATATACGCACTTAACGCACAACACATACTATTTTCACAGGATAGAGTAATTTGGACTTACAGGAACAGCTTGTAGTAATTCTTCATTCTGGATCTACTGGATTATGTCTACCTTAGACGTATGGACGAGAAGCCGACGGCTGCCGTCGAGTTGGCGCTGGATACAAAATAGATTGGGTGCAGCAAGTGCTACCCAACTGCTTAGCACCACTTACTGCGCAGGGGACCCGGAGTGGTGACCAGGCTTGGACCAGGTCAAACAGTATCGACCTTCGATGTGAGGAGTTCGGGCTGGTGTGCTTATTGAGTGATACAATCACTGGGCACTTTTAGAAACACAGACACGGACTAACTTTTATTTCCTGTGACGTATGCACCGTTTAAGGACACTGGGGATGTCTTATCCCACGGCTGCCACCAAATGTTAGAATGGAAAACTCCCGAATCTTTTTAAAAAGTTTTTTTTTTTTTTTTTAATAATCTTTAGGCTAGCGTTTGACCACCATCTCGCCTGATTTTAAGCGATGATGTGGTCTACGGTGAAGCACGCTTGCCTAGAAGAAACCTATTCACTCTTGACTTAAAGACCCCTAGGTTATAGCTATCAGGGAACAAAGACTCCGGAAGGGAATTCCACTCCTTAGCTGTGCGCACAATGAAAGTATTAGCAAAACGCTTTGTGCGTATGGGAGGGATGTCTACCATGTACCGATGGCGCATGGCCGTACGCCTTGTAGTCCGATGATGGAAAGGGCTAGGCGGAATCAAATTGTGCAGTTCCGTCGCACACTCCCCGAAATGTAACCGATAAAAGACCGACAGACTGGCGACTCGGCGTCGATGTTCGAGGCTCTGGAGCTTTGATGCGACCAGTGCAACGTTGCCAATAAGCCTTTTGGCCCGTCTGTCAATCGACTCAAGTGCATCAAGCTGGTATTTGGCAGATCCATCCCAGAGGTGAGAGCAGTACTCCATGCATGACCGAACTTGTGCTTTATACAAGTTGAGCAGCTGTTCAGGCGTGAAGTACCGTCTCACCTTTGCAAGAATCCCCAACTTTTTTGCAGCTAACTGAGCTTTCGCCTCAATATATGGACCGAAGTTGAGGGTAGATGTCACCGTAACACCAAGAAGTTCGAGGTGGTCCGTTAACGGTACGGTTACACCACGGAAAGAAGGAGCCGGATGGAATTGGCTCTTTTTAGCGGAAAAAAGACACGCCTGGGTCTTAGCAGCATTGAAACTGACCAGATTGGCATCACCCCATTCGGAGACCGCCTTCAAGGACAGGTTCAAGCGTTCAACCATGGCCTCCCGGAGAGACCGAATCTGAGGCCCAGTAGCCCGTGCGCCGGACACGTATCTCTCAGCAACAGTGCTGTCGTCTGCGTACCCAAAGGTTCCGGGTTTTAGCAGATCATTAATGTGCAGCAAGAATAATGTTGCCGAGAGCACTGACCCCTGAGGGACTCCGGCGTTGATATCTAACTGACCGGACGAGCAGCCGTCGATAACCACTCGGATGGATCGATCCCTCAGGAAGTCCGCAATCCAATCACACAGACCAGTAGGCAGACCGAAGGAAGGAAGCTTACCAATGAGGCTTTCGTGCCAGACCCTGTCGAAAGCCTTCGAGATGTCGAGGGAGACGGCTAGCGCTTCCCCGTGGCTCTCGATGGCCTCACTCCAGATGTGAATCGCATACGCTAGAAGATCCCCAGTGGACCGATTTCGGCGGAAGCCGTATTGGCGGTCACTGAGGATGTCGTTCGCTTCTAGGTATGCCAGGAGCTTACCGTTGAGCACACGCTCCATACTCTTACAGAGGATGGACGTTATAGATATGGGTCTGTAGTTGACCGGGTCAGCTCGACTGCCCTTCTTGGGCACGGGTTGAACATTGGCTTGCTCCAAGCCTTCGGCACTTTTCCAGTCTCTATCGAAAGGCGATATAGGCGTGTCAAGATCGGAGACAATTCAGGTGCACAGGTTTTAAGGACAATTGCTGGTATTCCGTCGGGGCCACTCGCTTTGTTCACATCAAGGCTACGCAGCACCCTACGGACGTCCTTTTGATGGATGCGAATGTCCGACATACTCGTCACACATCCATCAGGAGATGGAGGAGGCTGCGCGCCATCAGAATTCAGATGCGAAGATTCCGCAAAAAGGGAGGCAAATAAGTTTGCCTTCTCCTCAGCGGAGTGGGCCAGTGACCCGTCAGGTTTCAGCAGTGGTGGTAGTGAGGGGCGACAAAAGTTTGATTCGACCGACTTAGCCAGGGACCAAAACGCTTTGCTACCCGCTGGGTATGAAGCAAGTTTGCGCCCGATTCTGCTAATGTGGTCAAACCGTGCTCTTCGCATCACCTTTTTGCAGGACTTGGCAGCTGTGTTGAAGGCTCTCTTCTTCTGACTCACGTCATTTGCCTTGCGCGTTCGAGCGTCGACCCATGCTTGGTAGGCCTTGTGTTTAACCGCGTTGGCGTGGTTACACTCGGCTCCAAACCATGGCCGGTCGACGTTAGACATTGCTACGTCTGAGAATGGAATATAGTATTCCATCCCCCGACGCAACACATCTGTCACAGCATCAGCGCACGACGATGGATCGTCCGAAGAGAAGCAAGTGGGCTGCCAAGGATAGCATGCAAAGAAAGATCGCATCCCATCCCAATCTGCTGACTTGTACCGCCATACCCGCCGGGTGCCTTTTGGGCTGGGATCGGGCGGGGAGTAGACGGACACAGACTTCACCAGACAGTGGTCGGAATTACCCAAAGGTGAAGATATCGACACTGAGTAACGGTCTGGATCTGTTGTCAGCAGAAGGTCCAAGCAATTGGCTGTGTGCGAATCAACATCTGGCACCCTCGTTGCCCCCTGGACCAGCTGGGTGAGATTTAGCGCTAGCGCAAGCTTGCGCGTCTCTCGTCCAGCATGATCAGTGCACTGGTATGGGAAGAGCCACTCCTGGTGGTGGGCATTAAAGTCCCCCAGTAGCACTAGTTGGGCGGAAGGGTACTGCTGCTGTGCCGTATCAGCCGCCTCACTGAGGTCCTCTGTGAGCCTGGTTGTCTCCTGATCTCCGCTGTGCGAGCGGTAGACACAGGCATAGATAATCTTATCCAGACCTGTGTCCACCAGAGCCCACAGCACTGAGAACCTGGAGTCTTCAAGGTTACGGAGACGCCGATAGCAAGTGTCGTCTCGGGCATACATGCATACACCCGCGCGTGGTTTGAAATTGTGCTCCAGGGTAAACCCTGGGTAGGATAAGTACGACACGTCTGACGGACTTCCTATCTGCGTCTCCGTAAGGAAAAACAGTGCTGGCTTTTCAGTCTCCAGGTGATGGTGGACTGACGTGAGATTGGAGTGCAGGCCTCTAATATTAGTGAGGTGCACTTTGTGGGGGAGGGGGTGCAGCCGCTGTTTAACTCCAGTTTTCTTTTTACTTCTTGCCATTTTCGTTAGAGTGAAAGGAGAGGAAGTGAGATGAGGTTCCACGCTACTAACCTACAGACACGCACTGAAAGGACGCCATCATTGGGGCACTAGTCCGGAGACTGCGGGGACGCCCGAGCCCCCCCGGAGATGTCCATCGGGCCCTCCCATCTGGTCGCCAACCAGCACGATGGTGCATTCCGGGATTTTTCGACAGTTGGCGGGGCAGCCTTTCGTGTGTGGCTGGCACACTACTTGAGCCCCCAACTACCTGCGGTCGGCCAGCGGCGCACCGTGCCTCGGATCCCGCTACCCTCCGCAACTAGTCTCCCGATACGCCCAAAACAGCGCGAGTCAGACTAGTCAGCATGCAGTGGAACAACTATCTCGACCCAACTCCTCTAGTGGCTACACCGAGCATCGTACCGGAACACGGCTAGGCCGCTTGGCGGTACGTCTTTGCCCGGTGGGTGGTCACAAGCCTTCTGCCGAAGCCTACCACCAGTTAGTGTCACCTGATTAGCACCACCCGGGGACCACGTGTAGGGTAACAACAATACGGGTAACTCTCCTACGGACGCGGGTGACTCAGCCCCCAAAAAAATGTATTTTTACTTCCTAATTAATAAACAATATGTTTTGGGGAAAATTCGGTATACGTCCCAACTCTTTGAATGCCAAACCCGAACTGGCTGAAAACTAACGAGAAAAAAAAACTTCTAGGTGGGCCATTGCTGACTAAGCAATAGTGTCAGCATTTACTAATACAGAATAGGGATGTAGCACACAGCGTTGACCTCTCTGCATGTTTTGGCTGCATGACCATATAATTGGCACTTGTAGCATCGGGTAACCAGAGTGAAGTCCCTAACAGGGCAGGACGTCCAATTTATAAACAGCCTCGATGTCGAAATTAGGGCTTTACGAATATTGGCTGCAATTTCAATAAATAAATTACAGCTCGACGCATCTTTCTCCCCAGATTTGTGGCTTAATTTAACAGAGGCCAAGAAGGAATCCATGGACATATCTGGCATCTTGTCGGGTATGTTCTGTTCGTAAATGCAACTGAGTCCTTAATTGTCTGCTTGAGGTCCGAGATGTGTTCCGTCAAATTTCGCTTTTCTTTTAAGGCATCTATCATATCGTGTGCTAAAATTGCTTTCTGCTTCAGGGATTGGTATAGGACTGCCATCTGTGAGGTGCCAGATCCTATTTTACGACACAAGTTAGAAATTTTCAGTTTCTGCTCCGAGTTCAGTTTGCCATCCGAGGCAATAGAGCAAACATCATTTAAGTGCTGCTCAATGGTTGACATCCATTTTTTTATGTCGGGCGTGGATGCGACTTCAATCGAGAAATCTGATTGGGCTGGGATTTGCGTCGTCATCTTCGCTGGCGAGGTGGGGACTTGCACTCGGCCGCTTGGATTACAGGGACTGTTATCCATTTTATTTGATAGTCACTTCACTGTTTCTAAGTTTTCATTATGTCTACAAAACTACACAGTAGGCAAAAATTTATACAATAAAGAAGATCACTATTATAATTGTTTTAATTAAATATTGCTTACGAGCACGTCTGTATTCTAGGATCGAGCGCGAATCAATACATAGTGGCCTGGCATAGTTGGGACAGAAGATCAGATTTGTTATCTGAAAACCCTTCGATGTTAATTGAAGTTACAATGAGTGCTTGAAAAGACGGTGGTGGGTGGCCTTAAAGCGGTTGTTTTTGTTATTTGGCCCTAAGAAGCGCCGTTGTTGGTCATGGCTCTCAGGAGATCTGTTTAAAATTACCATCGTGGTGAAAGGATTAGTCAGCTAGACTCTGCGTTACCGAGTGCTAGCTGTCCAGGGTGCGCCGGGCGTTTGGAATCGCGATGCGATTAAGATTAACGCCACTCGGGGAAGCTCCTTTCATGCACTACAACGCCGTCAAGAGCTAATTCCTAGAAAATGAACGCGTTAATAACTTACACACCACTATGCATGTACGTTTCTGATTGGAGCAATTTAAAATTCGACCTCTTCATTCTCGTAATAATCGAACAAAAGATCTTATTATTCGCTTTTCAATTGTATACTTAGACGCTATCTGGGGGCACCGCAATGCCCCCAACAAATCGAGCAACCAAAGGCACAGCCGTACCAGGAATCTACTTTGGCATAACTGTTTTAGCATAATTTATTTTGCCATAATAATTCTTTGCCATATTTTTTTGCCATACTGTTTATGTTGGCATAATTATCTTGAAGGCTACTTTGCTTTGGCATAATTATAATTCGCATAATGTTACTAGCCCTAAGGACTATTAGCATAATAGTATTAAAGCATAAAACATAAAAGGAATAACGGAAACAAATTTGAGTTATTTTTACGAATTTTATTTTGAATTTTCATGCAAATGATTTATTATATATAATATTCATTTCTTTTTTTTATGTTACGTTTCCCCACACTTGGGCTTTCTTATAACTGTCGGATAATATGTAACTGTCATGGATTCAAAATTATTAATTAATTATTTAATGGTCATGCATCTGACAATAATCACTTTTTGACCAGGTAGGCGTGTTATCTAATTTTTAAATTATTTTATTGATTTATTTTAGGTTTATATTTTAGCAATTGCTTGTAAATATGCGAGTTTCGAAGTATATTTTTTTATACATGTCTAAAAAAAATTTGGCTCCAGGGTATCAAGAACATAGCTGGCAGAACGGAGCGAGCGCAGTATAGCGCGAGCGACGACATTTTAGACAAAAAACGAGAGACAATTAAAAATGCGAGCGCGAGAGCGCAGCGAGGAGCCAGAAAAAAATTATAATCATAGAATAAGAATTACATATTCATATTGTATAAAAATATGTATTAGTCTAAAATTTTTCGAGATAATTATTATGCGTATTTGTTATGCTTAAAAAAATATGTTTTAATATCATTATGCGTAAACAAATTTATGCTTTAGAATATTATGCTTAAACGTTATTATGATTAGAGTAATTATGCTAAAAAAAATCCGTAAGCTGTTATGCGAAAATAATGTTATGCGTAAATATAGGATATTAGGATAAACAAAAGTATGCCATGTTATATTATGTCTAAAGTTTTTATGAAAATTGATAGGGAACCGTTGGGGTCAGCTACCAGTATAACCAGATGCTGCTGAATAGCAGTAATTTACAAAGAGCGACTCCTTATATCTGATCTCTATAATCATTAGCAAAGGCTTGAGTAGTTTTGCAATAACGTTTGAAGCTCAATTGTTGGGTCGACTCAGTAGCAGAATCTTAAAATAACGATGCAGTAATAGAGCTACTTCGCTATATTAGTTATAGATATTTGGAGCTTCCGTTTAGGAGAGCAAAGATATTTTTTTACAGAAGTCTTTAATTCATTATGGCCAGTTTGTTTATTTGACAATTTTTTTTTAATGGAAAACATCCTTTATTTATGATGGTCTTTGAAAATTTTAATTAAAACTGACGGCTAATGGTAAATAAAAGAAAAATAAAGTATCGGTTAACTTTTAATTCAGCTACTTTCTTAACAAAGCAACAGTATTTTTATTAAAAATAGTTTTAATAATAGTACAGTATCGTGTTAAACCTTTTATTTGGAAGTGCTTCAAGTTTTTCACGTGAAACTTTGTTGGTGCGAATTCGATAGTGACGAGAATCGGACACTTTATGTTTTAAAATCACAACGCCCGCATTCATTGCTTGTTCATACACAATTTGAAAGCTATTGTCACGTTTTATTAAACCTTTGTATGGCATATAGGTAAGTTTTTCTGGGCAAACATGGTGATGACAGTTCCGTTTCCTGGATTTCAGAATAGAATATACGCTTAGCTAGCCTCTGTTGTTCCACCCTGGAGACATGCTGTAGTATATAATTAAAAAAATGTGAAATACTTATTAGTTTTGTTTGTATTCGTCATAATCTTTTTACTGACTAATATTTATTCTAGATATTAACACAAACAAAACAAAGACAATGGTCTTTGTTTTGTTTGTGTAAAAAATAAATATTTAAGAAACATGACTTACTACTTGAAACATGGCTCTTATTTATATATAATTGTTTAATTTACATCACATGCTCACATCACCTAACTGATGGCTGATCCGGTAGGTCTCTGTATCAAGGACATTTGCTCGCCTGAGTTTTCGTTTGGTTTTTCCTAATCTTGTGAGAATATAAACTCTCTATTTTCGTCAAGACGATGTCATTCGCTGTATTTTAAATGATCGGTTTACAATATATATCGAGTTTATAACTTTGCAAGATTTACTCAAGATGTTCGTAATAATCCGATTACAGGTATACATACCAACAGGAGTAATTTACCAAAAGAAATTTAAAAGTAGGACGGACAAATAGCATTTTATGAAAACTGTTTATTTACACATAATGAAATAAATGAAATACACAACTTTTGATTTAATTTATTGGAATAATAAATACATCATATTAATCATAGTCGCGATAAAACAGTTTTATAGACTTCTAATTATCGTATTGTATTAAAACTAATTCGTACTTTAAAATAGCAGCTGCCACCTGAAATCAAATAATTCAATTAACTTATTTAGTACATTCAATAAATTATTCATCTATTAAAGACGTAGGTATGGAAGAAGACCATGTTGCGCCTAGCAAGAGATTACAACAATTAATGTCTTGACAACAACTAACTGGAGGGTTTGTTTAGAGAAGAAAAAAAATCCATAAAACTTACTTCCAACAGAAGTTCCCTTCGTAGTGAAAAGAAACCCATTCCCGTCAAAGCAACGAAGTCATGTGCTAGTTGATATTGTAGCCTTTTCATCTGCAGAGAAAAAAAGATAAGTTAATTTGATACGTCTTCGAATAAAAATCTGATTTATTTTGTGAATACATACAATACTTAGGCTATAGAAACAGAGATCTTTAGAATCACGCTGACCGACGCTGGCCGTCAGCACTGACGGTCATCGATGACCAGCGTGACACTAAAATCAGCCTTAGACTTCAAACCTATAGCTATATCTTCATTAAACTTTTAATATTTAGTGCATTCTAACCTCATATTAACCAGCCTAGTGAGGATAAAAAATAACATAAAATCATGCCTGTAGGCATTCCTCGAAGGTTTCGAAAAAGGTGCACCTTAGAGTGTACCCGCATTTTACCGCTTATGTTCAATTCCATATGTTAGGTGTACAGCCTAGAGCCATCAACCAGGCACAAATTCAGACGCCGAGCTGCTATATGAAATTTCAGATGAAAATACTCAATAACTCTTTGACCTACTCTGGAATCAAATCCAAGACCCTCAGGAGTAGCGTTAGCGACCACTAGATTAACGCGGCAATAAAACAATGCTTACCTCAATATTATAAGAAGCCCTGGGGCAAGAGTGTAGACACTTAAGAGCTCTTTGAGAGTGAAGATGCACATCTGAAGCTGCCAGCACTACGCTGCATGCTCTAAATATTAACCAGCTTAGTGAGAATATGTAGTAGCATCGGCTGATGGTACTTCCACCGCTATTACTATGAAAAAAAACGAAATATTCATACTAAGAGTTCCAATAGAATAGATACTAAAAAAGAAAACATACTTATTCAGTCTATATAATGGGATAATTGGGTAATTGACTCTGTTACGTTCCCATCGCTAAGACACATGCCTCAACTATGTGTGAGGACACATTGCGGATTAGTGGTTGTCACGTGTCTTGGATATTTTCTAGGACTCGGGTGTTACATAACGATGTTCTCCTTTACCATATTGAGAGCTGTGGTGATGAACTAAATTACACAAACTGTATGTCTGTGTTTAACGCTCATGATCACTTAAGTCAGAAAAATAAATATTAAGCGTCAATTATTTTTTTCCTTCAGGTTCACATAAGCATTTCAACCTTGTGTTAATTAAGAGTCTCCATTCAAATCATTTCAAATGGGTTTAACAAGTAGCCCTTGATGAGACTTAATGAGGGAAGATCCTCAAGCCCCAATAGCCTTTCGAAAAACCTACTCACAAATCAATGTCAATCCAGTATTTCACAGACAAAGAACCATATTTCTAGAAATGGCGCTTTACCTAAAATGAAGGACGCAGAGATCCACTGCCCGAGGCTGACTCAGCCAAGTATACTTAATTTAGCTTTCTTGAATTTCAAAACCAAGTATATTTAATTCAGAAGGAGCTACTATTAACTTTGTTCTAGTTCCAGAGGCCCTTTGGTGCAGACTCTAATTAAGATAGGTTAGTAGCAAATAATGGTAGAAAGTTTGACTTCATTATTTTTTTTATCAGTTGGATTGGGCATAGTTAAGCTATTGTAATAAAGAGTTAGAAATGCTTGTTTGTGGGAGGTATTATCTGGAAGTGATGACACTATTATTAAAAAGCATTTTTTGATCAAAAGTATCATCAGTATATATATAGTCAAAGTATCATTGTTTTATCCCAGAAAAAATGCGTAGTTTTGGTTGGTTAGACCACGGGAGTGAAGCCGCGGGTAAATCTAGAACGATCATCGTCTTCATGTAGTAAAATACTTCCTAAAGTTGGAGATAGTTTTAAGTGTAGTCTTTCAAGACCGTCTTTTCCTTTATTTTAGTAGTGTTCTTAAATTAGAATTTGATTTTTTTATTACACTCATTCCATTTGATGACAGTCTTGACAGCCTCATTATAATATAATACAATAGATTGACATCATTTTAAATGAGGTAGCTTATTATTTATAAAAACAGAATACTAAAGCCATGAAATTAGGAACTTGTCATTCAGGCTTTTCATCAAGAAGTTTCGCTAATAAAGATATCCAAATGTCTTATTATGTAATTCATCATCTATTCTGCAGACTAAGGATTACTGTTCTTTCGTGTTATATATTGAGAAAATAAAATAAAGATGTAGTGGAAGGTTCACTTATGTAAATCATTATCATTTCCAATACATGTTCACTGCAGGACATAGGCCTCCCATAAGTTCTATTGGAGGTTGCACATACATGTCTACATGCTTAGTCATTCTAGATACTTTATGAGGTTGTAGTTTAGATAATTCTTGACTAAGTTCACTTGAGGAGTGGAATTCCCTGCCGGCTTCTTTGTTTTCTGATAGCTACAACCTTGGGGTATTTAAGTCAACAGTGAATAGGTTACATTATTAGTTATGGCTTGTAGGCAAGCGTGTTTCTCCGTAAACCACGTCATCGCTTAACATCAGGCGAGATAGTGGTCAAACGTGAGCCTATCGTTTTTTTATTTTTTATTATCATTGCTTTTTTCTAAGAATTCTGATAATCCCTAGCTTATTTATGGCTCTTGTTACACAGGTTGCTACCTAGCACAGGTGGCAGGGCTCTGCTAATAAAACGTTGATATTTTAAGCACATCTACAGCATGACTGTGATAGACATTTTTTTAAATATTTCTGAAAAAACAAAAAAGTTTTATGAATTCATTACATTTTAAAACTATCAATCGTCTACTACGAACCAGTTGGTTCGGTTTACTGCAATTTTATTGTTAAGAAGAATAATAAAGCAACTTATTTACTATACAAAAATCGCAAACAAAAATAAATTAGAGGCAAAAAACCTAAACAAAAATAGGCCATTAGACAAAATCAGAAAAAAATCCAATATCTTGATAACGGTTAAGTTTGGGGTACAATGTTTCACAGACAAATCAGTCAGGTATAATGGAAACTACAACCTCTTAAAGGATCTGTAGGTAGGTGATCTAGTAGGCCTGTATATGTATGCACTGGCCTGTGGGAATAATCATAATTATTTAAACATGCCTGACACCGATTTAAAATAAGCATGGTTACGGCTTTGTTTATGTTCTTTTTGTACATTGTCACGTGCATGTAAAATATGGACCACGAATGATTATAGTAACTAACAAACTTCTGCTGCTCTTACAAACATAGTCTAATAGGTTACGAGCCCAGACCATACCCAGGTGCAAGAGCATAATTAATTAGTTGAGTGATATGAATATTAATGTTGTCTATGAAACTTACGAAATTTCAATTATGTCAGCTGAAGTTGTCATAAGTGGTATTATGAAGCTGAAAAGATCATCCGACTACCCAAACTGCAAATTCTTGGTGCGAAATAACTTAGAAAATAAAAATTGGTGAGGAGTAACTTCTAGAGATGGTGTAAACCGGCAAGCTACGAACGATAATATGCTTGGTTAGAACCAGAGTGCAAAGACTACGAAAGAAGTCTGGAACAGCGGTCCAGTGGGTCTGTATCTAGCGGAATCCCGCAGTCTTAAGAAGGCCATCGGTCTACCTAGAGGGAGACTTTCCAAAGCTGCGTCTTCGAATACGCAGTCGCTACTCCAAAACTTTTTGACCCCATCGACCAGCTGTTCTTCGAGAAATGTCTACTGCCACTTCAGTTTAGCAATTACAAATCTTATGTTTAGTAATTACAAATCTTAATACATTTGGAGATTTTTATTAACAATATATTGTCTTACAATTATATTTTATTAATAATATTTTATCTTTTCTTTTACACCTACTAAGAAACCATATAAATGATCAAATCTTTAAATTATTTTCAATTTTGATCTTCAATTTCATTTTATTATAGTAACTAACAAACTTCTGCTGCTCTTACAAACATAGTCTAATAGGTTACGAGCCCAGACCATACCCAGGTGCAAGAGCATAATTAATTAGTTGAGTGATATGAATATTAATGTTGTCTATGAAACTTACGAAATTTCAATTATGTCAGCTGAAGTTGTCATAAGTGGTATTATGAAGCTGAAAAGATCATCCGACTACCCAAACTGCAAATTCTTGGTGCGAAATAACTTAGAAAATAAAAATTGGTGAGGAGTAACTTCTAGAGATGGTGTAAACCGGCAAGCTACGAACGATAATATGCTTGGTTAGAACCAGAGTGCAAAGACTACGAAAGAAGTCTGGAACAGCGGTCCAGTGGGTCTGTATCTAGCGGAATCCCGCAGTCTTAAGAAGGCCATCGGTCTACCTAGAGGGAGACTTTCCAAAGCTGCGTCTTCGAATACGCAGTCGCTACTCCAAAACTTTTTGACCCCATCGACCAGCTGTTCTTCGAGAAATGTCTACTGCCACTTCAGTTTAGCAATTACAAATCTTATGTTTAGTAATTACAAATCTTAATACATTTGGAGATTTTTATTAACAATATATTGTCTTACAATTATATTTTATTAATAATATTTTATCTTTTCTTTTACACCTACTAAGAAACCATATAAATGATCAAATCTTTAAATTATTTTCAATTTTGATCTTCAATTTCATTTTATCGTATTAATTTTGTTTTACAAAGGGCCAGACCAATTTGCAAGTGACCATTTCTGACCTTGGATAGTCCAGATATCTTAGAGGATTTTCACCATTTTGTTCACTAATAAGAAAATAATATGATGCTAATCTTTTACTTAAGATTCTCATAAATCGGATTCGATATAGCCCGTCTTATTGGGGTACCTACGCTATTTCATTAGCTATGATAATATTATACCGGCTTCAGATACGGTTACTGATATAAAATTATTTCGGATTATCGGGCAGAAAAATCTGTCATAATGTGTCTCATTAGGCACCGCCCGAAATTATCCGAAACTATTATATCGGATTCGGTTACGGTTATGGATACATTTTTATTTCGGATATATGAAAGATTCGGTTACGGAGCTCCTTAACATCCCTGTTTGTCAGTATTTCGGTAATATAAGTATGAAATAATAATAAATGTGATATGAATACAAATTATTAATATATATGAATACAATAAATATTTGATAAGTATGGTACCTTACTATTTTCGCTATAAGAAAAATTGTTTGGTTTGGGTTAAAAAGTGAAATCAAGAAGAAGTTAATGAAAATCAAGATGCGCAGATGGATTGATAAATTTTTAAATCTGTTCTATGTACGAAATATGTATGTATAAGAGTCACTAAAATGAAACCACGTGTTTATAAATACTCTTTCAAAGATAGCTTTTCAAAACGACTGTTAGTTTTCCGCTAGTAAATTCTTAACTGATAAACTATATTGGGTCACAATAACAAACTGATGAAACTACAAAAAAACATTTGTAACGTGTCGAGAATAACTCGACGAATAACGAACGAGGCATACGAAAATAGCAAAATACTACTTAATATACTTATTTCCCTCATTAGCTCATGTCAACATTAAATTGAAAAAAAAAACACATTATTGACGTATGAGCAATGTGTTTTTTTTCTTGAAGGTCTATTTATATGAATTATAAAAAACCTATAATTTTTTTAAGAAAAATTAAACTGCACTACTTTTCATATCAAAGTAGGTGTATTCTATTTATGAGACAGATTTTTAATATCTAACCATTCGTATATAGTTAGATATTATAGTATACAAAACTTTTAAATATTGTGGTATTCTGCTGTACAGATCCACATCTTTTAGTCTTTTTACGTTTTATAATACTATACAAACCACAGCATTTTATCTTTTGAAATTGTATCAGCTAGTGTGACTCACTTTTATGTATTATTTTATACTGTTAACACCTGAGTAGCATACTTTTAGTTATCTCTGATTGTTTTAACATCCACAACTTATTTTTACCGCTAATTTGTAAAATTTTTGAATATTTTATACTTTCACATTTTCATCTGATCTGACATCTGTCTGTCCAATTTATTTTCTTAAGCCATAGAAATAACATACCATGGACACTTTTCTTTTACAAAGCTCGTTGTACATTATAATTTTCATAATAAGGGCAGCGGCAGACTGCCCCCTCTGTTTAACCGTTTTTTTATTGGTTCTGGTCATGATTTCTTGTAATTGCGATTTAAATTTGAAATTCAGAAGATATGACACAGGACGAGGAAAAACGGCTGTCAACTTTTTACTTGGATTCTGGCAGTGAACACCGAAAGTCTGTCTACTACTTAGTATTACAAAGTATATTTTCTAATCTCCAAACTCTCTGAAATTTATCCAGCTTGTGTATGTGTATTAATTTCTGAAGTGCACTAGTTATAATAAATTGTATGTGGTACATAAATAAAATTTTTCCTGGTACATTATCCCCGTCGGTCATCGCTTCGCATTAAAGGGCTTGTTGATCGGCGTATGAAGCCACAGCCCGGGATGCACACCCCTTGCTGCCTGCGTAACTACCTACCCGTTTGCCTGACTATTAGTTCAGCTGCCTACTTATCTGAATACTCGTATCTACCCATGTGCCCGCTCATTAGCCTACTCGAGCATTCCACGTCCTATGTGGTTCCAGTCCGTCCTGCTGTTTGCTGTGCTGTCTACCTCAAGAAACCCACGTCGTGCGAAGCCGGCTCTTAGTTTTTTTACTCTATATCCTTTTTCATAGCTGTAATTTTAATAACCCTTATTTTATCTTATTTTTTTTAGTAACGTAGCGTTACAATATCAATGTATCTGGCTATTTATAATTGTTAAATAGTCAAAAAAAAAATTGCAAGACCGCAGGAGAACCAAGGTACCACGTACCGAAATACGTAGCGTTTGGCAGGTCTCCATGCCCTTGTGAAGACCGCGTTAGTCCGTTATATGCAAGAAGTACAAATCCGATCTATATGGTGTAGCTTAGAGGAAACCTATGTCCAGCTGTGGACTTCTTTTGGCTGGAATCATTGTGATTGCAACTTCAAGTTCTAAGCCTGTTGCTAGGTATCTTTTATTTTTTTCAACCCCTGCTAAATTTGACCTCAGATGTCAAATTTAGTACAAAATAAACATTACTCACTGTATCCCAAGATAAATCTGAAGACAGATGAAGTACAAGTTGTTGATGTTTGACAGCAGCACCAGCGATCCAAGACGGCGGTCCACCATGCGCACGAGTGTTGATTGACGCACGTAAGCCTCTCGGAGTCGACGCCATACTTGGATTTGTAGGTATAGTTCTGTGCCAAACTGAAAGGGGAATTTGAAATGATTGAATAACGGTGGGTGTATGTTAAAAACACACATCATTCACGTCACCGTCATGTCGCCAATCAGTGACTGATTGTATATGAATGACTAAGATGTGCTAATCGTGAAGTGATTTACCTGTGGAACCGATGTTCTATGACTATATGATTTTTTTTCCTCTACCATGTCTGTTATGTAACACATTGCCTTAGAAATTCGTTTCGAAATATGAATATTTAGACACAAGATTATAAAAAATAAATAAAAAAAAAACAAAATTACATAATAACAGTTACGAAATACTTTTTGTAAGGAGTTTTGATGTCATTATGTACTTAACACGTAATTTTTTTTTTGGCTTCCAAGTACGAGTGATACAATTTTCAATTTAAAGAAAAAAATGCACGTAACTGAATAGGCTACTGTTGGTAGACGCATTCTGCCGCTACTGCCACGCTTTTTCCACCGCCCCATCCAGCAGATTGATACTGAACCTGTTACCTCTCGAAAAAGCGCGCGTTGTTTGTGTTTATATAGTATGTGGTTTTTAATCTGAACGAAAAACTAATATTTGCTAAAATGTACATTTACTAATAGTAAATTTTAAGCTGTTTCTAATAAATTATTTTGGAACTTATTTGTATTTAATTAAGTAAGCTCATCAGGTAGTGGGAAAAAAATCGTTCGTGTCTCGCATAAAAAGCCTTTATTTTAACACTCGCGTGTAGCTTTCGACGATCGTCTTCGGCTCACGTTTGGTTTGGTCACGATTGGTTACATCGCTCGTGTTAAAATCTCGGCTTTTTATGCTCGACACGAAATGTACTATTTTGATGTTATGGCCACGTGACGGATGTGTATATATATACCAACTGGCGTATTCTGTTACCGTGAAAACTTAGGTGGATTGAGCTTTAAGTAAACTGTAATTCCACCGTAACAATGTTAAATATTTGAGAATGAAATTAAATATGTAAAACACAGACTCCCACTCCTATCAAAGTCGGAGACTCTTCACTCGTAGTTGTGGACGACTATATCAACATTAACATCTAGTTGAGTAGGGGCAACTTCGAGAAAGAGGTCAACTGTCGAATCCGACTCGGCTGGGAGGCGTTCGGATAGTTGCGCGGTATCTTCTTTCCAACTTACCACAGTTTCTCAAGACGAAAGTCTATGACCGGTATGTGTTACCAGTGATGACATATGGCTTTGAATCGTTGTCGCTCACAAAGGGCCTCATCAGAAAGCTTATAGTCACCCAAAGCGTAATGGGGATATTATTGATATGATACATTGACATTTCACTTCATGTTCGCTTCCCCTTTGTCTTCACGGTGAGATTTTTACTTAATGGCACACTGAATACCATTCTCGAAGGTTAAAGTTTAAAGTTCAATATTCATTGACCAATTTGACGATTGGTCAATGCTGGAAAAGATTACGTAGGCACGCATATCAAAAGTGTCTTGGTGTTTTTACTGTCATTTTTATCCTATTCAAATTACAGAAAAATATCTGTGAAAATTTAACAGATTCTCATCCCACGTTTAAAAATACGAAAAAACGCGTTAATAAAATGATATTGCCATTAATTTGGGTTAGTTGGTTTTGATCACAAACGTAACAAGGTTTAAGTAACGCATGTTTTTCTACGACTTGCGTATATCGTGCGAAAGCCGAACACAGGAATACCAATATGGAGTTTAAATCGATGCGTATTGAGGTCCCCTATCATTTTGTTTCCTTTGATAGACTCCATTTATAACTGTTTATAAAAATAGTATATCAGTACGTAACCCGGGCGTTATTATGAAACATAGCGAGTTATAGATATATGAGTGAGAATCAATAATCTCTAGAAAATCAGAACCTCGATATGGCAATAGTATTAACCTTTCCCGAAATACGCACCTCTTCTTGGGAACCCGAAAAATAAAATGCATCGTTTTTCATTAGTAAAAAAAAAATATTATTTTTTTATACCAAATTCGAAATGATGAATTCTAAAAAACAATATTTTTATATAAGTAGAACAATGAGCCCTATTGGAATGATTATTATATTCTGCTTATGCTGTCCTATGTACTTCAGTGCAAAGGTATCTCTTTCTTGCTTCTTAACTATTTTGTACTCATGTGGACCAATAACTGTCCATTGGCGTCAAGCTAGTCCCAACATCTTCGTCTGAGTCTACCGAAAGTAGACTTTCCCACCTCACCTCATTAATTTTCCCCAAACACGTTCATAATGATATTATTATACAGGATGTTTGGTGCATCGTGTGCCAAATTGAAATGGTCGACTGAAAGGGTCACCTACTAGCCTTTCAGACCCCTTAACACCCCTCATGCCTTGTAGATTTTTTTTATCGACTTTTTATTGTTTAATAAAAAAAAGACCCAAATTTTACATTCAAATACAAATTTAAAAAAATATATAAGGCGTAGACTCAGAATTTTAATTTTATTTCGATGTGTATTGTTTAAGAGTTCTTTTAAATACAAAATTAGTGACATTAGCCACAGGGCATGAGGAGTGTTAAGGGGTCTGAAAGGCTAGCAGATTACTTCTTCAGTCGACCATTTCAATTTGGCACACAATGCACCAAACACCCTGTATATTGTTTGGTTCACAATTAGGGGCATACTACAGAAGGAGTGTTAACAACGTAATACACAAAGGATACTACTCGTATTTTTTTTTGTGTTCGAGACGTTGATGAGAAGCTTCGTGCTTACCGCTCGTGTGATTTTGAATAAATGGAGTTGTTAGGTTGAAGCTAATGAGGTGACAAAAATCAATTCAGTACAAACATCAAAATCGAAAAACTTTTGCACAAAAAGCTAAAGTAACGCAAAATAAAGTGATCTTATTCGACAATATTGCTGAAAGTTTTTTAAAGTGTTAAAACTTAGTTATTGCCTTAACAAATTATTTAAAAAAAAATATTGTTGCATATGAAATTTTCGAGATATGGCAGAAAGAGTGTGCGAATCTGGGGAAGTTTTACAAAGCCTTTATAGTATTTAATAGTATATTATGCAATTAGTGAATAAAAGACGGATTTAATGCGAGGGCCGTAGATGAATCACAAGTAAGTGAAGGATTCTAACGACTGAATCACGACCGTAGGGAGTGATTCATGATAATTGAATCACGAGCATAGCGAGTGATTCAAGTTTTCAAATCATGAACGACGCGAGTGATTCATGGCCCTCGATATAAATCCGTTTAATTCAAGAGTTACATACTATATTTTATACCATGACTACGAGAAAAAGAAAGATTGAAGCGAAGAACACAAGGAATAATAATAAATAAATGGTTTATTACCTTCAAAATTAAAAAAAAAATGTGAAACCCTGGCCCCTGAGCTAGGTAACAGCACTCGTGTTCGATCTCTATCTCTAACTCCAACTCTATCTCTAACTCTATCTCTATCTCTAACTCTATCTCTAACTCTATCTCTAACTCTATCTCTAACTCTATCTCTAACTCTATCTCTAACTCTATCTCTAACTCTATCTCTAACTCTATCTCTAACTCTATCTCTAACTCTATCTCTAACTCTATCTCTAACTCTAAAACTATCTCCAACTAAAACTCTATCTTTAACTTTAACTCTATCTCTATCTATAACTCTATCTTTAACTCTTTCTCTAACTATAACTCCATCTCTAACTCTAACTCCATCTCTAAATCTATCTCTAACTCTATCTCTTTCTCTATCACTTTCTCTATCTCCATCTCTATCTCTAAATCTATCTCTAACTCTATCTCTATCTAAGTTTGTATCGAATATTTTATGCGCAAGGAGGTTGTATAGCATTGAGATGGAGTTTGAATATTATATTGGTGTGTTCTAAATTCAAACACCAAAACAGTGATCAAAAGTGCTTTTTATTCACTGTTTTCAGTGAATAAAATAAGCTTTTTAGAGGGGGAATGGTATAAAATAAGTTTTTCAATTGCAAAGGTCATAATGAGTAAAAATGTCAAATAGAACAAAAGCTTTTATAATAAAAACAGCGCAGTCGTTTAGCGATCGGCTGTTGCGTTGCGTGTTGCGGGTCGGATTCACGCACAGAACAAATATTTGTATGGCCAAGAAATGCTGATTATGGTCTGGTTATTTGTGTATGTGAATTAATATGTATGTATGTTAGTGTGCACCGTTTAAAACACAAAACCTTTCATAGAGACGCTAAGATTAAAAATACAAACCTACCTTTGGTTTGACCTCGAAGCTTTTCTCTATGGTAACCACACGTCTCACATACAGGTTGAGTCTGTGGTACCGCGAGGCAAGACCCATACTGATAAGAATGATGATCAGGTCTTGAAAGTTCCATAGAGCAGTGGCCAGTTTGCTGACTATAAATATTGGGATAGCATACCATAGGGTATAGTCCTCTGAAAAGTTTTACCAAAGTTAGGCATTTTTTCAAAGGGTTAGATGAATGTGTATTGGGCCCACATTTCACTAGTATCCCTTAGAACTTTGCCTTTGCTAAGCTTTACTAAAATCTAAGACTTGTCTTGTAACTGTTGATATGCAGGCTGGTTCTGTAGAATTGTAACTTTGACTTACGAGTTTTTAATAGGAATCCATGAGAAACAGTAACGTATGTATAAAAGAATTCTTCTGGAGGAATATTGAAGCCAGTTGCAGACATCATACTTAGTACGTGTTCAACTGAAAAGCAACAAATTTGAACACATCAATCTTTAAAATCATCATCTTAAACACTTCAGTCGAAAGACGTCCACAGCTGAACAAGTGTCACCACATCAACTGATCCTGTCCGTCACACTTTCCAAATCTTCTTATCATATTAAAGTATGGCTGAACTATGAAGCAGGCAACTCACTGGGTGATAATGGCAACCGCTTTCTTTTATTAATATCTGCCAGCAATGTCATTCTAGATGATACAATAATTAAAACTTAAAAAGCTTGTTGAGAGTACTGTTATATTTAAGCGTCAAACTTTATGGCAGTCGTGAAGTGCGCTACTTGTTTAGTTGGTGCTGAGAGAAGTTGCTCCTGTGCAGCGATTGCCTTCGTTTTCCGATTGGCAATAAGGTTCAAAACAGACAAGCCGCGTCTGAATTACACGCCAGCTATAAAATTGCAGTTTGTATGCAGTTTTTGTGCAGTTGCTAACCAACTGCACTGTTCGCTTGCGACTGTACGAGTTAGCACGCAATTTTCAGGCAGTTTTAATGACATTCGGCTGACAGTATCGTTCAGTTAAGGCAACTGCAGAAAAACTGCTTCCAAACTGCAAATTTGCAGCTGGTGTTCAGTCCTCATGCAGTCCATCTGCTTAAACCCTAAGTTTAAATCGTACGATACACAGGCTTACCCAGGACACCCAGACTCAGCAACGGTTTGTAGTACTATTCCACATGGTAATGTGAAGTTGGTAACCTTCACACATAGGTTTGCTTCAATACTAGGTAAGGGAACCGATGAGTATATAGAGTCATATAACTGACATGACTGGGATGAAGAGCATTTATCACATGATAGATTTAGTGTTTATGCTATTAAAATAATTTACCAAAACTAGTTTAAACTTACCAACAGCAAAAGTAGCAACAAAAGCAGTAATAAAAATTGTCCTCTTCTTTATTTTAACATCAGGAGGAAAGTAGAGTGCTGTATTAGTTTCCATACGCAACCAGTATAATGAAACCTTTCTCCAAGAATGCACGAACTTTGATGACAGGAAAAGAGACATTACTGCGTTGGCATAGAATATGGCACCTGAGAGGCGACCGATTAGACCAGCTGAAAGTTATAGAAATAATGGTTATGTTACGACTTATACTGCATAAAGAAGATTCTGAAGTTCACTGAACCACTAGCACTTCAAAGTTCCTGTAAACCTCAAGGGTGTTGGGCTAAAATAAATATAATTACATACTTATTATTATTACTAAAATTCGAATGAGCCAAAAAACCAATTGGCTAAGTAATGAAAACGATTCTTGTGTAACAGAAAATATCAGAGCCTAAAGTACGTAAAATTCAACATACAGTTTAATTTTCTTAGAGACAAGGTAACCAACTCCTCAGAATAACATTTTGATATCATTGCATCCATGTTTATGTCTCTAGCCAGATCTTTAATAATATACAGATTAATTATCTACTTTACTTACTATTAGAAGATTTCATGAGCCACCCTCCCAGCAGGGTCACAATTCTCGAGATGGCCACACATTCCGTGACCAATAGCATAACAAACAATACCAGACACCAGCCAAAAACAAATGTCAGACCAAAACCTGAGATACCGAAGTAACGGGCCTTCAAGAACACACTGTTCAATATTGGAAGAAAGTCCTAAAAAAGAAAGAATAGTTAGTTTCCTTAAATGATTTGATAATTAACATATTGATCGATTTGTTTCTCATGTTTGTAATGACAATAAGAAATCTGTGAGCAAAGTTATAATGCTTTCTATGTGGACATGTGAGCAGAAAGAACCAATTTCCAGATCTTTGTCATCAAATCATTAATAAAATTGCTGTTTACAGTTCCACAAGTGCTAGGACCATTCTACTCACAATACGAATGTGAAAGATTGGATGTTTAGTACTTTGTTATTCAATAACGCTTTAATTTAAACGGAATAACATTCAACAAGAGGGCAGATCGTGACCAGGTTTATATTTTAAATGGAGCTACTACCCATCTGACCTTCACAACTCAATATTGGGTAAACCAAATGCATTGATAAGACTGGTTGTCAAGGTTTTGGATTTTGACTGTCAAAGATATGTAAATACCAGCTGGGACCATACGGGTGTAACGTGTTTCCCGAGGCACGGAGAGGTCTTGTTAAGTAATGGATGGGCACACCGTTGGATGATATATGATTCAGAATGGTCTTACATCATATTTCTTCTTGTTTATTTTCACGACAGATTTGCGTGGCATATTATATTCTTCGCTTTCTCCAGTACGTATTCCTCTAGCATTTAATTAGGTCACGCCTGAAAATTTTGTTTTAGTTACAGTTTTATTAAGTGCGAAGTTAAAGTTTATGTTGGAGAAACGACACCAAAATTTTTAGTAGGTAGGAGTAAAGCACTTGATTTCACTGCAGAGTTATTAATATTTTATTCAACAAATAAGAACAAGAAATATTTTCTTGTTTTTGAAGAAGAAACTTTGCGTATAGGACAATAGGACACAAAACCTCAATAGGTCCATCAAAAATATAATGATGGTCGTTTTGTATAAATATTCTGTACAATTAATTGCAGCCCGTCTTTCTGGTGAAATGCCTTGGAACTTGACTTAATATTACAGCAAAAAGAAAACAATACAAATTATGTTAAACTAGCATAATTTGTTTTGTTTGTGTTCTTTAAATTCTGGCATTTTTTCGAATTTTTAATATAAAATATTAGTGAAAAAATATTATTTATTAATTAATTTAATAACAATTGCTTGCTGTACTTACAGTTTGCACCATAACGTACAACAGGCCAACAACATAACACTTAAAATCTAAAAATAAAATAATATGGATTTAATACTTACTTGAACGCAAATATCTCCAGGACAAACCAGTTCACTCAGCAATTGGTTCTCAAATACATTATTGATACTTGATGCCATTGGAATTTTCACCGTAACTATGTAGCATCAATAATACATTTTACTTTTTACGCCCGCATTTATTATGAAAATTATTGTCATCCGAATCGCATGTCAACCACAATTATTGAAATGTCTAACAAAAGTTTCTACGCCATTACTGTCCTTGGAGTAAAGGTAAATGTGGTGTGGACGAAGGATCGAATGTGTACTTTTAATACAAAATGAATACTTTGAGCCAATTTAGTAAAAATAAAAACATATTATTATATGCCACAAAATGTATAAACACAAATTATGTATTATTTAGTTGATTTTATCTTTCAAATGTTTACACTGGTCAGAATTTATAATTACGTACTTACGAGTATTTACACCTAACAAACATGCAATTTTATCTGATATAGCAATTAGTATAGATTTATATTTTTCTAATAATTTATTGGTTTATAAAATAACGAAACATTGCATTTATATTTTTTTTTGGAATTCTAAAATAAGATTTAATTTTTTCATTTCATTTATTCATAAAACAAGTCACATTGTGTTGAATGTGTATATACACATGCAGTTTACATACAAATACTATGAATTATTAATTATTATTTCAAGTGAAATTCAATAAAGTGCCAAAACAGTTTTAAATACAATATCCAGTTTTAAAAACAATGTCAAACAGTTATAAAATAAAATAATGTCAAATTAATCATTAAGTAATAATATGTCAAATTAATCATTAAGTCGCAAACATTAGAATGTCAAATTAATCCTATATTAAATAATCTAGTTTTAATTGCTTGACATAAAATCTGACATCGAGTAATAACATTTTTCCAACAAGAAGGCTTTTAACTTGGTTTTAAATATGTGGAAGCTATAAATTAATAATTTTAACTCCGTCGGTAACCTAATAAACTATTCCACTGCTTGGTATCTGTATTTGGTATATTGTGTGTTTTAAATCCTTCCTTCTTGTGCATTCTCTTAACTTTCGATCCTCTTGAGATTCATGCTGATGAATATACTTCGCAAAGTGACTTAGGATTACTAAAATGTATATACTTGGTACAGTTAATATTTCTAGTTTTTTAAAGTGATCTTTGCATGAGTCTGTTTGTGTAATTCTGACTATTGTCTTAAGATGAACGCTTTCTGACAGTTATAATTATAGCTGTTACCCCAAAACATGATGCTGTATCTTAATCTCGATTCTACTAGCACGTAATATACAGCCTTTAGTTGCTTTACATCCAAAATATCTCTCAAAAACCTCCACAACCGCGATATATGCAATCTCAGAGAATATTTTCTAAACACCGACGTGAGTATTCATCGAGATGTAGTAGCAGTGGGCAAGGGACTCACCCCGCTCTCCCTGGCGAATGAGAACTGGCGCAAGCCTGTAGTGCTTGACACTAACGACCGCAAGGAGGTATGGCAGAGTAAGGAGCTTCACGGACGCTTTTGCCGGGCCCTACATGGGTCCGATGTAAACCAATCAGCGTCCGTAGCCTGGTTGCGATTCGGTGACCTCTTCCTTGGGGAAGCCGAAGATTTCGTCTGTGCAATTATGGACGAAGTTATCATGACGAATAACTACCGGAGATTTATTGTGAAGGATGGCACGGTTGACATCTGTCGGGCATGTTACCGTCCGGGTGAATCGATCCGCCACATTATCTCTGGTTGTTCTCGTCTAGCTAACGAAGAGTACTTGCATAGGCACAACCTTGTAGCCAGGATTATCCATCAGCAACTTGCTCTGAAATACACTCTTGTGGCGTCGAAGGTACCGTACTACAGCTATGTGCCCGACCCAGTTCTCGAGAATGGCAATATCACATTGTACTGGGATCGGTCCATCATCACTGACAGGACTATTATCGCTAATAAGCCTGATATAGTGGTGGTGGACCGAATCGAGCATAACGGGAACCTCGTGAAAGCCGAAAACGATAAGCAAATCAAGTATCTTCATTTGGCTCGCGAGGTTGTCGACATGTGGGATGTGGACACAGCGATCATTGTACCGATAGTCGTGTCAGCCGAGCAGCAAGAATTTGTAAATTTCTTTACCAACATCCCAATTAAAACTACTGGAACCTTAAATTCTTCGCCCTCGCTTGCTTTTGGATTATTAAACGCGAACGTTTCAGCCTGCCCGAATGTATTTAACTTTTCACAAATAAACCCCATAACAGTAATAATAGCTTTTAAGCAAATCAAGATAAAACCGACTGAAGATCTGTGGGGAATGTCCATCAAAGCTTGTACCTCCATTATTCAGACTATAGCGCCGTACTTAGCTGTTATTTTCAATTTGTGTGTGGATCAAAGAGTCTTACCGGATCTAATGAAATATAGTAAGGTTATACCACTTTTTAAATCCGGGGACAGTAAAGACACAAATAATTGTAGACCAGTATCCGTGTTGCCGGTTTTCAACAAGGTATTTAAGAAGATAATGCTAAATCAAATGCTCATTCATTTTAATACGAATAACATCTTGCATGATAAACAGTATGGTTTCACCAAAGGACGTTGTACAACTGACGCTGGTGTCACCCTATTAAAACATATTTTTAATGCGTGGGAAGAGTCGCAGGTGTCTTCCATGCCATAGGTGTCTTCTGTGACCTGTCGAAGGCGTTTGATTGCGTTAATCATGAAACATTACTTCTGAAACTTGAGCATTACGGGCTAGGTCAATCAGCGTTAAGTTTGGTTAAATCTTATTTGAATGATAGACAGCAATTAGATCAAATAAACGGTGTGAATTCGTCGGGGTTAAACGTGAAAATGGGGGTACCCAGGGCTCAATTTTAGGTCCTTTCTTATTTTTAATATACATAAACGATTTACCCCGTTTATTGGAAAACAATCTAAACATGGTGTTATTTGCTGATGACACATCTTTAATTTTTAAAATAAATAGACGTATTTGTCAGGTTGACGACGTAAATAACGCGCTACGGCATGTTCAGGATTGGTTCACTGCCAATAATTTAGTTTTAAATAGCAAAAAACCAAGTGCGTAAAATTATCCTTGCCTAATGTCAAAAGTACTGATTGAGACATTATATTAAACAAGGAGAAGCTAGAATTCGTCGATAAAACGGTTTTCCTGGGGATCACGCTAGACTCAAGGTTACAATGGGGTCTTCATTTAATATCACTTGCAGGGCGACTAAGTTCAGCAGCTTATGCTGTTAGAAAGATTCGTCAATTTAGTGATGTAGATACCGCTAGGTCTATTTTAGTTACTTTCATAGTATAATGTCTTACGGTATTTTACTATGGGGAAGGGCTGCAGACATTGAGTCAATTTTTATTCTGCAAAAACGAGCCATCAGAGCGATATACAATCTTCGCCGGCGCGATTCTCTAAGGGAACTTTTTAAGGGCATTAACATCATGACGGTTCCTTGTCAATATATTTATGAAAACAGTATGTACGTGAGAAATAATTTACATCTTTGTAGTGAAAACGGCGAAAGACATAATTACATTACTAGAAATAGGGACCAATTAGTTTAGCCAGGTTTCAGACTGGCTAAAATAGCCTCATCTTTCATGGGTTACTGTACAAAATATTACAATAAAATTCCTCCCCACATTCTAGAACTGAATGAGACGAAATTTAAAACTTGTATAAAACGCACACTATGCAGGCAGGCATATTATAAGTTGGGGCATTACATCACTGATAAAAATGCTTGGCTCACTGCTAGTCTTGTTCCACAAACACTAGAGCGCAAAAACAAGTGATAGGCAGAACATTATTGTTTTGAAGTATTGTTGGACCTGCTGAAGACTGTATGAATATATTTGTATTATATAGACTCAATTTATTTTAGTATTGTATAACTGCGCAGCACACGTGTGTGTGTACTATGTACCTAACTGTAAATCTACCAATTTGCTGTACCTTTGTGTCGTTCGTTGACTTATGTGTGCCCTGGCAGTTGAGTGTGTCATGCGCTCTCAAATGTCTCTCTGATGGTGGCGCGTGTGTTGGATCATTCGCTTCATGATGGTTGAGCTGGGTGGTGCCGATTCATGCGTCATGTTCGTGAACGGGCGCCGTCAGTTGGGATCTTAACTGCTTCGGATGCTAATGTTTTTCTAGTACCTATTATGTAACTGCGCGGTACATGTGTGAGTACTTTTAATACTTTGTACCTGTACGTAGTATAGTATGTAGTGATTCTGGATGCATTGTCCTCACACATATGAATTTATTAATGTATGTACTTATGTACCTAAATATTGTAAAAAAACATTTTTTTTAAAGAGTAAGTATGGAGTTATTTGTGCGTTCTTCTCCATAACAAGCTACTTTCCGAATGTACGGTAGAATCAATTTTTATTCCTTTCAAATTTTAATGTGTTAACGTTCCAAAGTGCCACTTGGTGGCTTAGTTGAAATAAAATATCTTTGTCTTTGTTTTTGTTGTCTAAAGGTAAGGCCCCGATGATAATTAGTATTGGTCCTAAAATTGAGCCTTGAGGCACACCGATATATATGACTTCGTGATTACTATCATCGATGCTTTTTATTTCGACAAAAATGCGTCGATTTTGTAAGTACGATCCTAAATGCTGTAAGGACTTGCTTCTGATACCATAATATTCAAGTTTAGTCAGTAACAGCTCATAATCAATTGTGCCAAAAGCAGAACTAAAGTGGATGAAGAGTCCAGCCACTGTCATTTTGTCTCTCCTTTGACCACTATTTCACCTATGGTAAGCGATGATTTGATTGACGATGAAGCGGGCTTGCTTAGAAGTAAATTAGATCTTCACTCATGAAGACTCTCATGTTATAGCTGTCAGCAAACCCAGTCTCCGAGAGGAAATGGCATTCCGTACGCACTATGAATGTATTCCCAAAATGTTTTATAATATATATACACACAAAAACACCACGGTAAAGGGATTTTAGGCAATAAGGTATGAACAATCTGAACGAGGCTAAAGGAAGGAACTAAGAAAACTGAAAAATGACTGAAGAGGACTGAAGGCAGCATGAAAAGTAAAAGAAATGGGAGTGGAGTTTAAATATTAGTTGTTATATTTCCCAACTGAACATCATCTCTGCCTTGTTCTTCAAACTGAATTAGCACCAGTTCGTAGGTAATGATCGCACCCGCCATCTGTAAAATATAATCGTTTGTTTTAATCTCATATAGTGGCTTGCAATTACTCTTACGTGTCTCTCTCATACAGCTGTGCGAAAACCTGATTCGAATTCTGCCTTAGTCGTACAAATCAAATCTAATTACTCAAGTCGAATTTAATTACCAAGCTAGCAAACTTCGCAGTCAATATGGATGTTGCTACCTTTCTTCAATCAATCCGCCTAACTACTAAAGAATGTTGGGATCGGCTTCCAGTCTAACTGGATTCAGCTGAGTACCAGTATTTTATATGGAACGATTGCCTATCTGACCTCTACTTTACACAGTAACTGGGTTATACGATACCCCTTGGCCAGACTGAAGTTAGATTTCAGGATTCTATCTACCCGTAATGAATGCGAAAAATATATTTAAATGACAGGCAGGCACAATGGTGTAACGTGCTTTCCGAGGCATGGAGGAATTTGGCTATCTAAAGATGGTCACCTATCAACGGACCGACCTCGGTAATCTTGAAGATCGATCCGTGCGGCTGCTATTATTTAGCCACGTACTTAATATAATATAGATTCATAGATTCATTTTACTACAATGTTAGCGGCTGTTGACCCAATAAATCTGCTGTAATTTCCTAAAATAAAAAGTTGAGATTTTTGTTTCGTTCTATTAATCATTATACGAGTAGTAATGGTGCATGACTTTGCATATCAATCACTTTGAAAACAATCATGTTGCTTGAACTATCAATGAAATATTTTTTCTGTTGTCGATCAAACACTGAATGGTTCGCATATAATCATCTCCGTTCTTCACAATGTTTTATAATATCAATTTTCACACCACCTGCTCGACAATGTTCAATTACACATTAATCAAACTCAAAGAAAAGTAAAGCATTGATAAAATTGTATGAAACTCCCAAGGGAATAAAGTGATTTGAATTTGGAAAGAACTCTAAGTAAAGAAATACCCATATGCCATTGTATAGAGGTTTGTTTGAAATCGAACTGGCCACCATAAGCAGAATTTAACAAAAAAGGAAGCGCCATTTCATTGAATGCGATACAAAAGACGGTGTTTGGTGCTGTGATTTTCAGTGAATTTCATTGCAATATTCTTGTTGACAAAAAATGTCGAGCGATAGTGACTCTTCTCTAGAGTTTCTACACATTAGAGTACTGATATAAACTCCACCACAACAACAAAAATGTTACTCTATCCTTCCATAACTGGACTAATGTAACCAACATCAATAGTAACTTTTGATTTATATTAATTACAAAATAAATACTTAATATAAGAAGCCCTGACTTTTTAGTGTCTCGCTGAAGGTGTGAAAAGTAGATAATGCTCCTCTGGGATAAAAACTGTCTTCGTCTTGGCCAGCTTGAATCTACTATTAATATCTAACCTATTCAGAATGAATAACTGGCCACTAACAAATAGACAAACATTTGTTCTCCGGCTCGATACTAATAACGGTATAAACCTGTTTTCATAAATCAACGAGCCGACAAAATTCACACATTTACAAAGCCTACTTAGGATCTAACATCTAATGTTCTACTCGGACAACACTTTATCAATTCTAATCTTTATCCCGATAACACACAGTCCAAATTTCCTTGACATTGAATTCATAGCAAACACAGTTTCAGCTTCACTGAAATCCGTATCATTTTCAACTTTGTACTCAAAAAGTATGGAGTAAATTAGATTAAAGGTGCTGTACAAACTGTAACAAAATAGTTTTGTTTAGATAGAAGAAGCCCTTCCCGCTGAGGGCGACGTAATCTTTAGTTAGTTGGTCTTGGAGACGCTCCACCTGTAAACAAAGTTGTTATTAGGGATGTAACGCAGGTATCTTAAAGGAGGCGGCAAATCAAACAAAGTTTTATATTTGATGTAATTAGGGATTGCAGCACTAATTACTTCTAGATTAAAATAAATACACTCGTTGAAGCTGAACATAGATTTTAATGTAAAGAAGGCACCGGATACAGGATATACAGAGAGTAGTGTTGATCACAACAAATAGTGATGTGCGGAATGCAAACTAAAACTAAAGTAGGAAGGCGCTAAATTTAAATATTCAACACTCCTGCCAAATTTAAGCCTTCTAAAACTATACATTTTATTATAACTAAATAGACGCACATATTGAGAGTTCACAATACTGAATGACAAACATGCATACATATTGTACGGTAAAAGTTAAATAAAGAGCATTTATAAAGATTAAACATTGTTCACGTTTGCTATAGATAACATACCAATTTTATTTCTTAACCACTGAAATTTCTCTTTAGGTAATGCCTTAGTTAATGAATCAGCAAGTTGTTTATCACTAGGTACATAATTCAAGTCTATTATTTTAGCATAATATTTTTCTTTAATAAAATGATATTTAGTGTCAATGTGTTTGCACCTCTTATGAAAATTAACATTTTTGATAACACTTATTGTACTTTGATTGTCTATATTGAGACACACTGATAGTTGTTTATAGCTATCAAGTTCAGTTAGTAGCTGCTTGATCCACATAGCCTCCTTAGTTGCAGCACAAGCTGCCATGAATTCTGCTTCTGTTGTTGATAAGGCAACAGTATGTTGTCGTTGACTAGCCCAGGTTATTGCAGTTCCATTATGTATAAATACATAGCCAGTGGTAGAGCGTCTTGTAGTAATATCATTAGCATAGTCAGCATCAAGCTCACAGCAAACATTATGTCTGGGCGGCTTACTATGGCTGCATGCATCAAGGAACCCACAGCTTCCCGGTAAGGAATATTCTTATTGGAATCTTGGTCACTTTTCTCTAGCTTCGAGTGAGGATCAACAGGAACACTCACTGTAGGTGAAAAGGTTTCCTTGTAATCTAAGTCTTTAGTTTGAGCATACCCCTTTGCACAGAGTCTAGATTTGAAGCGTGGACCAGTTGGTTGATCTTTCACTCGGAAAACCCACTTGCAGCCGATGATCTTAGTGTTTGTAGGTTTATTTACCAATGTCCATGTTCCATTCCTTTTATGTGCTTCAAGTTCGTCTGCAATTGCTTCCTTCCATTGTTCACTCTCTGTGGAATGAAGAGCTTCTTCATATGTGTCAGGTATCTGATAAGGTAGCAATTGTTCCTCAGAGCAGAAATGAGATTGTTCTTGGTTTATATTACGTCTAGGTCTCAATGTTATGTTACTTGGGATTGGAGAATCTACTGTATTTTCAGGTAAGTATTCACTGTCTGAGTCAGATTTTTGTTTTATAGTATCATAAGAACTGTCAGTAATATAAGATTCATCTTTATGGTTATTAATCACTTCATTTGATTTTTCTGTTTCAGATAACTCCAAGGAAGCATATTTCCTTTCAACTGTTGATTCTAGAAACACAGCATCTCTGCTTATAATTACAGTTCTGGTGTTTGGTTTTATAAACCTGTAACCTTTAGTGTTGTTACAGTAACCAACAAAAATCAATCTGGTTGCTTTAGGATCCAATTTCTTCCGTTTTACTTTTGGCAAGTGAACCATTGCTTCACATCCAAATATCTTCAGATGACTGACATTTGGCTTACGACCTTTCCACAATTCCTCTGGAGTTTTAGACAATAATGACCTGGTAGGAGATCTATTTATGACATAAGCAGCTGTTTTTATAGCTTCAGCCCAGTATAGCTTTGCTAATCTAGCATTCAGAAGCATACACTTTGCACGTTCAACCAGCGTTCGGTTAAGTCTTTCTGCAGCTCCATTTTGCTCTGGAGTGTACGGTGTGGAGGTCTGATGTATTATACCATTTCTCCTTAGACAGTCAGAGAATGACTTGTTCACATATTCAAGTCCATTGTCGGTGCGGAGTATTTTAATCTTACAATCTGACTGGTTTTCTACCTCAGCTTTAAATTCCTTGAATCTTTCAAAAACTTCAGACTTATTCTGCAAAGTATAAACAAAAACCTTTTTAGAGTAATCATCCAGAAATGTTAAACAGTATCTTGCTCCTCCAAGAGACTCAGTTTCCATAGGGCCGCAGAGATCAGAGTGCACCAGTTCGAGTAATTTTGTTGAATGTGACTCTGAGGCTTGGTTGAATGGTAACCGTGTCTGTTTCGCCTCTTGACAGGTAATACAGGTTAAATTGTTGCTTTTGCCAGACAATTTTATTCCTTCAGTATTGTCTGTCATTTTGTTTAAACTTTGGAAATTCAGATGACCCATTCTTTGATGCCATAGGAAGATATCATCTTGTTTGACATCGGACATGCATGCATAACCAGTAGTCATGTTAAGCCGGTACATGTTGTTAATTTTCTTAGCTGTTGCTACAATAACACTGTCTTTGTTCAGTATAACACAGCCTTCAGAGTTAAATTTTACTTGTCCACCATTGGCAGTAATCAGATGCACTGATATCAGATTCACAGCAAGCTCAGGTATGTATAAGACATTTTGTAATAATATTTTGTTTGACTGACCTTTTACATCCAACGTTTCTAGGACAACATCACCTGAAGTTTTCACTGGAAGTGTTTTATTGTTTGCGACTTTAATATTGTCTATTGTTGGTGATTTTTCATTAATAAGCAGGTGTTGATACTTTGTCATGTGCATTGTGGCTCCAGAGTCTATGTACCAAGCCGAGCTGTCATTGTTTGAGGTGGCAATAAATGCGGCAGCAAATGAACCATTTTGTTTTGATGTAGACTTGTTTTTAGGATTCGACTTACAGTCTGGGCTCTTGTGCCCATATTTATTACACTGAAAGCATCTCGGACCTTTTGAGAATTTCTTTTTCGCTGTAGTAGTGTTTCTTTGAAACCCATTACTTGTTGCAAAAGCTGAGTTATTGTCACTGTCTTTAACTTCTTGAAGCAACTTAGATTTCACAGAGTCTGCACTAATCTTCATTCCAGAACTCTCAATAGCAAGAAGCATTGGTTTGTATATTTCAGGCAAACCAGAGAGTAATAGGGTACCAAGCCACTCATCGTCAACTTTGAACCCGATATTTCTTAATTTGTGTGCCGTGGACATTATTTTACTTACGTATTCTTCTATGTTGTGGCTTCCAGAGAGTGTAGTCGTGCAGAGATCACGTAATAGACCAACTCTGCGTGTAAGTCCCGAGTCGTCAAATGCGCGGGATAGGTTCTCCCAAACCTCTTTTGCAGTTTCTGCCTCTTGTACATGAACATAGTTTATAGGATCGACTAACAAAATAATTTTTGTTTTCGCTTTAGTGTCCTTTTTCGCATCTGTAACGTGGCTTGCGGAACTTTCTATGCAGTCCCAAAGTTCCTCATGTTGTAAATAGGTTTTCACGGCAAATCGCCATGTGGCATAGTTTTCTCGGCCTGATAATTTCTCAATAGCCACGAATGATCCACTTCCAGCCATATTTTCGATTGTTAGAGTTCATATGACTAACAATTTTCGTTGAGCACGTTGCGAGTTTAGGTTATTTTTGTTTATTTCACTTTGTACTGAGAACTTTCGCATTCACTTTACTTAGTGGACTTTCCTGGGCCCATAACCTGATGTAATTAGGGATTGCAGCACTAATTACTTCTAGATTAAAATAAATACACTCGTTGAAGCTGAACATAGATTTTAATGTAAAGAAGGCACCGGATACAGGATATACAGAGAGTAGTGTTGATCACAACAAATAGTGATGTGCGGAATGCAAACTAAAACTAAAGTAGGAAGGCGCTAAATTTAAATATTCAACAATATTTAATACTTAATTAAATATATCTATAATAATATTAAAAGTTGAAGAGTTTGTTTGTTTGAACGCGCTGATCTCAAGAACTACTAAAAAATATTTTTGTGTTGGATAGTCCATTTGTCGAGGAAGGTTATATAAAATCACGCTACGACCAATAGGAGCGGAGCATAAATGAAAAATGTTGCAAAAATGGGTACAAAAAAAATTCTTTTTGAGAGCCGCCGTTGCGTAAACGGTTTAAGTAACGCAAATATTGTATATATAATTGTGATGGAATTGTCCCTCTTTAAAAGTTATAAAAAATGTCCGGGTTAGCATATGTCTATCTTTTAAGAAACACTCACTATAACCTTTTTATGGTAATCAAATTTGTTCATTTGCGAAGGAGTTATATCAACATCTATACTAATATTATAAAGCTGAAGCGTTTGTTTGTTTATAGGGTAGGTAGGGCAGGTAGGGTAGATAGATAGCCAGTTGACGAGAGCGTCGCCGCGGGTGTCAGCTAGTAGATAAATAAAAATAAAAAATACAGTGTGATTTGATTGCAGACACCAGGACAGGTGAAACTTAATAAAAGCTTGTAAAAAGACCAGCGAGGTAATTGAACAACACACAATCAATAGCAATACTCTTCATTTTGACAATTTATCAAGATTCATTACGTTCTTTAGAATAGAATATTTATTTGCTAGAAACATGGCGTTAACAGAGATGTTCATTTCATATAATTGCATAGTTCTACATGTCTCACCGTTTTAACGGCATGCAAAATCAAATTGCAATTTAATGAAATTTTTACATTCATTTTCATTTCATTATTAATATTACAATTTAAATATAATTTTAATCATTAAATAAAACAATACATTTAACAAATTATCATTTAACTTAAATAATCACTTAAGCCTGTATTTTGATGCCAGATCAAGGGAAAAAAAATTACCGGCATATTTTACAAAAAACTCGTTAATTGAGTAAAAACATTCCTGCAACAAACTCTTCCGTAATGATGAAAACAATTTTTTGTAGGGTAATTGGGTAATTGAATTCGGCAAAGCATTATAAATAAGGTGAGCCATGAAGATACAACTCTTCCAGAATAATTGTAACTTATGAACAAGTATCTCGAAATCCAAATGTGCAGCTTTCCTCTTATTTGTATTATCTCTTCGTTCAAATAATGCAAGATTGGATCTCAGAAACTTGGCAATTTCAAAAATATATAATATGCAGGGTACAGTCAAAAATATAGGCCCACATGAATTAGACCATTCCATATTAAAAAATTGCACGGATACATTGTTTTTGCGCAATGAAAATTCGATCTATTTCTGAGGAGTTTCCCCATACAACTATGCCGTAGCGAACAACTGAACAGACATAGACTTACACCATTATGAATGTTTCTCTCGACGTTACATTTTTGACCTTTCTTAGCGCAAAACAAATTGGTTGATTTTCTTGCAGAGTATCGCGATATGATTCTTTCATGTTAAGTGCTCATCAAGTGTTACGTCTAGAAACTTTGTGTTATGTACCTGCTATACGCTAATATTATTATACGCTACATGAAGATGGATAGGTTTTCTTTTCCATGTTTTAAAGATTTTTCAATATTTAACTTTAGTATGTAAATAAAAATAAAACATTGCATGATATTATAAAATGGTAAGACATTTTATAATATCATTTAATGTTTGATTAATTTCATCGTCATAGTTTTGTTGATCTTTACATTAATTATAATTCTGGTGTCATCAGCAAACAGAACACATTGGTTTTAAATTGTTATAGGTAAGTCGTTTATATAGAGTAGGAACAATATCGGCCTCAGAATACTTCCTTGAGGGACCGCAATGATTATTTCTTGGTTAGGATTCGAAATTATCCATACTATTTGTCATATGGTTCAACTTTGCTATTCTTGTTATCTGCTTCCTGTCACGTAAATACGACTGAAACCATTTTAAAGCCGGACCCTTTATTCCAGACCTTTCCATTTTATCCAATAGCATAACATGATCAACTAGGTCAAACGCCTTGCTTAACGCGCTTACTTTTATTTGAATAGACGAATTATTGTAACAGATTGGATTAGTTATTTTCTTAATTAGTCGTTTCCTTAAAATTGCCTGGGATTGTAATAAAAAGTGTGTTATGCAATTACGTTAATTATGGATTTTTAACCTATCTTCTAGAAGGGGTAAATGAAAACTGTTTATGTTTGTGAAATATTATAATTATTTATTTAACCATTAATATACACACACTTAGTAAATAGAAAAGAAGAAGAAACAGCAAATAGGTACAAAGGTATGCTTATTTCTAACGAAATCTCTTCCAGCATACCTGCGAGAGGAGAGTTGCAAAAAAAGAAATGTAGACACACACAAAAGAAAAATATATTGAACAATGCACAATAAAGAAGAATACAGTATGTAGAATTAATATATACTCTTACATACATGCATATTAATAAAATAAATATTACAATAATAATTACTATGTTATAAATACTTCAATAATAATACATAATTATATGCAACTAAGACAGAATGGAAAGATAATGGCTCTTTCATTCTCTTTTTAAAAAATGCAAGAGTTTGGCAGCCTCTAATATCAGGCGGTAACGAGTTCCACAACCGCACCGCGTGTACAGTAAAGGAGTAGGAGTAAAAGTTGAAAGTGTGGGAAGGTGTTTCAAGAAGTTTTTTATTTTATTTTTTTATTTGAATTGGGTTTGCTCTTGACTTTAGTCTAGGTCAGAGGTGACAGAGACAGAGTCGACGATGGGGTGAGGTTACCCAGAAGAAGCCTGTGCACTCTAGCTTTGAATATATTCGGTTTGAATGCATTCGGAAATACAGACGCAGGTAGTGAGTTCCATTCCTTCACTGTGCGAATTATGAAGGATGTTTGGAAGCGCTTGGTGCGAATTGGTGGAATGGCAACCAGGTAAGGATGGTAACTTGCAGTGCGTCTATATGTCCGATGGTAAAAGGGGGCTGGCTGGTGGGATCAGGTCGTGGAGTTCTTGAGCACACTCACCGAAGTATAGTCTGTAGAAGACCGACAAGCAGGCAACCTCGCGGGGATAAGCCAAGTTGCGAAGCTTGGCATCCGGTTCGACAGATGCTTAAGATGCGACCTGCAAAGTGCATCGAAAGGACGGGAGTAGGTCAAGCGTTCGCGGAGGTAAGACGGCGTTTAAGGGTTGTGTAGGACGTTAAATAGCAGACACTAAATCCGAGAGTATCTGTGAAGTCGAATAGGGAGCCACTTGACCATTTTGCGAAAGCCTGAAACATGAACATACATTTTGAGATTGAAAACAAAACGAATACATATATTTTGCAAACGCTCAAGTTTATGTAAAAGCTCCTCGGTGGCATCCAAATAACAGGCGTCGGCGTAGTCGATGATGGGCTGAATAAGAGTTTAGGCAAGGGAAATTTTGGTGTTCAAGGGCAAAAAACTCTGAAAGCACTTCAGCGAGTGGAAAGTGTAGTGCACCTTGCGACTGACTTCAGTGATATGGGCAGTCCATGATAAATAAGAGTCCATGATCACCCCCAAGTGTTTAGCCGTCCTAGCGTATTCAATTTGAACGCCATTCAAACTGAGAGGAGACAGCACCGCAACATCAAGCCTGTTTCGCATATGCCTAACGCCGATACCAAAGCCTGAGACTTCTTAGGTTTGATTTACAGCGCAAAGGACCGCGACCACTCTCCAAACAATTCCAGTCCACCGTTAACGGCGGACACAGCGGCTTCCGCATCTTGAATTGTAAAGTCGTCAGCATAGAGATAGAAGTTACACGAGATGACTCTAGTGACAGAGTTAATAAAAATAGAAAAGAGATGGAGAGAGAACGCCACCCTGTGGCACACCCGCAAAAAGAGAACACCAATCCGAAGAAGTCTCGTCAAGGTGTATCCGTTGCGAGTGGCCTCCAAGATAGGAAGCGAACCAATCAATAGTGGAAGAGTAAGGAAGAGAGAAATTGAAAGATTTAAGGATACCAAGAAGGATATCGAAGTCAACCGATTTGAAAGCGCTGCTGAAATCGAGAAGTACAAGTAAAGTAAGAGATTTGTGGTCCATAGCCATAGTCATAGTTTGTAGTCATAGGATATGATCAGTAAACTTTAAAAGAGCTGTGACAGTACTGTGCCGGGCCGAAAACCAGATTGAAAAGGACTAAGAAGATCATTACTAGAGAGAAACAGAGACAATTGCTAATGGACAATGTGCTCAAGAACTTTGGAAAGATAAGGATGGATGGAAATGGGTCTAAAATCGGTCATTGTGACCGAGTTAGGGATTTTGGGTAGTGGAATAATATGGGCTAGCATCCAAGCACCGGGAGAAGTGAAAGAAAACAAGGAGAAGTAAAAATGTGGGTCAAAACGGGAAGTAATGTGGAGAGGATAGGAGAAATCATTCTTGAGCAAAGCCCGTCATTACCAACAGCGGAGGAGGAGATAGCACAAATAGATTTTTCGACATCACTTTCACTCACAGGACTGAAATCGAAAGACGAACACCGCGGCACTGACAAAACGGAAAGTTTATTTAATGTAGATAATTTAACGTGTGGATCCAACGTAACAGGTGGAAGAAAAATGTTTGTTTAGAGCACACACGTCATTGACTTTGCTAAAAGCGACAGGGGACTTACCAACGCCGACAGTTTTCAAAAACTTCCAGACTTCAGAGGAGTTCCGGTTGTCTAGAGAATTATGGAAGTAGTGTCTCTTTGCGTCTCTACACATACGACTACAGCTATTACGTATCTCTCTATATTATATATATGTAGGTTATTCTGCGCCTTTTCATTTGCCCACATGGTATTAAATATAGGCGACCAAGCTCTGCTCGGGTGAAAATAGAGAAAACAATGTTTCCTAAAAATGAAAATGATCAATTTATCGCCCCTGAAATACCCTGCATACTAATTTTCATGAAAATCGTTCAAATTGTTTCCGAGATTGAGATTATATATACAAGAATTGCTCGTTTAAAGGTATTTGATAATATGGGATATAATAATTATGATATTTGAGTAAAAATTTAAATTTTCAAGTTTTGTCTCGACTAAGGTTTAAGCCTTTAGACCCTTATGTGGAGCCGGTTTTCTATAAAGAACCTCAGTTATTAAAATTACGCTAATACCTAATGCAATTGCGGAGGTACGATTTCATGACGCAGTTCCGCACTTGCAAAAGCTAAGTCTAAGTTCCGGTACGTCCTTAGTTCTAATTGAGGTTACGTGAGCCAAATAAATGGAGGACCAAACGAGCTGGAAGTTTTGTACATTTGCAACATTAACGTAACTATTGTTCTTGATAGATTATGTTTCTTGCTGCTTTAGGTTAGTTTCGGAGGTTGTTAGTTAATGGTCAAGGTGTATCTTGTAATTAAATGTGTCTATTAGCAAACTGCCTCTTTGATCTGGTGGCGCAAGACTAATGACGCACCTGGGAACCGAACCGGACCTCATGTTCAACGTTGAATATGAGGTGCAGTTCGGTTCACAGGTCGGGAAAAGTTATTGGGCTTTTGGATCTGGAAATTTTCAATAGCAGCTCGTAGTTAGGAATTTGCCCGGTTAATGGCTCACCCTATATTATATATCTAAACATAACAGGTGAAATGTGGGTGAACTTTAGTTGCACCTCTACCTACCCTTTTTGAGATTGCTGGCGTGATGTTATGTTTCTATTAGTAGAGAGTGAAACTTGAAAATAGGCCGCCACTTTTGGACGGAGATGGTGAGATGATTTCCTTCAATAATAACTTTTCCATGCTGCCGTAGGCCCTAATATGCAGTATGAGAAAATATACGGTTTCGAGAATACCGCAAAACAACTTTTTGACGCTGTATATTTTATAATACTGACTATGCATGGTGGATTATTTATTGCCACGAGGTAACAATTTTTTTTAAATCATAACTGAACACATATTCAGATTAAAATGCAGTAAAAAAAAACTTGATACTACAAAATTTTTTTGTCACATCTATTCAAAAAGAGCTGGTTTATTCCTCGTAAACGGGTGCCAAAATAGCTCATTAATCCCTTAGGGACCAAAATAGATTTGAATTTGGAATGTGGATATTATTAGTAAATGTTCCAATCAGCTAAGAGGTGAATTACAAACCATGCAGGAACAATGTATTGAATATGTGACTGGCTGAAAAACTGCGAGGGCAACAAATAAAAAAAAAGTTGATGAAAAATAAACAACGCGTGAAATTAAATGCATTCTGTCTTCGTGCGTAGTTGTTTCAAATTCAGATTTTACAATTATAAAAAATGAGTGCGTCTTCCTCAAGTGAAACTATTATATTGACTCCAGAGATTATTGTATCGGACGCTAAAAATGCGATGGAAAGTCTTTTACCTTCAAAATCCCGTGAACAATAAAGCATACAACAATTTCATGCTTTGAAAAAATGCAAGAAGAGCGAAATCTTTTTCGAAAAATGTGTTTTTGGCATATTTTCAAGATATAGCCAAATTTAAAAAACCTACAACTCTTTGGAGTATATATTCAATGCTAAAGTCAACAGTTAGCACCAATATTGACATAAAAATCGAAACATACTCAAAATTATTGGCTTATCTGAAACGACAATCCGAAGGGCATAAACCGAAGAAATCCAAGGTTTATTTCCTGCCAAAATGTGGAAGCATTTTTAAATGATGCTCCCGATGAAATTTATCTCCTGTTAAAAGTAAGTATTTACTTACCTAACAATTAAGTGACAAATTTGCTAATAGCATCTAATTTTGAGTCGTACTTTGTTTGTTTTTGTAACAGGTTGTGTTGATTTTTGGAGTTCATGGGGCTTGTCGTAGCAATGAGCTTCTTAAGCTAACGATCGATGATGTTGATACCCACTCAGATCAATTACTTTTGATAAAGTTGAAAGATACAAAAACGATAATCGATAGATCGTTTATTATCCGAGGACTGTACAAACTTATTGTTTAAAAATACCAGAAACTTTGCCCTTCTAATATGAAAACCAATAGATTCTTTATCCGTTACCAAAACGGAAAATGTACAAGACAACCCATTGTAAAAAAATAAGTTTTCGGGTATGCCTCAGGAAATCGCTACTTATTTAAAGTTGCCTGATGTTAAGCTCTATACAGTACACTGTTTCCGGAGAACATCTGCCACTCTCTTAGCCGATTCGGGAGTGGACATGTCCGTTTTAAAGAGACATGGAGGGTGAAATCATCTACGGTATCTGAAGGATATAATATAGAAGAATCTAAAAAAAATCTATTGAAAACAAAGTCAAAATTTGCCACCAAATTGTTGAAAACATCAATTTAAAAGAGCCGTCTCCGCAACCATCTACATCTAAAGAACATCTTGAACCATCACCCATGCCAGAAAATAATCAAGTTTCTCATAAACTATATCCTGAGACACCGTTTTCTGAGACTATTTGAAATTCTCAATCTGTAAATAAATCTACAACTATAACGGATGGTTATAATAAAATCGTTGCGATGCACTTCCATAATTGTTCAAATATAAACATAAACCTCTAATTATTTATATTTTATGTCTTATGGTTCTCAATTGTATGTAAATATGTTATTGTTCATAAGTTGCACTTACTTATTTTCTCATAGAGGGTGATAAAAAGTAGAGTGTTCACCTCGGGACCAACACTGTTTTACACTCGAGTGACGTACTTTGAATCTCTCGTTGCACTCAGGATTCTACTTTAGAAACCCTCGCTACGCTCCGGATTCTACTCTAGAATCCCTCGCTCCGCTCTGGATTCAAAGAAACACTCTCGCCTTTAAAATAGTAGTTTGCTCCCTAGGTAAACGATCTACTTTTCAACCATTTTTTAAAATACTACTCTTTGGATTGAAAGAAAAAAGAAAGAAAGAAAAATTGTTTATTTGCGCCAGGCACGACGCATACCATAAAAATAACAAAAAAAAACTCAAATACAATAATTACAAAGTATGCGTCACAACTACGCAAAACGGTCATCGCTCAGCATAATGCTGGGACTCGTGTGCGAGACAGAGCCACAGCGCTGGTTTTCAGCGATAGCCGGTGTCGACTGGGTGACTCCGAAATTGCTCTTTTAATTTGGATTGCTCTTCATAATGGTTCTATCAAACTACCCAATAAAAAAATACTGCCCGGATCTACTTTGCCACATATCCCCGTATCCCGTAGGTATTTGGGTAGCATCAAAATATAATGAGACCTTATCGTGGTAAATTTTTGAGTGTTTATTAAAGGGTATTATATTATTGCCTATCTAGAGCACGGAGATACGTGGAATGTGCATTTGGCATTTTGAAAAACAAATGGCGAATATTAAATCGTGTTTGGATGTATCAATAACTTCATCAATTGATATTATGAAAGCAAGCTTCATAATTTTGAAAACGAGACGGCCATAAGATTAGAGAAGAAGATTTCAGTCATAATCTTGAGAGTATACAAATAACTCAATCAGTTCGCCGTGATAGACAAGCCAATAACTTTTGAGATGTTTTTCAACAATACTTTATGAGTGACAGTGGAGCCTTAAGCTGGCAATTGTCGGCAATTTTAGTAAGTGAATTATTGTAATTAGATATGACACAAGCCAATAAATAAAAATATCTAAAAGAAAAATCTCTGGAACCCTGATATTATTGATTTTTCTCGAGGGCTCCGAATCTTGATCAATTAGCTTGGTGGATCGAAGAAAGATTGAGGCTTTTGAGATGTAGTGCTGGAGAAGAATGTTGCGCATACCATGCAGAGGAAAACGCAAGAATAACTCCATTCTCAACCAGTTGAACATCAAAACCAGACTCGCCACGATCTGCTTCCAAAGAGTACTATAATACTTTGGTAACATCACCCGGCGACAGCCAGATAACTGGTTGTTGTGAAAAAAGTGGATGGGAAAGGCCACGCGGACGCTCACCCACTCGAGTGTCAGATCCAATCAGGGTGATTACGGGACTAACGTAACCACTACCCTGACAACAGCCGAAGACAGAGTGGTTTGGAAGCAGCTCGGCAATGACTCCGTCAAAGCTTTCGAGACCGGCACGACCTTCAGTAATGAAGACAACGAATTTAACTCAGCTACTTAGGGGTATCTGCGCCTTAAAAGTAATGATTTTACATGTAAAAATTAATACTGCATAAATTTATCGATTACGTGGCCTCCCTATTTTTGACAAGTAATATACCCAAAAGAAATATTGACATTTGACAGTTTTCTGCACAGATGGTGTTGTACGTTGTAGTTGTGTGATTTTGTTCGATCTTGGAGACGCACAGACATATCTGGCTTGCATTTGACATAATTTGTAATATATGTAAAAACAAACAGGTGAAAACATCTCAATTCAAAAAGCCACAGGTTAATAATATACCACTTAACCTCAAAAAGCATATTTCTTAATTACTTGACTCTCCCATCATTTAAAAATATATTGAAGGCAGTAGTTAAAATTATATAGGCAAATGCACAGAGGGGTGTTTCTGTTCTCTGGGCAAATGAAACAACGTATGTTTCATTAAGGGACGTTTTGTTAAATTTTACTAGTGCAAGCATGTTAGGAGCGTGACCATTGTTCTTTGCTATCTACATTTCCGTGTATTTCTTGTTTGAACGAGTGTTGCAGTCCCGCAACTGCGGGGGCGACGGGCGCGGGTGAAAACTGCTCCGTGAGTACCAAGCCTTCCGTAGCGTTCGACTTGCGATTGATTGAGATTGAGACAGATCCTGACTAGAACCCAGTAAAGTATAATCTCGACTACAGTGAAATTTAGTATCATTGTTCAAGTTACTAATTATAATGCAGTAAATGGGAGTCATACTGCTATTTAATTAGCATATAGTTATTTTTCAACTTTAGAACAATGCCGACTATAATGCAGTAAATAATGAACGTACTGCAATTAAGTTGGTTATTACTAAATAAAACTATTTGACTAACACTAAATAAAGTACCACATTCAAGCATTTTGCTGCATTTTAATCTGTAATTCATATTATATAAATCAATGATCATCCTTGCAGTATTAACATTTTTGGTACAAAAACTTCTTACTGCGTTTTAGGTTATATACCTAAATATTTTTTTAAGGTGTAGTTTACAGATTGTATGTGGTAATAAAGATATTTACTGCGTTTAACTTGGTGAAGTGGCGGGCCGGTGTTGACGTAACTGCTTTAACTGTATTTTAGTTAGTTTTACATTATATTTTGACATGCGATGTTGAGTTACTGCTTTTAAAAATTTGGTTTTATTATCGTGTAAATCATCGAATCAAAACCTAGGTTTGCCCAATGTGTTCCCTATAGAAAGACCGTTAAAATACAATATTAAACTAAAAAATGTAAAAAAAACCTCTTACTGCGTTTTAGGGCCTGCACGGCAGTTGCAGCTTTTAAAAGATAGGAGTGGCAGGCCAATAGAAAAGCTTTTGCATTGTCGTTGTGGGGTTAAAGCTATCACAAAATTGATGGAGTACGGATATCTTAATATTGAAACGGACTTAACGCAATAAAAACAAGAATATGAGAAAGAAGACCACCCTACCTCAATATTATAACAATTAGTGTCATAAGTATAAAGGTATTTAAGAGCTATTTTCGAGTGTGTGTTGACACCGGCTGCTGAAAGAACGACGCTTAGCATTCTGACGAAGAGCCAGGATAATGATATTATGTAGTAGATCCCTGTGACTAAGTCAGTGGATAAGCCTTGGCTGGAAACAAAAGAAGATAACTTTAATATAATTTAAGTAAGAAAACTATAAAGACTGTTTAAAAAGTTGGAAAACACTACTTCATTAGGAGTGTTTTAGTGGCACGTTTCATAAAAACATGTTGATTTAAAAGATACATTGTGCAGGTAAACGCTCAAAAAATTTCCGGGACAATTATTGCTTACCTATTGATACCAGTATCAACTTCGTTTAAGTTGGTACTAGGTGTTAATTCATCATCATCATATCAGTCGAAAGATTTCCACTGCTGGACATAAGCCTGCCTCAAGCGTCGCCACATTGACCGGTATAGGTATTAATTGCCAAAATACTAACAAGCAGTATCTGGTATGAAGATGACTTGACATGAAGATTCAGTTTGAGTGTTTTTATTATCTTGTCATACATAGCAACCTAAAAACTTTGTGATAACAAAATAAGGCTTCAATAGTTTAACATGTTGGCTACTTCCCAATACCCAGATGTGAAAGTGAAAAAAGAGAGAGAAATGTTAATCTAATAAAACACAATTATATTAATAACCTGCGTTTATTAATATCCCGCCAAACTGCTACGCATTTTGGGGGGTTTTAAATATACGATATTGATTAATTATTTATTTATATTTATTTACTACTAGGTACTTTCTACTACTTTTATACGGCGTCGTTGTGGGGGGCCTTGGGAACGCTGGCGTGACGACTAAGAGGCGTTTTCGGGAGATTGGCAGGAGATGGCATAACATCGGACGGAGTGTAAAGCTATGGTGGAGACCTTTGCCCAGCAGTGGGATAATATAGGTTGAAAAAAAAAAAAACTTACGTTATGCCCAAAAACATCTGCAAGCATATAAAATAGAAGTTACAGGAACAAGACAGAATGACGATGCCGCCCAGCGTCTCTTATTTTGCGCCAAGTATACACCCTGACTGCCTCTGATTGCTGAAATAAAATTTTTGACTAAGATTATCGTTTACTACGGTTGCACGGTAAATCTATAGTAATTGCAAACTGTTTACACACATCTACTCATTTTGAAAGTTTATCGATGAACTCGAATGCAAATCAAATTAATTACGATGCTCTTCATCATCATATCAGACGAAAGACGCCAACTACCTACTGAACTAGGCCTTCTCCAAGGATCACCGTATCGGCCGATCATTTATGCTTCTCGTATCCAGCGAACCTCCACCACTCTAACCAGATGACCGGTCCACCTTGTGGGCGGCGATTGACTATCTCGGTGAGTTAATACACACACCGGCAAAATTAACGGTACGCTCTTGTGGTAGTCTCAATCATTCATAAACAACGGTGCTTCGCAGTTCACCCACATTGACAGGTGTAGGTATTATGAATATTAAATTAGCAATTCCCACATGTGTTCTATAGGATTCATGTCTGGTGATCTCGCCAGCTATTCCAAAACTGCTATATGACATTTTTTAGATTGACTGAAGTAGAAAAAGTGGTACGAGTATGTGGCCGAGTATTATCCTGGATCAAAACGAAGTGACCCCTGATTAAGTGGCAAATGGTAGCACATTTTATTCTTAAATAACACTTCTACAGCGATTTGCAATAAGATCTACTCCATATATCCTACCTGAATCCTATATTGTTTCTCTACCATATGCCCCAGTAGTTAAATAAATGTACTGGTTATGTTATTCTTGTTCATGATAACACATTTACTGCCGTTCGTCTATTCAATTTAAATGACACTCACACTCATCACTACACAATATTGTACTTCATTAGTCCGTGGACGTCAGTCGTTGTTTTCCAGCAAAAGTTATACTGTTTCTAAAGAGGTGTGCCTGGACTTATGGCGAGCATGAACGAATCAAAACCAGCTTTCGTCAACCTAGTTCTTACCGTAAGCTTACTTACTGTTATACCTTGACCTTCCTCCAGCTAATGATTTTACGAATGCAAAACTGAATGAAATGATTATTCCTGTTAAATGTACGGGTTTTCTGCGTAGTCCTGATCTTCACACAAAAACATAAGTATCTCTGGAAATGCAATAAATGAATGAACCTGAAAAATAACTGAATCATTGTAAAATGCAATAAATGGTTGAAACAGGTAAATGGTGAATTACGCACACCATCTGTTGGCTTGTTCATTTCTCCTCATCGCAAGTGTCTAGGGCCTCACAGTTTGGATTAAGTTGGGCACAATGACGTTATTAACTTCAAAAAAGATCTAAAAGTTAAATAATAAAGCACATAACTCATATTGACTCATAATATCAGTGAAAACTTTCGAAATGTTTAAACATAACCATAAAGTGGCAATAAGCGAAATTCTCTCAAAATGATGTAAGTTCAAATAAAGTTAAATCAATTGCATGAAAGTTGACGTTCAATTGTCTTATCAATTAGACATAATTGGTTTTAATATTAAACAAAATTAAAACAACCACGTAACGATAAAAAAAAAGATGTACGATATTTGTTTCTTTTTCCGCTGATTTTGCCAGTGTGTGTATCAATATACATTTGTATTTATTTTGTAAAATATACGTAATAATAAACATTATAACCAATTTGAAGTTGAGAAGTAAGAAGATTTTTCGGAACAAAATTTTGTAAAAGAGATGAATATGGTGGCTTCTCATTTCTTTCTATTCCAATATTAAAAAATAATATAATATATAATATAATAACTTTATTTCAAAAAACAGGTATTTGTACATTATAAATGGGTACTTAATCTATAATATGAACATGTAGTAGTTTGTAACAAATCTGTGGGTGTAGTTCTGTTCTCCTAGGTCAGTTGCAATGCAACCTGTGTTCAGGAGAAATAGTGCCTGCCCCATAATTGAATATCGATCAATGAATAACATGTTACAAAGTAGAGTTAAGGAGGTTAAACAATTTCAAGATTTTTTACAATTGTGATTAATATGACTAAATAAGACTTAATCTAAATTTGTGTAAGTGAGTTTAATAGTATGTGTGTGTTATGTATTTGTGTCTGCATATTTGTGTAGTGCTTGTTAATGTGCGTGTTATGTTATGCATGTATTGTGTAGTTGCGCCGTAGATATATTTGTGAGTTGATTAGCAACAATACTAATAATTAAGGTACTATATAGGGCTAAACTTTTTAAAAGAATTTGAGAGATTTTCTTCTGTCTCATCATAGGATTTCCCTAGGAGGCATGAACGAATAACTGATTTAAATTTAGAAGAGGGCAGTCCATAAACCGGTGAAGATGAGTTAATTTTATTGTAGAGGGAAGGACCTAGGTAATAAAAGAATCTCTTTGTGTAGGTGAAGTTAATCGGAGGAATAGTGTAAATGTTGTCTTTACTTCGCTTTGTGATGGGGATAAAAGGTGTTTGTTGATGTTGCTTGAATAAAGTTCTCATTATAAATAATTGCCTTACATTATCATTACAATCTTGATATAATTGAGTTGTTGGGAAAAGTATAGGCCGAAAAGTTGCTATTTTCAAGATTGCTCTGTGAGCCACTTCCAATGGCTTCAGGGTAGTTTTAGCAATTCCACCCCAACAAAAGAAATGCAATAGGTGTTAATATAATTACACAAAGCATAATAAACAGTTCGTATGACTTTACTATTCGCGATGTAGCGTAGGTTTAAAAAAATGTAAATAAGTTTTCTAATTCTGCCCGTGATGTGATTAATATGTTCTTTATATGAGAGATATTTGTCCATTGTTATGCTTAAATATTTAATGGAGTCTGAATAAAAGATCAAAGGACACTGGCAAACTGTTTGAAGTTGGGATTGACAAGTATAAACCTTAAGAATCAGGGGAATTTTTGGTTGAGAGGCTGAAGAAATCGAGAATGTCATGAATTTAGTTTTTGTTGTATTGAGTGTCAAGGAGTGAGACCGGAGCCAGTCAAAAGCTGAATTAAATCCAAGTTGAGCTGTACTTTGGAGGGTTGACCATGAGTCCGCTACAAAAGTGAGTGCTGTGTCATCGGCAAAAGATATAATTTGGCCGTGACGCTAAGATTGCAAAGATCATTAATGAATATTAGTAAAAAATGGTTGGCCCCAATATACTGCCTTGAGGCACACCATAACAAATCGGAAGCTCTCCACTCACGCAGTAACTCATTTTGACCCTCTGAGTCCAGTCTACAAGATAGCTCCTAAAAAGCTCAAGCTGTAAACCCCTGACACCCATTCGTTCTAATTTTAGTAGGAGGGTATTAATGGGAACCGTATCAAAGGCCTTTGCGAGGTCAAGGAAGATGGTAAGTACCTTTTTTTGTTATTTATATTAGCTACTATATAATTAGTTAGTAGATGGACAGCATCTGCAGTGGATTTCTTCTTACGGAAACCAAACTGCTGCGTTGAAATTAATGTGTAGTGCTCAATAAATTTGACGAGTCTATTATTGATAAGTCGCTCGAAGCCCTTCGACAGGGCAGACAACACCGCGATTGGACAGTAGTTGGTAAACGATTTCCCATCACCACCCTTAAATATAGAATGTATTACCGCTCTCTTGAAGAGAAAGGAAATACAGCGTTCTGTAAACAAAGATTTAAGATATGTGTTAAGACTGGTGCTAATAAGATTGAATATCTTTTGAGAAAAGCAGAAGAAATGCCATCCCAATCAGTAGCTGCAGTTGACTTTAAGGATCCTATGATAGCTGTTATCTCATCAGTGTCCGTTTGTTCGAGCACAAATGATGTAGATGTTTGTGTAGGCCTACTTATTTGAGGTAAAATTGGTTTGCTAGCGATATCATCAGCCAGTGTCCTTCCAATATTAACAAAGTAATCATTAATCTCATTGCATTTTTTAGTTGTCGCTTTGAGATAGTAGTTGAGCTGAGTGTTGCTTAGCTTTTGGTATATTGACTATTCGCTTAATAGTTTCCCATAGAATTTTGGAGTTAGTTCCAGCTTTGTGTAACTCTTGAGCATCATAGAGGCGCTTAGCTTTTTTAATTATTTTATTGCAATAATTCCTGTATCGCTTGTATGTGTGTATATTTCAACTGACATGATGGTGACGAACACACAAAAAGCGATCAGTTATAACTATCCTTACTTTATCATAAGAATCCATCTGCGGCTTATCCAATTCACAGGTTTTAGCCAGACACTCGTTCAGTCTACAATACCTTGAAGTCAGGCCCATGCTGATCAAAACAATCAGTTGGTCTTGAAAATTCCATAGCAGACTGGCTATAGTACTAACAATAGCTAAAAAAAAGAAAGGCAAAGGCATGGCAAACCATTCAGAATAATCCTCTGGAATTTAAAAAAGAGTAAATATTATTTTTAGGTTATGCAATAAATAACTGTAATTAAAATTCTAAGTTAAATTGTATGCTACTTACGGTTCACAAAAATGAATCCATGTGAGACAAGAACGTATCGCTTCAGTATCAATGATGGTGGACAGTCTAGGCCTACTGATGATACTATACTTACAGCATTTTCAACTGAAATTAAAAAAACAGGAAAGTGGCAATACTTCCTTATAGCGAGCTTCACTATTCTCGGTGACTTTACACTTTTGACCTTTCTGACCAATCCATCAGAACAACGAGACAGTTGGAAACTATAGATTTAGTTCATACAACTTACAGATTGAGAAGAACGTCATAATTCCAACCACAAAATGCATCCTTTTCTTCAAAGTGCTATCGTCCGGAACTTTCACGCCAACAGAACGTTCCACTTTGGCCCATACTATAGATATATTTTTTCTCCAGTAGTAGCACAGTTTAGAAGCTGAGACCAGTGAAAGTATTGATATTGAATAAAAGATGGTTCCAGATAGACGAGCTGTAATACTCCCTGAAAAAAAGTTCTTCTAAAGCTAGTTTCTTTCAGGATCATATTTGAGCAGAGGGACATCCACTGCTGGATATAGGCCTCTCCCAAGCATCACCACATCCAACCTGCTTGTTGCATCTAGTACCACGCAGGCTCCCGCAGCTTTTATTAAAGCCAGGACATTGGTCCAAAAGTAATGATGGTAGGCTTCCCACCAGAAAGCCTTCCCACGTTGCATTTTCAGGTACGCAGGCATCACAACAGAACAATTCGGTCTCAAAAACCACCCGTTTTGCGCACAATTGGCCCTGTTTTTTAAATGTAGTGATTCAACTCCATGATTTAGTGGTTCATGAATTTATTTAACATTATTGAAGACAATAATTGATGCTATACCTTATCTCGTATCATTACAAAATATAAGAATTACGTGATGTGGTTCAAATATAGCTATATCTAGCAAGTCAGAATTGTTCAACATGTGCTGACTGGCCGAGATGTTGCCCATTTACATTTAAGTATTCTAATTATTTGTAGAAGCTACTGCGAGCATTATGCCATTGGTTACACCTCTCATTTATTTTAAAGCCATAATAGCTAATTAAATTAGGAACTTACGATGTCCAGTCATATCTCTGGCTATTCCTGCAAAAGCTCTGATGACTTTCCAGATAGCCAAAATTCTATGATGATTAAGGAGCTCAAGATAAGCGTGCTCCACATAACGCTAATAAACCTTCTGCATCCAAACACACCAAACAAGGACGACCAGAGGAATACCTTTTCCATGATATCTATGAAATCCTTATGGGAGAAAATGATAGTAATATTAAACTTGTTGATGACAAAAAGTTACCAATTCTTCTAAATAGAGATGGATATAAAAGTACGGAAAACTAAATAAACTATGGACGAGCAGTATAAAAGATGATAATCCTGGAAAGGGAATATCTATTGAGATTACAACTGATTCAGAAGTATGGATGAAAATACATATTGTATCGACCGAAATAAAATCAAATAAAGATTATACAATGATGTCAAAATGTTCAAGAGCTTCAGTTAGAAAGGGTCAGCTGTGGTGAAAATTGAGCACAATGAGATATAATTAAGTAATGACTCTAACACCAGAGGTAGCCACATCCTCACATGAAAAGAATAACAAATATTTACAAAAACTTACATCATGAATAGGCTGTTCAGGTAAAAGCAAAGTAGTTTTGGTTAAAAACGGGTTAAATTCCTGCACTGACATTATCCAAAGGAAAGTTAAATATATCAAAGTCGCATTGTCATCATGAATGAGTTACTATATTTCAGTAGAAACACGAAAGGTTCTTGTTACAGTGGCCATTATAATTGAGTTTTGATATAGGTTAATTTTTCAATTTATGTGTGAACGACCAGTTCTGTTTGAGCTAGCTAGTACAAAATGACTGTCTATGTTTTAATTACGATTGGAAGATAAGCAAAATGCCTCCAAGCTAAGGTCTATAGGCCGATATCTGAATTGTGGAGGTATTTTGAGTTAAGAACTGTCAACCGCTATTTTAATGCTAAATGATAGGATTTAAGGGGTAATAGAGAAATCTTAGACATTTAGCTTATCGACACGAGTCCAATTTTCATCAATGTCGTCCCGAAAATCTACCCGAGGCCAACGTTTTCAGCACAGAAAATGGTCGTATTGAAAAGTTTCTATAACCTTGCCGGTAGAAATATTTAAAAGGGTCAATTTTAACTGGCCACTGACTATTTACGATAAGAAAAACACGCGATGTGATAGTCTGTTTTTTATCAATAATGTGAAATCATGCAAGTTTCACTATTTGATGACTGCTGAATATTTTATTACAGACTCATGTCACGGAATTTCTAGATCATTTATACGTATCTGGTTAATATATGAATTACTGATACACTTAGCACTTTATAGACAAACATTCGACTTATTTCAAAACACTTCATTTGTTTCTTTCGTACGTAATTTGTTCATATCACTTTTATATAAAAAAACCGGCCAAGTGCGAGTCGGACTCGAATACTGAGGGTTCCGTACAAACCTCAACTAAAAGGTTTTATAGACTTGAGTATTTGATATGAATTTCAATTTAATACCTCAACGCGTTCATGAGGAAAGGGGTAGTAAGTTTAAAATTATTAAAAATATTTTTATTATATGATGTAACTAAAAATTTACGGTTTTTGCAATTATTCCTTTATCTGTGCTACAAGACGTTGTTTAGTACCAAATTTCAAGATTCTGAGTTCACGGGAAATACCCTGTAGGTTTTGATTCCCTTGCGAGTGTCGAAAATTTTCGGCAATTTGCGACATAAACGGTTGTATCAAAAATCAAACTCATTATCATTTTTTTTATTTCATATAGGCCTACATGGGCACTTATAAAACGTCGACAAAAGGTGCACGGTTCAGGTTGGTCGTTTCCTATGGAGATGAACCGGCAAGAAACACCATGGTTACTCTTTTAAAAATGGTTTGGTTTTACAATATTTCCATGTTACAGCATTAGTACTTAGATATGGGGGGACAACGTAGGCCCGACAATAAGTCGTAAGAAACTAAAAAAAATAAAATAAAAAGATTAAATATTATATAAAAAGGTTAACAAATGTTAACTAGCATCTAAAAGGCCTACAATGTTCACACATTCACAAAACAATCGGTAAAAGAATCTATACAAAGGTAAAAAAAAAGTAGTATAACAAGACTAAATTTAACATTTGACACAAATGTTGCTGTCTGTGTCAAACCAGTGCTGTAACTATTCTTAGCAAAGGGCTATAAAGATGGTTGAAAACCATTGTAAAAATTCTAATTAAAAGAAGGAAAGAAAAAATTTGATTGAGAATAGTTAGAGACATCCACACATTTGTGCCGTTTACAAGTTACCAGGGAAGCTACATGCGCAGAAGGCCAATTTTTTTATCTTCAACGTATTCCTTGATTTTATAATATGTTTTTTTAATAAGGATACGTTTGATGTAGTTTTTGAAGTTTACATCGGTCAGTTCTATAACTGACTTTGGCAACTCGTTATAAAAGCGTATACTGTTTATAAGAAAAGACTTGCTAGTTTTCGTTAATCTGAATTTGGGTATTACAATTTCGTGCTTACTGCGTGTATTTAAATTATGGAAGTCGCTTCTAGTTTTGAAAAGCCCTCGATTTTTACGGACATACAAAATACATTCCAAAATATAAAGTGAAGGTAGAGTCAGTATATCGACCTCTTAATTTTTTTCTCTGAGGGACCCGCGAGGACTCATTTTATAGATTGCGCGGATTGCCCTCTTTTGTAAGATGAAAATTAAGTCAAAGTCTGCTGCTGATCCCCACAGCAGAATGCCATAAGACATAATACTGTGGAAATAACCATAGTATACTAACCAAGCTGTAGCTACATCGGTTAGCTGCCTTATTTTCCTTACTGCATATGCAGCCGAACTTAACCTACCCGAAAGAGTTCTAATGTGCGCGCCCCACTGCAATTTTGAATCGATAGTAATCCCTGAGAATACAGTTTCCGTTATAACTTCAAGATTTTTGCCGTCAAGATTTAAGTTTAGGACACGTTGTGATACATTTGGTAAAGGGAACTTTAGACATTTTATTTTTTTCGCATTCCGTAAAATATTGTTAGCTGCGAACCATTTTGAGGGAATAATTAGACTTTCGTTGACATTTAAGAAATCTATCATATATCTTGCCTCTCTTTTAAAAAAAATAGCGAAGTATCATCAGCAATTATATCCGATAATTGGATCATCATAAAAGAGAGATCATTAATGTAAACAAGAAAAAGGAAAGGGCCGATAATTGAACCTTGGGGCACGCCCATCTTGACTAGAGACCCGGAGGACGTCGCCCCATTAACATTTACTTTTTGCTATCTGTTTGATAAATAGAAAAGCATGAGATCAGCAGATTTTCCACGAATTCCGTAGTGGTTTAATTTACAGATCAGTGTGTTGTGGTCGACGCAGTCGAAAGCTTTTGAGAGATCACAGAAAATGCCAATGGCATCCTAGGACTTCTCCCAAGATGCCAAGATGTGGCTGAGGAGTTTTACTCCCGCGTCCGTTGTCGACCTACCTTTCGTGAAACCAAACTGTTGACTATGCAGGATCCCATTTGAATTAAAGTGAGACAACATCTGTTCCAGCATGATTTTTTCATAGATTTTTCTCAATGCTGGAAGCACGGATATAGGTCTATAATTAGAAGGATCACTCTTACAGCTTGATTTGAAAATTGGTACTACTTTACTTGGTTTCATTAAGTCAGGAAAAGTGCCGCTGTCCAAACATTGATTGAATATGCCTGTTAGGACAGGAGCAATTGAGTCAATAATATGTCCTAGAACCCTAACGGATATCCCCCGCAAATCTTCAGTATTGTTTATATTGAGACTTTTGAACTCGTTTTTAATTGTATCAATACATATTGGTTTAAATTTAAAGGTTGGTATGTCATTAGTAAAGTTTTCTTTAAGAAGAGCTTCAGCTAATTAAGATGAGGAAAGAAGAGACTTCGAAACCTCTAACGGAATGTAGGTAAAAACAAATTCTAATGTCTCCAAGTTTCACAAAAACATAAGATATCCATGTGGTATTTATCTACTAACAATTTTACGTCTAAAATTTTGCAGGAGAAGCGATTTATATTTTGATGATATAGTAAAATATTACTATTCGACTTTTCTTTTGTCGGCTCTAATCGTTTAAAGAATCATCGTTTAAAGTATTATCAGAAAAACTGGATAATACTGTTAAATCACTTAACCTAGTCTCAGTTAAATTATCAATAACTGCGTGTATATTAAAAGCTAACAATGTAGCTAATAAACGTCGTCTATTTTTAGGAAGAAACATATGGTTCCCAATCAAAACAAAATCACTAACAAAATTGTTGGTGTCAAAAAATAATAAACGGTCACTATGACGACAAGATAAAATATGCAACAAGTTATTCAAACTAGAAATGTATTCATTTTCATGAACAAGTAACTTGCCAGAATAGGGCAATGCACATAATATTAATTTGGCTAATCTTAACTTAAGTAGGGTGTCAATACCATTACCTATGTCCTTTTTTGTTATATCAGAGCTATTTCCAATAAGAAGTACCACAGTAGTTTGCTCATTCAATTGTGTCTGTTGAATTTTATGAATAAGCTCATTAAATTGCAGTTTATGATAACAATGGTTCACTATTATATGTTTAGAACGGTTATTTAACAACGATCTTAAACCTTTTCCTAATCTATCAGAATATACTAAGACATTACTTTTGGTGAGGTTCAAAGTTGTTGCAGTATGATCAATGGGTAAAGTTGTAGTAGCAACATGTTGTGACATGAGAGGTGGCGGAGCGGCAGCACAACTACAAGTGAGGTTGTTAGTCAGTGATTCACACCTCTCCGCATTATACTTCACCAGGTTCACCAACTCACAGGCCTCCCGCATGCGTTCACTTAGCATCTGTTGACTACATTCATATTTACAAAATATTTCCGTAAGTGTATTTTCCCTACTCAATAATTCCCTTTCAAGGTTCTGAATTTCAACATCATACATTTGTGTACTAATTTATTTATTTACATAGATAAAAGTATATAAAGTGTATAAAATACTTAAATAACTAAGACTACAAACATATACACTTTGACCAAAAACTTCTTACTAACTAAAACTAAAAATATACACAACTAAAATACGGCGACGAAAAACTCCTCCACATCGTTGCCCACTGGTAATGTATGATGGTTGTGTTTGTTGGTCTCTTGGTGACGAAACTACGTTCTTAACCTCAAGCTGTTTTGTGTTGTTCGCCTCTTGCAATTCTTTGCTTGATGTGCTACCAAGGGAGTTACATCTAGGTCGAGATAAGAACAAGCTGGGATGGAAAGCTTGCTGAACATATTTTTTGCTGCCAGTAACATTCACTGCCATGGAAGCCTGGTCGCCTATTTCCATAGAGTCTTCGGTAACCAATTTCTCACCAACCGGCCCGGATACCGGAGGGCGCAGGGTGTTAGCCGGATCGCATGACAAATACTCGCTCTCATTATTCGACATTTTCATAAAAAAGGTGGGTTGGGAAAAAATCTCACAGCACTTTCCCAAGGCACTATGACCACTCTTTTAGAAGGTATTTGGGTCTTCATGGCCAGTGGACACCAGTTAACAGGTTATTTAACCGCCGCCCGTGGCTCGGCGTTGTTGCTCGTTTTGCACCACCCGGGGGATACGTGTAGGGTGGGCCTAGGAGAAGGTGAAAAATCCTACTCCAATCCTATCCAACTCCCTCCCCCAAAGGGGAGGAAAGGGGTAGTAAGTTCAAAATTATTAAAATATTTTTATTTTGTAATGTAAATACGGTTTTTGCAATTATTCTAATCTGTGCTACAAGATGTTGCTTCGTACCAAATTTCAAGATTCTGAGTTCACGGGCAGTACCCTGTAGGTTTTGATTCCCTTGCTAGTGTCGAAAATTTATGGAAATTTGCGACATAAACGGCTGTATCGTTTGATTGCGTTGGCTTAGAAGTTTGTTTTTTTCACAGCTTTAAGGGACATTAGACCTGAGTCATCATCATCATCATATCAGCCGAAAGACGTCCACTGCTGGACAAAGGCCTCCCCCAGGCGTCGCCACATTGACCGATCCCGTGCGTCTCGCATCCAGCGCCTTCACGCAATCTTAATCAGGTCATCAGTCCACCTAGTGGGAGGCCTTCCAACGTATCGTCTTCCGGTTCCAGAAATGTGCCCTGCCACTTAAGTTTGGCAATTCTTCGGGCTATGTCGGTAACTTTGGTTCTCCTGCGGATATCATCATTTCTATTGTGATCACGCAAGGAAATGCCGAGCATAGCCCTCTCCATTGCCCTTTTGGGTGACTTTGAGCTTTCTGATAAAGCCCATTGTGAGCGACCACGTCCCGGTCCCATAGGTACTGGATACACACACTGGTCATAGACTTTTGTCTTGAGACGCTGCGGTAAATTGGACGAGAAGATACCACGCAACTTCCCGAACGCCGCCCAGCCGAGTCGTATTCGACGGTTGACCTTTTTCTCAAATTTGGACCTACCCAACTGGACCGTTTGTCCCAGGTAGACATAATCGTCTACAACTTTGAGTGTAGAGTCTCCGACCTTGATAGGAGTGGGTGTTACATGGGCATTCACCATGACCTTGGTTTTGTCCATGTTAATTTTAAGACCCACTCTTTTAGAAACTCTAATGAGGTCATCGAGCATTTGTTTGAGGCTCTCCATGGTCTCAGCCATGACCACTATGTCGTCGGCAAATCGAAGGTGAGTGATGTACTCGCCATTAACGTTGATGCCCAGCCCCCTCCAGTCCAGAATCTTGAAGACATCCTCCAGTGCAGCAGTGAACAGTTTCGGAGAAATGACGTCTCCCTGTCTCACGCCGCGCTAGAGAAGGATTGGTTTCGAGGTCTGATCCTGAAGACGGACTGACATGGTGGCGTTTTAGTACAAACACTTCAACACCTCAATGTACCGGTAGTCGATCTGGCACCGTTGGAGAGACTGCAGTACAGCCCAAGTCTCGATCGAATCGAAGGCTTTCTCGTAGTCCACAAACGCTAAACAGAGAGGCAGGTTATACTCTTCGTTCTTCTGTATAACCTACCGCAGTGTATGTATGTGGTCTACGGTACTAAAGCCTTTACGGAATCCGACTTGTTCGGGAGACTGGAAATCGTCAAACTTGCGCGCGAGACGATTCGTGATGACTTTTGAAAACAACTTGTAGACATGGCTAAGAAGTGAGATGGGCCTATAGTTCTTCAGCCGGGCATTGTCGCCCTTCTTGAAGAAGAGTACCACCACACCCCTGCACCATGCCTGTGGCGTTTCGCCCTCGAGTATTACGGAATCAAACAGCTTCTGAAGGGCCCTAAGGACCGGTTTTCCACCCGCCTTCAGGAGTTCGGCCGTAATTCCGTCATCACCCGGCGCCTTGTTGTTTTTGAGCTGTTTCAGAGCCATCCTAATCTCGTACAGGCTGACGTCCGGGATATCTTCGGTATAGTGTGGGTCAATCTAGCTCTTGGTTCGTTTGCTAGACTCGCAACGGGCTTGCTGATTGATGTGTACAACTGCCAATATAATGTCTCGATCTCCCTGAGAAGCTTCGGTTTGGCGGATACGATCCTGCCATCGTCGGTTTTCAGTTTCGTGAGTTGGCTCTGCCCAATAACCAGATCCCTTGAAAACACCTTGGAGCCTTTATTTTGCTCGATCGCGTCTTTAACACGCTCGTTATTAAAGCGGCGGAGGTCTCTTTTCAAGGATTTAGAGATCTGTCTATTGAGCTGCCGGTATTTGCACGCCTCATCTGAAGATTGCAGCATCATATCACGCCTCTCATTCATAAGCTTGAGGGTATGATCAGAGAGCTTTTCGTTTCTATCTGTACGACGAGTCTTGAAAAACTTAGACCCGACCGTATAGACAGCTTCCACGAACCCGTTCCTGTATTCATCCACGGAGCTCCCTAGGCACTCGAAACGATTCTGGAGTTCGAGCTGAAACATCTCGGGGTTTTTGACCTAGATCTGTGCTAGCCGGAGCGTGGACTTCATCAGTCGAGACCTTTAAAGCTTAATATTAATGTTCAATGTGCCTCTTACCATGCGGTGATCGCTCCCGGTTTTTACCGAATTGATGACAGAGACATCATTGAACATTTGCTTCTTGGTAGACATGATGAAGTCGATCTCATTTATTGTTGCAACATCGGGGCTCTGCCAGGCCTACTTCCTGTGTTCACGCTTGACTAGACCTGAGTATTTGATATAAATTTCAGCTTGATACCTCCACGCGTTCCTGAGAAAATGGGTCTTGACAGACAGACAGACGGCCGGACAACAAAGTGATCCTATAAGGGTTCCGTTTTTTTCTTTCGAGGTACGAAACCCTAAAAATTTAATTAAGCTCGTGCTATCAATATTGCTGTGCTGCACTTATGGTTCCTGCTTTAGTTTTGTAAAACAAATTGTTTAATAATATATATTTTTCTAATCGAATGGGGTCTTATAAAAAGCCATTTACATAGAACTGACACTGTTTTTCAACCTAAAAAAATATTAAATGCTTTGGTTTTGTAGTTTCACAGTAAAATTATAAAGGTCTCATACTTTGATTTGATTTAGAAGGAAACCTTTCTCTCTTCCAACTCAAGGCATTTATGTTAATTAAATGCTCTACAGGCACTTTTAAACCGTCAAGTATTTGGTCAGTAGTATGTGGAATCTGGTGGCCCGTTCCAAAAGGTTGATCTCTCAGTTAACAGATGGCTACATGTCAAGAACTGTCAGAGATACAGTCACGAAATGGTCTTGCAGTGAGGAGAGAGGACTGAGGGAATCTAATTTGCTGTATCAGAGGACCAAATTTCATTACCATTTCAGTCGAAAGACTTCCACTGTTGGACATAGGCCTTCCCCAACCATCATCACATCAACCGGTCTTATATTTCTTGCATTAAGAACATATTATTTTTTCATAGTAATATATTGACATTACTTATTTTGTTCAGCGGGTCGTCTTAGGTTTACCTTTACTGAAAGGAGAGAAACGCACTTTGCATTCAAAATAAAACACCAAATCTGTTCAAATCTATACTCCATTATCATACAAACATGAACATGGCTCCACACCTTTTACCATAGATTAAAAACGACAGAACTGCTTAGATCCTAGGATACTATTTTTGCTTTGTTCACACTCCAACAGCATTCTTAGTCAAATTCAGCTGAAGAGGATCAGTGCCTTTGTTATCAAATTGAATAAGGACAATTTCGTAAGTGATTATCGCAGCGGCCATCTGTGAAGATAAGTTTGATTAGATCCTTTTGTATTGACGAAGAAGAATGTAGGAAGTTCGGTTCTCTTCCAATGAGTTAAATAATGTAGTAGTTATTTTTTTGTAACTTTTTGATGTAGACTGATAGGATTCGAATGAAGCATAAGGAAATTAAAATGTCAATAAATAGATTATGAGAGAACAACAACAGTGCAGTAAAACATATGAAAGAAAGTAAAGAAAGGAAAAATAATCACAATAAACAAGGAAAGGAAAAAGGAAGGAAAAAGAAAAGGGAAAGAAAAGAAAAAGAGGAGGGAAGGAAGGAAAAGAAAAGGAAGGAAAGGAGGTATTGAAAAGCAACCACATCATTCAGCAGTCGTTCCATTGGTTGAGTACCTTTTGTTACAATTATTTAATTTCATACTAGCTGGTGATGGTACCCGGCGCGTTCCTGCCGTATGTTCTTTGTCTATAGCCTTCATGCAAGTCAAAGCAATAAGTTGATAAAGTATTAATGTTAATCAAATGAACGGTATTGCAGATTCGCAACGCATAAAATATGAATTAACGAAAATCACCGATTTTACTACGACAATCAAGCGAATACTCAAGTAAAAGATATGACGAATACTTCACCTGTAGTAAAATACTTTGACTCAAAATGAAGAATCCCTTGCCACTGAGTACGATATAGTCTTTGGAGAGTTGGTTCTGGAGACGCCCGACCTGCAAGAAGTAAAATGCCGCTTATTTACGTACTTTTATTATACTCGTATGAATTTATTTCATCAATCAATCTTCTATTCTTCTAGTCTCACTGGCAACAGCTGAGTTCTAGTATTTTACATGAAGCGACTACTTATCAGGCCTCCACAATCCAGTAACTGGGTAACTTGATAACAAGACTGGTGTCGGGTTTTCCTGGCTTCTGGCTACTGTAAAATTGCCAAAGACCTATGAGAGCCGAGGGCAATGGCTTAAAGTGCTTTCCGAAGCATGGAGGTACCTCGGTATGTCATGATGATCACTCATCTACAAAATAGACTGATTTTGGCAAGCGTTTCATAACCTTGAAGGAACGGGTCCTTCAAGGTAACCATGAGTTATTATTTTATACCATTCCCTAAGCTTAAAAGTTTATTTTATTCACTGAAAACAGTGAATAAAAACACTACACACACATTACACTGCTACACTTTCAATCACTATTTTGGTGTTTGAATTTAGAACACACCAATATATTAGAACTCAATCTCAATGTTATACAACCTCCTTGCGCAAAAAATACTCGATTAAAACTCCTTATGCAAAGAATACTCGACATACAAACTCCTTGTGCTTTTCGCTTAAATCTTTTTTGTCTCGTCGTCATGGTATGCAACTCTTGAATAAAACGGATTTATATCGAGTGCCATGAATCACTCGCGCCGCTTAGGACTCTAACACTTGAATCACTCGCTATGCTCGTGATTCAATCATAAAAATTAACTCCCTGCGGTCGTGATTAAATTGTTAGAATCCTTCACTGGCTCGTGTTTCATCTATGGCCCTCGCTTTAAATCTGTTCTTTATTCACTAGTTGCAAAATATACTATATTTCACCAAATCTTATTTATTTGTTTACCTATTTTACTGTTTATCAATTTGACAATAACATGAGGTCCTCAAAAAATTATTGCAACCGCGGATATTTCCCCGAGAACAGTCCACCTGTCAGCAAATTATGGGAATTTCCTTTCAGTTTAATGAACATAACAAGCCCCACGCTGTGGAACGGTAAAAATTTTCGTGATCTAGAGCTATGATTTAAAATAGTAGTCTATAACCTGTTTTGGTAGGCTTTACTATATTTCTTTTGTTTGTGTCCACCTGCAGCACCTCATAATATATAATGTATAAATTATCCCTAGTACTTGTTTTTTCTTCAGTTAATTATATTTTAGCAGGCAGGCTTTTTGTTTTTATAATACGTTCTTGTATTTCTGTATTTTTATTTTCATTAATGAACGAGTGAACCAAATAAGTTATGTGCTGCAGGCGGGTATACAGAAGAAATATAGAGAAACCTACCAAAACATCAATCGTCACCGCTTAGAGCACCACATAACATTTACTGTCTATTTTAATAGCACTTGTTTTGCACTTTTCAGTTAATTATTTTTTATTCATCATCTTCTTCCCACACCGGAATTTAGAACATTACCTCAACATTATAACAGTGAGTATCATGAGTGTAGATATGTTTAAGAGCCAGTCTGGAGTGAGCGCTAATGTCAGAGGCTGCTAGCACGACGCTGGTGACCCTGAAACACAGCCAGCCGAGAGACACGAAGTAGTACGCTGTTCTGATGGGCTCATCAGACTGGCTTTGGCTGAGAACAAAGGAAAACAACATATTAGAGGCTTGGACCGTATTAATTGATAAGCAGAGAGAACGAGCAAATACTTAATATAAAAATATATATACGGGTCACGATTGATCACGTGACCTTTCAGTAGCGGATGTCAATCCCATATACTTTGGACTTCTTGTCTTGGAATCCCTATTGCTGATGTAATGTCGACTTGTCTCCACCCTTTTGACTTCCCTTTTCATCATCGCCATCACCATCATCATCATATTTTAAGCCAAAAGACGTCCACTGCTGGTCTTAGGTCTCCCAAAAGTGTCAACACATCCATCCGTCCTGTGCGTTTCGCAGCTGATTCCCGAAGCCTTAACCAGGCCATTGGTCCATCTAGAAAGTGACATTCCACAGCTGCGTCTTCCAGTTTGCGTTTGCCACTGCAGAACTTTACGGCTCCATCAACCATCCGTTCTGCAAACAATGTCACCTGCCCACAGTCACTTAAGTTTGGTGATTCTTCGGGCTATGTCGGTAACCCGGGTTATCCTGCGGATGTCTAAAATGTGGAGGTATTTAAGTCAAGAGTGAATTCTTCTAGACAAGCGTACTTGACCGTCGACCACATCATTGCTTACCATCAAGTGAAGTAGTGGTCAAGCGCGAGCCAGTGTGATAATTTTTGGTACAGCTTTTTTATGTTTTGAAAAGCAACACTGACACTTTTTAAAAACAATTTGTTCCATATGTGTTCTTAATGTTCTTCGCAAGGTTGCTAAAATAAAAACAGACATTATAGGTGCCTAATAAAACCAGGTTCCTAAACTACATACATTACTCCGTATAAAACAGACGTGATGAATGCCTACAGCTATTCTAAACATTACACACGTTAAGTTCCATTACATAGGTTCGTATGTGAACACTTACGATGTTTTTCTTACACCATTCGGTCCTAATGATGGATTAAGTGCCGGCGAATTGTTTGTAACTGAAGAAACTTGGTGCTTACGTACTATTTACTAACTACTTCATATTTTTTTTTTGTTTGAAGATGAACATAGTGATAAAATAGTATTCGCGATAGTAAGAATTACTACTTTTTGTACTGACTGAATTATTTAATTGATGATTCGTTATTAATAACGTTATGTGTGAACAAAGAAGAAGGTTTATCCATGTGCCAAGATTCATTCAAAACGTTCAGAAAAATGTGTGCGATTGAGTATCAAACATGCAAACTTTCATAATTATTTAGTTTTCATAAAGTTAACTACAATAGTTTGGGTTATATATTATGCTGGAGCCATGCAGATCTTTATTTTAGTTCTTAACACACTTGCAGATAGCTTAGCTCATAATAATAGTATTTTTGTCCTTTTGGGTCCCGTTCAAGTAAGTTCGATCGTGCATGGAGTACTGTTCTCATCTCTGGGACGGATCTGCCAAGTACCAGCTTGATGCACTAGAGTCGATCGAAAAGCGGGCCAAGAGACTCATCGGCAATGAGGCACTGGTCAAATCAAAACTCCAGAGCCTTGAACTTCGTGTTGCCAGCTTGTGGATTTTTTATCGGTTACATTTCGGGGAGTGTGCGATGGAATTGCCTGGTTTAATTCCGCCCAGCCCGTTCCATCATCGGACAACCAGACGCACGGCAATGCATCATCGGTACATGGTGGACATCCCACCCATACGCACAAAACGTTTTGGGGAAAATTTTATTATGCGTACAGCTAAGGAGTGGAATTCCCTGTCGTAGTCTGTGTTTCCCGATAGCTACAATCTAGGGTTCGTTAAGTCAAAGTGAATGGGTTTTTTCTAGGCAAGCGTGCTTCACCGTCGTCCACACCATCGCTTACCATCAGGTGAGATAGTGGTTAAGCGCGAGCCTATTGGTAAAAAAAAAATACCTAGTACTTGATCTACGTGCCATCATATTGCATCAGTAGCATAGAGAAGCAAAAAGTCTCAGTGGATATAATTTCATCGGTTTTCTAACCATCCAAGCAGGAGCTCTGCAGGTGCAATTTAAATGCCTTATTCAGACATATCTCTCTCACTACTCCAAAATTGCATAGATCAACAAAATTCCATCATTAACACATAAAAATATATACAGTTTATAAAAATACCAGAGGATATCGATGTGGAGGAGTTTTCGACGCCATATTTTAGTTTAGTTAATTTTTTGGCTTAGTTAGTAGTTTTTGATTTAAGTGTATGTAGTTGTAGTATTTTACAAAGTTCCTTAACTAAATTTGAAATAAGTACGCTGAAATTGAAGAATTGACTGATAACAAAATTCAATTTGGTTGCTTCCTCCAAATAGAAATACAAATGAAAGATTAGACAGAGATGTTCCAAATAGTGCCAACTATATCCATATTTTTCGTAGAACTTTATTTGGGCCTCATGTTATAGAAGCGAACTGAATGCAACTAACTGAGTTGGTACAAATACATACTTCAGGCTGTAACTTTGGTTTTCTTTTGTCGCCTCTTCTACATTGGTACATGTAGAACTTACGTTATTCCCAAAAACAGTTGCAGACAAATAAAGTAAAAGTTGCAGAAGCAGGATAGTATGATGATGCCCCCGATAGACGCGTCCACCTTGCGGACCAACATCGCTTGTTTTACGTAGGCTTCTCTTAGTTTACGCCAGATGTACACATTTGTAGCTTCGTTTCTCTGAAACAAAGAAGTTTTAGGATTATAATGCAATAATTATGATACTGCTTGGGACACACATTTAAATTATTGCATTAAAAACAATACTTTTCTTCGGCAGTCGGGTACAATCAATGAAGTTATCACAAAACTTATTGATAATGTTATTTTCAGCCCTTTCGTCATAATTGATGTTCATTCAAAAGTGCTAGCTTAAGGCAAACAGTATTCGTAATCCGAAATTTTCAAAATTGCATAGCCTTGGCATTTATTGGCTGATGAAAAATTTCGTGGTTGTGGCTTTCGTAACAGATAAAGATCTCTTGGCTACGTAAAAAATAACCTAATAAATAGAATGGTATATCGCTTGTGGAGTATTATTGAGCTACCCCTATCACGGCCAGTTCGTAAATATGTGACCATGCAATACAAACCAAGGCATTTGAGTGATTCGGAAACACGTTAAGCCTTTGGTCTCGACTGTCATACGTAAATCTTTGACAGTCTTTACAAGTAGTCAGAAGCTCGAAAGTCCAGTCTTACTAGGAATAAATGTGTTATCCAGTTACTGGGTTGTGGAAGATTAGATAGAAAGTCGCTCCGGGTAATAGAAGACAGAAGAGAAAAGGCTGTGTGCTACGTTAGTAAAAGAAAGCCTTTTCAATCTCGGCCATAAAGCAATAGGTGCATGTTACAAGAACTAGTATTATCTACCCGCAGTTATCAGAATTTCCCCAGAGCGCTATAAGTTTCGATATGAGACAAATAGATTTTTGTAGTTATATTGGAGAATACTCTATAGAGAAATACTCTACTATGAGTTATTGTAAATGAAATCAAGTTTCAGTTGAAATTATTGGCTTTGCCTTTAGACGTGGCAGATAATTTTCTAAGAGATGGTTATTGGTTAGTCTCATAGTATTTTCTAAATATCAGTAGTATCTACAATCAAGGTTCATAACTAACTCAAAAAAGACATTATTCAAACCATCCGGAAGATTCGCTGAGCAGTCTGCATTTTACAAAAAGCTGTAAGCTTCGTGACGTATTAGTCACAAACGCTCCATTACCAACGCCTGATAAGTAGCGACATTTATTACTAAAAGCCAGGTTATAAATTCAAACTGGTTTATTTGGCGCCACACTGATCGGATGTTTTATGTGCAGGTCGACACCTGGTTGAAAATGGATATAACCGAGAGATAAAGTTGAACAATTTTGCAGTTTCACTGACTGCCATTTTGTTTTTCTATAAAATTGGAACAGACGCTCGAGACAAAGTGACATTTAGAAAGCGTTTCGCATTTCCATAATTATTTTTCCAAATGCTATCGCCACCACAAACAGAAAGTATACAGAAAGTCTTTGCCTGCCTTCCTCGAAAATTGTTACCTAAACTTGCCGGAGTCACTAGGGTTGCTAATATTGATTTTAAATTAAAAAAAGTAAGTAGTATAAGTTTACAAACATAAATGCATCGATTCATCTAAATATACACCATAACTATCATGCTTACATGCCTTAAAGGGTAGACAGAGCATAAAATATAAATTAAAGATCACGACGCCACATACTTATAACAAGTCGTAACAATGGTGTTAATAATGATCCCACCAAAAACAAAAAAATTTGAAAAGGGACCAAGCTCGACAAAAACCATAAATGTGGAAAAGGCGTCAAGTTCGATAAAGAAGAGTTTAGAACTAGATCCTTATCCGAGAACTTTTCACCCTTCTAGAAGGGTGAAAAGTTTCATAGCCTTTCCTTAGCTGCAACGATTATGCCAAAAATCGTCTATGGAGTTAAAGTAATTATTGTTTAAGATATTGACGTTTTAAATTGTCATCTTGAATTTTTTTATGACCATGAGCATCTTTATGTAATTTCAGGTTTCCTGTCTGTACAAGTACATATGCTAGGTATTTACATCGCTCAATGACGTGTGTCTAGATTAATCCACCTATTGCCGACATTACCAAAAAATAATAACCAGTAAAGTACTCGGTACGCGGGTATTAGGATTTACTTTTAGATTGCCCTATACATATAAATTAATTAAAAAAGTCGTCACTGTTTTGAATACAAGAAAGATAATTTTATTATTTTGGAAAAAATGCACCTGTTGTGTTTAAAAAAATATAAGAGTTTAGAATATTATTATTTAAAAATATGGCACAGGTTTTAAAAATTATTAACTGAATAATATTATCGTAGACTGTGACTGCAGAGCTCTGTCCAATATTACCCGAGAATCTCTGTAAAATCGTAATATCAAAATGTGTGTGCAAAATGGCTCTTTGTTCGTAGTGGCCGCTATTTCTACGGCGCGCTGCAGCTCACGTATTTTGTGTCGCCACGCTTCCGTTGATAGAAATCCACTTGTCTACAGCCAAAGAGGCTCTAAAGGGCAGTTTTTTTTTCTTACGGGCCGTGTGCCTGACGCGAGATCCCATCTGCAACTTTTCAAGAGTTTTAGGAGATGTGTTTCGGAAAACTATGAAATCACTGAATGAATGAATTTAAAGCCCAATCGTGTTGCCCTTTACCATTATATTGAATGTGGTAACCCATTCAACCCAGGTTAGATACCACCGGTATTATACTAAAACAATGGATCTGTGAATAGATTTCTAAACCTGTAGTAGACGTGAACACTGAATTAAAAGATATAACCGAACAGAGGATTTAATTGTAATTATTTACGTATGGTATATTGTTGAGATAGAAATGGCTATTCGGAGAAGGTTGCACCACAATAGTTGGTCCTTTTACTGGAAACGACAATTAGGTGACGACTGACATAACTATAAAACTCCACTTCCGAGCAGAGTGGCTTCGACGACATTGGCTCGCCATGAGGTCACTCACTAACCTAGGAGGTGAATGCCTAATGAGCGATTGTAATTTTTGGACCGCTCGGGAACATTGTATTGAACAAGTGACTGGCTGGAACAAATAAAAAATAAATCTACAACTGTAACACATGGTACTAATAAAATTATTACGATGCACGGCCATTATCTATACAAATATTATAAAGAGGTAAAGTTTGTCAATTTGTGAGTTTGTGACGTTGTAAGGGGTAATCTCTGGATCTACTGAACAGAATTTGAAAATTCTTTCACCAATAAAAAGATACATTATTCCTGAGTCTATAAAATAATTTCAAAAAAGATCCTTATAAAATTTGCTATAATGTAACCCTAGGTAACAAAATGATGCCTGTAATATACATTATTTGGCGTGCGTTGAGAAAACTATTGATGATAGATAAAAATTAGTAGGTAGGCAGGTTAGGCAGGGTAGCCAGGGTAGCCAGGTTAGCCAAGCTAGCCAGGGTAGGAGGATAGGCAGGGTAGCCAGGTTGGGCAGGGTAGCAAGGGTGCGGCGGAAGGCGCTCGGGGAGCCCCCCGCCGCGGAGGAGCGGGAGGCCGTGCGGCGGGAGGCGAGGGACGCAATTGTAGTCCATTGGACGGAGGACCTCGCCACCTTTGGCCGTCGGACGCTGGACGCGCTCGGTCCAGTCCTGCAGGGCTGGCTCGAGCGGCCCCACGGTTTCCTCTCATTCCGTTTGGTGCAGGTGTTGTCCGGACATGGTTGTTTCGGAACGCACCTGCACCAGATCCGAAGGGAGGAAACCCCGGGGTGCCACGACTGTGGCGCTGCGGAGGACACGGCGCAGCACACCCTCGAGGTGTGCCCAGCCTGGGCAGAGCTGCGCCGTGCCCTGAATAGTGTGATCGGGCAGGAGCTCTCACTTTCCGGCGTGGTCAACTCCATGCTCGGGAGTGAGGAGGCCTGGGCGGCGGTTGCCTTCTTTTGCGAGGTCGTGATGTCGCAAAAGGAGGCGGCGGAGCGTGCGCGGGAGGACGATCCTCTCGCGCCACCGCTCCGTAGGCGAAGAAGGGGTGGGAGCAGGCGGTTGTATGATCGTCTCCTCCCACCTCCTGGTGGTGATTAACGGGCGACATGCGCGGGGGCGCCTTTCGTCTGCATTGCACAATCACCACCCCCGTCGGGCGGGAACGGCCGAGCACTCGCGGTCGTTCCCGGGCCCCTCCGCTGAGGGAGGGGCGTGAAGGGCCTGCCCTAAAAGGCGGGCGGTCTTCGGCAGGACGTAAAGGCTGTGCCAGTTTCCCATTCCTCCTCCATTCAGACGATGTGGGAGTGCCACTGGGTTATTTTAGTGGGTATACCGGGCTAGACCGGGGAGTCCCACATAGCCCCCCATTCCCCCAATGGGTGGGTATGCGTAATGCATATTTACCCAGCGCGACCAAAAAAAAAAAAAAAGGGTAGCCAGGGTAGCCATGGTAGCCAGGGTAGCCATGGTAGCCAGGGTAGACTGGGTAGGCAGGGTAACCAGGTTAGACAGGGCAGCCAGGGTAGGCAGGGTAGCAAAGGCAACCAGGGTAGACAGGGCAGCCAGGGTAGGCAGGGTAAGCAGGGTAGGCAGGTTAGGCAGGTTAGGCAGGGTACGCTGGGTAGCCATGGTAGCCAGGGTAGCCAGGGTAAGAAGGGTAGGCAGGGTATCCAGGGTAGCCAGGGCAGCCAGGGTAGGGGCAGGGTAGCCATGGTAGCCAGGGTAGCCAGGGTAGGAAGGTTAGGCAGGGTATCCAGGATATCCAGGGTAGCCAGGGCAGCCGGGGTAGCCGGGGTAGCCAGGGCAGCCGGGGTAGCCAGGGCAGCCAGGGAGCCAGGGTAGGCAGGGTAGCCAGGGTAGCTAGGGTATCCAGGGTAGCCAGGGCAGCCAGGGTAGCCAGGGTAGGGGCAGGGTAGCTATGGTAGCCAGGGTAGCCAGGGTTACCATGGTAGCCAGGGTAGACTGGGCACGCAGCGTAGCCAGGGTAGAAAGGTAGGCTGTGAAGGCAGGGTAGCCAGGGTAGTCAGGGTAGCCAGGGTTGCCAGGGTAGCCATGGTAGCCAGGGTAGACTGGGTACGCAGGGTAGCCAGGGTATGAGCGTAGGCAGGGTCGCCGGGGTAGCCAGGGTAGCCATGGTAGCCAGGGTAGCCAGGGTAGCCATGGAAGCCAGGGTAGCCAGGATAGCCATGGTAGCCAGGGTAGAATTGCCACGCAGGGTAGCCAGGGTAGGAGGGTAGGCAGAATAGGCAGGATAGCCAGGGTAGCCAGGTTAGCCAGGGTAGGCAGGGTAGGGGCAGGGTAGCCCGGGTAGCCATGGTAGACTGGGTAGGCAGGGTAGCCAGGGTATGAGCGTTTTTTTTGTGGCGCCTGCCTCTCCGCGCAAGGTGGAGTCTGCGAGCTAATGGATTCCCCGGACATAGTCCGAGACCTTGGGGACTCATTTATTCAAGCTCAATTTTACACTTTACATGAATCTTATTATCTATAACATTAAATGTCTATTACATATGAGTTTCTTAATTTACCTATTTTTTACAGACTTATTTTACCTTATTGTATAGCACGTTTTTAACGATACCTAGCTTCTATTTTATTCCTAGATAAGATCGCTCTGTAAGCTTCCCATTGCTGTTTTTACACAGTATTTGAGGAAATCTGTACTATACTTTTAGTCTGCTATGAGTTTACTGAGATTCTCAGGTCGTATTGTAATCCCCAGCTTTTCTTCAAGCTTATACTTTTCACGGGCATATACCGGGCAGTCAGTTCTTATGTGGATCGCTGTCTAGTCTTCGTCGGGTTCACAAGCGCATGATGGGCTTTCCTTACATCTGAACCTGTTCAGGTATTCTGAAAACCCACCATGCCCAGTCATTACTTGGGTAATTAGCCCTGTTGGTCTGATTTTTCTGACGATGTTATATGCGTCCACAATGTCCGGAAAGAAAAGTTTTGTCGTTGCAGCTGTGTCACCCGTTCTGTACCTCCGGTTCCATTCGTCAAGCGAATCCTTCCGGATTTGTCGCTTGGCGAATGACACCGGGCACTGGTCGTAATCTGGCCTCTTTTTGAGGCATAGTGCCGCTTCTTTAGCCAAATGGTCGGCTCTCTCATTTCCCTCCAGTCCCGCGTGCGCCTTGATCCAGAACAAAGCAACATGCTGGTTTTGGATGCTGCACTTTCGCAGGTTCTCCCTGATCTCGACTGCAAGGGGATGAGAAGAGCGGTGGTTTGCGACCGTCTCCAGTGAATATCGTGAGTCACAGAAGATGCCAAAAGACTATTCTGTGTGCTTATGGATCTCCCGCATGGCTTTGCATATGGGCAGCCGTTCGGCCTGGTAGACTGTGCAGTGGGGCGACAGCTTCATTTTATGGCATTTGGTTTCGGCGCCATTGCTCCAGAGAGACAATGCCGCCCCCACCTTTTCATCAATTTTACTGCCGTCCGTATATATCTGCACTGCTTGTGTGCAGTGGTGTGCGTGTTGTTCTTGGTCTGCCAGGCACATGAACTGCAGACTCATATTTTCCGCCAGGTGGGGTGACGAGGCAAATGCGGTGCGTCGCTCAACGTCTCTGTCTCCTAGCATTGGCTGAGGTACTCCCCTCCTCGCCCCGTACAGAGCAGCTGCCTCTCGTATTCGGAGATCGAGTGGAAGCATCCCAGCCAGCACCAGCGCCGAGTTTAGGGATACGGTGCACAGAAAGTGTGCAAATCCTCTTTGGACCGCATTTAACCTCTTCATTACACACAGCTTGGTGGCTGTGGGTGCCCATGCACTTGCTGCGTACATTATAACCGGTTCGACTTCTGCCATGTACATGGTGCGGATGACGACGGGGTGGAGGCCCCAGCTGACCTTCGCAGCCCTCGACAACTGATGGTAAAACCCAATCGCTTTTTTGCACACATTCGCTACGTGCTTGTTGAATGTAAGCCTGTTGTCGATAGTTAGTCCCAGGATTTTGATCTCTTGCGTCATGCCAATGGTGACCCCTCCCATGCTCAGCTGCGGGGTGTCATACTTCAGTTTCCGGGTTAATACCATCGCATTTGTTTTATAAGGTGCGAATTTCAACTTGTTACTAACACCCCACTGATAAACGTGGGTGAGGGTGTCATTCGCCTGCCGCTCAATCTCGATCGTTGAGTCGCCATCAAATACCAGCACCACGTCGTCAGCAAAAGCTTGGCAGTAGTCTCCCCGATCCTCCAGCCCCTTTTGTAGGGGGTCCAGTAGGGTGTTTCAGAGAATCGGTCTTCCAATCGATCCCTGTACACAGCCCTTCGACGTCTCCCTAATCACCTCTTCTCCTGCATACCTGACCCTGACCCTTCGGTTATTGAGGTAGCTGTCCATAATTATCCTCACATTTTTCGGGCATTTTTCCTCAGCCAGACTGGTTCTAATAGCTGGCCACCACGCGCTGTCGAAAGCTCCCTCTATGTCTAGCGACACCATAACGATCAGTTTGCGCTCTGCTAGCTTGCTGCATACGTGCTTTACCAGATCATACAGAGAGTCTTCCGTGCTCTTCTGGGGCACGAACCCGTACTGGCTAGTACTGAGTTTCGGTATAATGTGCCATTTCACTCTTTTTATGACCATTTTTTCCATGGCTTTTCCCAGCACCGGCAACAGGCCGATTGGTCTATAAGATTTTGGAGCCGTATAGCTCTCTTTCCCGGGTTTCCTTAGGATCACGACTGTGGTTTCCTTCCAGGTCCCGGGAAAATATCCCAGCTCCAAGCACTTGTTAGCCAGTGCTAGGAAAGTTCCCGGATCATAGTCGATCGAATGCTGGCAGATATTGGCCCTGAGGCCTTCCGCCCCGGGGGCCTTTTTGGGGTTAAAAGTGCGCAAGGAGGAGTTCAGCTCCTCGATCGTGAACGGTGGGTCATGGTTATCATAATGACCCATGACGTTCACTTTTTCAGCTGTCGCTCTAACGCGCTTATGCTCCTCTCTGTCGTCTTCCCTACTATCCCCGGGGTAGAATGTTTCGGCCAGCAATTCGGCAGAGTGGAGATTGTCCAGTACCTTTCCGTTCACGATAAGGGGCAAGTCTTCGTGCCGTTTCTTGGTTCGGCCTATTACCCGGTATATTCCGTCCCATAACACTTCGCCGTCTTGTCTCTCACAGAAAGCCTTCCAGCTTTCTGTTTGAGCATTTCTGGCTTTTATTTCGTATTCTTCCTTTATCAGCAGGTACTCAGCGACGACGACCTCTCTCCTGACCGGTGCTGCACAACGGATACTGCGCCTCCTGGTGGCGACTGCCCTCTTCAGCGCGGCGAGCTCCTCCGTCCACCATGGTAAGATGGCCCTGTTTTTTGGCTTTATTAGGGGTATATTTATGTTGTCTACTTCTATAATTGTGTTTTGGTATTCCTGAATTTTGTTTTGTAAATCTACTGTGTTATTAATTTTTCTATTTCTAAAGGGTTTGTATTTGTTCTGTATGCAACTGGGTCAATTTCTCATGAAATTGATTCCAGTTCGCTTTCTTACTATTAAATTTACGTGTCGTCCTACTAATCTGTTTACCCCTTGCCTTTTCCAAGGCCCACTTGAAGGTGATAGTGTCATGGTCTGAGCTCGTCAAGCCTTCCACTACCTTCCAGTCATCCACCAAGCCGAGCAGATCCGTCGTACAAACCGTAATGTCGACTACACTTGAGTAGAGGTTGGTTCCACGCACTGTGTGGAACGTTGGAGTACCGCCGACATTGAGTATCTGCAGATCCGAGATGTATTCAGGAGGAGGATTGCAGAGCACCAGCCGCCTCATTCCCTCTCCTATTGGTTTTTTGGCTGCCCCACCAAGAGTTTTGAGCGTTGACGTCGCCGCCCATGATGATCCGCCGGCCGAAGTTCCGCTCAATCTTCTTTAGCTGCTCCAAGTATGGCCCTATCGGTTCTGGCTTAGGTTCGAAGTAGAACGAGACTGCCACGATCTCCCAGGCAACTGTCCTCATCTTCACCACCGTGATGTTAGGTGTGGTGAAGTCCGGGCACTGGACGACGTCTATGTTGCCGTCAAAGACAGCGATTGCTGTCTTGACGGCACCGTCTTCCGTTCTGTTGCACTGGTAAATTCTAGCGCCGTGGTAGTCCTTCATTCTACCTATGCCTCCGATGTACGGCTCCTGGAGCAGTGCAAAGGCCATGTTCCTTTTGTTCGCCTCAAGTATTAATTCATTATTATTATATTTTCTTCTTATGGGGCACTCTTGGCTGAAGGCGTTGTGCTCCACTTTGTCAAGTCAAGCGTAGGTAGGGTAGCCAGGGTAGGAGGTTAGGCAGGGTAGACAGGGTAGCCAGGTTAGCCAGGTTAGCCCGGGTAGGCAAGGTAGGGGAAGGGTAGCCAGGGTAGCCATGGTAGCCAGGATAGACTGGGTAGGCAGGGTAGCCAGGGTAGGAAGGGTATCCAGGGTAGCCAGGGCAGCCAGGGTAGCCAGGGTAGGCAGGGTAACCAGGGTAGCCAAGGTAGCCATGGTAGCCAGGGTAGGCAGAGCAAGCAGGGTAGGGTCACGGTAGGCAGGGTAGGCAGGGTATGCAGGGTATGCCAGTTGAAGGGAGGGAAGCCCCGAGGGTCAGCTAGTTGTTCAAATATAAACATTAGCCTCAAATTATTTATATATTATGTCTTATGATTCCTAATTGTATGTTAAACGTAACGTTCTTGTTCATAAGTTGAACTTACTTATTTTCTCATAGAGGGTGATAAAAAGTAGAGTGTCCCACCTCGGGAGCAACACTATTTTAAACTCGAGTGACGTACCCTCGCTGCACTCAGGATTCTACTTTAGATTCCTTTGCATCGCTCTGGGTATAAAAAAAACACTCTCGCCTTTAAATAGTTGTTTGCTCCCTAGTTAAACAATCAACTATTCTTTCTTACTTTATTATAATCCATCTGCTTCTTCTCCAGCGCACATATCTTGGCTAGGCACTGGTTCAATCGATGATATCTTGATGTCAGACCCATACTGATCAGGACTATCAGCTGGTCTTGAAAGTTCCACAGAAGAGTGGCCACGGTACTCATAAAGGCTAGAGGGAGGGCGTACCAATCTGAATATTCATCTGAAAATAATTACACCAACATTAACATCATATCTGTATTTTTCAGAAGAGTAAGTAGGCAGGGGAGTGATGAAACAGATTAATTATTGCGTCAGTCATGTTTTTAGTCTCATGTAGAAGAAGCGAGCTTATTGCCATTAAATAATAAATCAACAGTTGGAATTGCAGAACTTGATCTTCGTATTTCCTGATGCAAAAACCTAATGGCAGTTGGCCTGACATGTGGATCATACCCAGGACACCACTTTATCAGCAGTCGCACGACTATGGTGTATTACCTAATCTTTATATTCATTTTGGCTTAGACATTTTTGGAAATCATTCAAGTGGGGTACTTACGCCTCAATATCATAAATCCATGAGATATCAAAACGTATCGCTTTACAATCAAAGATGGTGGGCAGTCCAGTCCAATTGAAGAAATGATACTCATTATGTGTTCCACTGAAAAATAAAACAAGTTTAAGTAAGCTGTAGGTATGACATTTTGAAATGTTTATATAAATATTGGCTAAAGCGGTCCATCTACTCGCTGGAAATGTTTATGCATGTAAGTAGAGCATTTTACCAGACTGTAACATTACATGAAGGGTTGTGTATCTTGACATGCATCGTAACTTTGAGATACTGAATTAATATTACATATATTATTATTTTCATTCTCCGTATACGTAAGTAAACTAGGAATATCCGTCTGAGAGTGCACTAGTTTGAATTAAACTTTGAGAGACGATAGTGCCTGTATAGGATATTCGAAATTAATTTAAATATCGTCTTACTTTTAAACTTTGGGATCTAGAAAAAGTTACATTTAATCTACGTTATAGAATGTAAAAAAAAATACCAAAAAATGTTAGCACAAGTAACATTTTGGTAGCTCATGTCAAAACTTTTTTTGCCAGCGATTTTAATGAGACAATTTCTAAAAGCGATCAACATTTTCCATAAAACTTACAAATAGAACAAACAGTCATAAAACCAAAGACGAAATACATTCTCTTCTTCAAAGTCCTATCAGGGGGTGCTTTGACCGCCATGATTCTTTCAACCCTGGCCCACAATGCTGAAAGGTCACCCCAGGACCTATATAGTTTTGAAGCTAGTATCAAAGACAGGATTGCTACCGTGTAGAAGATTGTTCCTGCCAAACGTGCTGTGATGCTCCCTGAAATGAACATTAAATTTCTCGTTGATGAAACTGTATTAGAAAACATGATTAGGCAGAGGAGTAATGTTGAACTACAATGGTGTGCTCTAAAGGTTGTATACATAATATTAAAGTGACAGTATTTATACAAATTCTGAGAATACCCCCTTCTTATTCTGAGACTTGTCAATTATTGCAAAACCTATAAAAGGCTTTATTATATATATAAACTAATTAGTTTAAGCTTGTTCAACGTGAACAAGGCTAGTGGCCCTGATGGAATACCAGCAATAGTTTTTAGAACCTGCGCGCCTGAATTGTCTCTTATTATGAAACGCTCATTCCGCCTTTCGTAAGAGACTGGCAAACTCTCTGCTTCTAATCCCCCTCAAAGAATAACATTTTTAAAATTATTCCCTTCCTTCTTTCCGCTCACTTACTTTGACCAGCCATGTCGATAGCCCAACCAGCAAATGCTTTTATAACTTTCCAGATGGCTTGGACCTCCATGAAGAGTAACACACCTAGTATGAATGCACTCCACAAATAGCAAAAAAATCTCCTTGATCCCAATACTCCGATGAAACAAGAGCACTTGAATACGTGCTCCATGACAGCGAGGAATGCCTGAATGAGAAAAAATCAAAATTACAAAGACTGTCACATGTTTTCTACAGAGTTACTCGTAATTACAAAACTGAGACATTTCATCAATTTTTTTTTTCCAAATTTTTTACGCGTATCCAGACTGCTACTGATAATCTTTACTACTTACTATAGAATGTTATATTGGAGCAGAAAAAGTAGTAACATCCCACCAATAGCCTCGCAAAATCATTATTCAATGCTCTCTACTAATTGAAGTTTAGGTAGATAGGCGTCTTTTTAAATGCCTAACTAGCTTATATCGTCCTACTGCAGGACAAAGTATTCCTCTTTCTTTTCCACGCAATTTGGTCTTCTGTTAGTGTCGGCCAGTCTTTTCCATAAGGGTCGAGTACGTCCCGCTATCTTCACCTTGGTCTGGCGTGATGTCTTCTGGCGTTTAATTGGATTAATTCGGTGAAGGATCACCGAATTATTCCAATTAAACGCGTAGGACCTCCTTTTCTCAATTACAAAATTTGGCAGAACAAAACTTACATCATGATTGGGCTGTTGAGGTAGGAGTAACTCATTCTTTCGCAAAAACTGACTAAAGTCTTTATTTGACATTTCACAAAGTATAAATTACAAATCACTTCAGCAGTAAAAATATCTCTCGATAAGTTTATTTCAATAGCGGTGTAAAGTTATCGTGTAAAAAGTGTTTTTTGATGGTAGATACCATTTTTTCCTATTTGCATACGGATTTTTAGTCACCAGTTTTAGTTGAGCTCCACTATAGGGTTTGTTTAGTTGATATTTTAGTTTTTGTAGTAAACTTTGTGCATTACATTGATTTTGTGCTGCAGCCCATTTTTTATGGATATTATCATAGTATTTTGTGGATATGAAGATGGTTTGTCCATGCTAGATTCCAACGAGAAAAATTAGTTAGGCTTTAGAAATAGAAATTTTAAAAATATCGACATTCAAATCACCGTCATTTGCATCAGCGTCTTTAAAAACTAAACTGTTCAGGTCTCAAATTAGGAAGCAAAGTTTTGAGTAAGAATGTAGATGGCTAAAGACAAGGCCAAAGAAGCGATGACTGTATAGAATAAATCAAAATCAATTTATTTTTATTTTACAAAGGCCTACATGGGCACTTATAAAACGTCGACAAAAGGTGCACTGTTCGGGTTGGTCGTTTCATATGGAGAAGAACCGGCAAGAAACTCCATGGTTACTCTTTTAAAAATGGTTTGGTTTTACAATATTTCCATGTTACAGCATTAGTACTATGGGGGGACAACGTAGGCCCGACAATAAGTCGTAAGGAAATAAAAGAAAAAAAGTTTGTATAATATATAACAAAGTTAACAAATGTTAACTAACATCTAGAAGGCCTACAATGTTCACAAATTCACAAAATAATCGGTAAAAGAATCTATACAAAGTTAAGAAAAAAAAAAAAAAATATATAACTAACAAGACTAAATTTACATAAACGGCACAAATATGTGGATGTCTCTAACTATTCTCAATCTCATTTTTTTTTCTTCTTCTTTTAATTGGACTTTTTACAATAGTTCGCAATCATCTTTATAACCCTTTGCAAAGAATAGTTACAGCACTGATAACAACATTTGTGCCAATATGAAAACTGAGTCAACATCTGCTGCTGATCCCCACAGCAGAATGCCATAAGACGTAATACTGTGGAAATAAGCATAGTATACTAACCTAGCTGTGGCTACATCGGTTAAGTGCCTTATTTTCCTTACTGCATATGTAGCTGAACTTAACCTTCCCGAAAGAGTTCTAATGTGCGCGCCCCACTGCAATTTTGAATCGATAGTAATCCCTAAGAATACAGTTTCCGTTATAACTTCAAGATTTTTGCCGTCAAGATTTAAGTTTAGGTCACGTTGTGGTACATTTGAATATAGACTGAATGAAAGATCACAAATGTCTAAAAATATGGGAACTACTGAAATTATGACTTTCATTGAGCATGGAGAAGAACAATTCAAAAAGTAAAAAAAACCCGACTGCTAAAAAGCGAACAAAAAGATGTAAACAAGAAAAAATATGCTGTGCAGTCGGAGGATACATAGTCGCGAGCCAGCTCGACCAAAACCAGATGTATCCTCCGACTGCACAGCATATTTTTTTCTTGTTTACATCTTTTTAGTTCGCTTTTTAGCAGTCGGGTTTTTTGACTTTTTAAATTAACTTTTTTTAATTACAACTTTTTAGTTTTTTTTAGTTAGGTACATTTAAACATATAAGTGTTATATATTTTTGTAATCACCTCTTAAAACCCTTTATTTTGATACCCCATACGATGGTTTCTTTCTTTTCTCTCCACAAAATGGCGCCCAAAATCCACCATCATTTTTTCTCAATTTTATGTAGCCAGTGAAACTCGCAGGGTTAAGACGAATCGATTGACGTAAGAATAATCAAAATCGGCCAACGCGTTTGGTCTCTAGAACGCCACATAGGATCAAACATACGTACATACATACATAGACTGATAAACACATTACCCTCCTTAAGCAGTCGTAACATTGAATGATAATGCACGTTTATATTCAGTAACATTGCGAATACGAAAACAATAACTTTGTTGTAAGTACTTACTTTTGTTTTCTGTACTGCAGTTAATAAATATACAGGGACCAAATTATATCAGTCCAGAATTATTTGCAAAACAACAACACGCGATCCGATCGTCGGATTCATTGTTATCAATCATGAGAGATCGGACAAACCAATAACAACTATTTTATTGCCTGTGAGTCAAATTTTTGTGGTATTTGAATAAATTATTATTTTAAATGGTAGAATGGTGAGTTGAATACTTTTGGGTAGAAATCAAAATTATCTAAATTTTCAAGATGATAACCAAATTATTTATTTGAACAAATGATATTATATGTTGTGATCTATAACTAAATAGTAATTATATGAAAGATGGAATTGTGGCAATTTATGGGTCCGAGGACAAATGTGATGATTCAATTAAACAAAGGCCGCTTGTCTGCAGGGATCGAAAACATGACATGAAACTCGTAAGTTGGGGCCGTAATCACTGGCCATCAATGTTATCAAAACGGTTAAGATTAACATTGTAAGGAAAAATGCATGTTCTGTTCTAGTCAAAAAGATCGAAAACATAATGTCGTTTATCAAACCGCTCGGGGTCCGATTGCTGCATAATTGCCCACTCCCTCACAGAGAGAAGAAGCATGCGTTCCAGCAGTGGGAACGTTATGATTATGCTTAAACTTGATTTAAGATTTTACTAAAAAAATACCAGCTGAACAACGTTAATCTGCCTGTAACATTTTTGTCTTTGGAATCTCCAAATACCCTCGCATATTTAGCTTTATTGTAAGATTTTGATTATATTGATGCGACAGGTTTACATACAACAGTCTATATTATTTTCATACTAATAAATGTGAAAGTTTGGATGAATGAATGGATGGATGTTTGTTACTCAATTACGCCAGAATGGCTGAACGGATCTGGAAGAAATTGGCGGATATAGATATTGTCGCCAAATACCTTTTAGTGACGAATATCTGAACCTAAAATACCCATGTCTCAAAAATAAGCCTGGGTACCATCTGATTAAGATCTAACGACGTATTGATTTTCACTGAATACCCGTTACTGAATTATCATCGCAATGATATAGGGGGCTGTTCCCCTAAAGTGGCCTGCAACCTCCCCTTATAGCCACCCCAAGCCTCGCATCTGAATGCTGGTCTGATTTGGTATCAGTCTGAATCTGAATCTGAATCTGATCGCTGTAAAAACAACACACACACACGTCGACAATAATGGCAAACATTATAGAATAAATATCTGGAAAATCTGAATACACATGCACTGAGATAAAACTGATTTGCTCACCCATATACTTCTAGCTCTCACCAGCTCCGACCATCAGGCCCAAGTGAGTCGGGTCGGGTGCGCGCCCACCTCACGACACGTATTACTAGTTATTATCTGTACCTATAGGCATAGGAATTACTTCGCATTCGCGACAGATATAGTCTGAAATAATACATAGGCTACTTTTTATGCCGGTTTAATGTTACCTTGGCACAATAAACCTTTTTCACGCGGGCGAAACCGCTGATAGAAGCTAGTTATTATTATTAATGTGGGATGAGTTTTGAGTGTAACGAACGTATCCGTAGGTGTGAGTCAAAGGTATCACAGTGAAAGGGATGGAGAGAGAATGACAAGATGGCGAGCTGTGCAAGGAACGACGAACGAGACAGACGTGTTATTTAAGTTTTTTATTTAGTTGTATCTGATTTCACTAAAATAAACCAGTTTTCAAGCGACTAACCATTTAATTTCACCCCTCGATCCCACAAACTTGGGGGCTCGTCCAGGATCAAGGTGAAATAAGTGGAATTTAGTGGAAAAACGCAAAACGAAAGACGAAACACGACTACGACGCACGCCGATTGTTTTTTCATACAAGAAAGATCCTACGGAATACGAAGACTTTTACGACAATATTCCTAGTTAACGACGATAACAAGGAATCACGATGCCTAAGGAGAAATCTCACCAGGACTTTCAAGATGCGGCAGCTTCGATACCGGCACCGACGGCACATGGCGACATGTTGCATAGAACAGAACAGCTAATCCGAAAATTCAGTGCACAAGACGATACTCATACAGCATCCATGTGGATACGCGATATCGAAGAAAATGGGGAAATTTTTCAATGGAGTCCTACTCAACTGTTGTTGGTAGCGCGACGTTCGCTTACTGGAACAGCAGCGCTATGGCTACGCAGTGAAAAAGTGTATAAATCATGGGATGAGTTGAAAGTGGCTATCGGTAAAGAATTCGCGGATACCATAGATGTGAAGAGGATCCATGCATTAATGAGCTCAAGACGTAAGAAGAAAGACGAATCGTGTATTGAATACATGCTAATCATGAAAGAATTAGGCAAACGCGGAAAAATTCCGGACTACGTAGCTATCAAATTCATTTTGGACGGCATCATAGATGATGAAATAAATACGATTATGTTGTATGGTGTCACAACTTACGCTGACCTGAAAGAAAAACTTAAGTTGTACGCTATGTTCAAGATAAATTCCTCTAAAGAAATTCGTCGAAATAAGCCGCTCAATGACACACAGAACAGCAGTAATAATAGAAGGAACGCGGCTGCAAAGATGCGATGTTTCAACTGTGGAGAAAATAGTCATACGTCGGCAAATTGTCCGCATCGGTCGCAAGGTAAAAAATGTTTCCATTGCAATGAATTTGGGCATATTCCTCCAGATTGCCCAGTGAAAAAGATGGCTGGTTCAGATTTGAAGCAAAGAACATCAACGGCGGGTACTCGGCAGACTTCGGCAAGGATCGGAGAACCCAAACGGTTACCGGAGGTTGACGCTTCTGCTCAAGAACGACAAAAGCCAACCAATCAGATGTCGAAAAAAGCATTCTTCAACTTGATGCGAGAGGGCGCCACCGGCAGCGCGAACGACGAACTTCAAGACGATGTTCTGGGTGAAGTTTACGTAGCAGCAACGACCTGTGTGAACACAAGCACGAATTATTCGTGTCACGAAGTTAGCAATATGAGACCACGGAGCAGGGCAACGATTGGCTATAGTGACAGATGCCATGTTGTTGAGTTTGACACTTACAACTTAAATAAACAAACCAAGAAATCTGATGAAAATATACCGGTTGTACGAATTGTAAGTCGTTTGAAACCATTAAAAACAGTGTTAGTGCGCGGCAAACAACATTACGTTAACCGGTTTAGGTTATTCACAAGTGAAGTCATGTGGTTTTATTACATTAGATATAACGATTGATAATTGTTTATACCGAGACATAAAGTTTCATGTAATGCCTAACGACTCTGTGCCTTTCCAAATGATAATTGGTAATGATTTTCTACGAAGTGTTATGATGTTTATGAAAGATTATAATGTTTGCTTTTTGCCCAAAGATGATTGGATGAACCCAAACTATGAGTGGTTGAAAGACGTTGCATGTTTTTCCAGTTCCCTTGATTGTTTAGCTCACGTCAGTGATCCTGCTATAAAAGAAGAGGTGATATGGTTAGTGACAAGTTATGTGCCACAGAAAAATAAAAGAGGCTCCAATAGAATTGAAAATTGTTCTCAAAGATGACTTACCTGTATCTCAGCGGCCACGACGAATCTCATTCAAGGAGCAGGAGGATGTGGATCACCAGATCCAAGAATGGCTTGACGATGGAATTATCAGGGTGAGTTACTCAGAATATTCCAGTCCATTAATATTAGTGAGAAAAAGGATGGTAGTTTAAGAATATGCATTAATTACAGAAAGATTAACAGTAAAATGGTTAAAGATGAATACCCACTCCCTATAATAGATGAACATTGACAAGCTATCCTCAGCTAGAATATTTAGTGGATTAGATTTAAAAAATGGTTACTTTCATTTACGAGTACACGAAGACTCAATTAAGCATACCTCTTTTGTAACGACAACCGGACAATATGAATTTTTACGTGCTTTTAATTTGGTTTAGCGACTTGCCCCAAGGTTTTTACGAGATTTATCACAATCATATTCAGAGAATTGGTTGCCAGAGGTATCGTCATTGTTTTTATAGATGATATTTTAATTCCAGCGCAAGACGAGTATCAGGCTTATGAGCGCCTGAAGGAAGTTCTGAATACTGCATCAGAATATGGGTAACATATCAACTGGAAGAAATGTAAGCTGCTAAGCAGAAAGGTAGAATACCTAGGCCACGTTATTGAAGGTAGTGAAGTCATGCCGTCGCCAGGGAAAACAGATGCTGTTGCAAAATTCCCTGAGCCTCAGAACTTGAAGCAACTACATAGTTTTTTAGGACTTTGCTCCTACTTCAGGAAATTTATACCTAAGTATGCCCAGATAACACACCCACTAACGGATATGCTGAGAAAAGAATGCAAGTTTGAATTCAATGATGAACATAGAGCAGTTTTTAACGAGTTGAAGATGAAGTTGGCTACTAAACCAGTGTTAAAGATCTATGACCAACGAGCAGAGAGAGAGCTCCATACTGACGCATCGGGTATTGCTTATTCAGCTATTTTAATGCAAAGATGTGATGATGGGTATTTACACCCAGTTCATTATATGAGCCGAAGGACTTCAGACGCGCAGGCTAAGTACACAAGCTATGAGCTTGAAGGTCTAGCTATCATTGAAGGTGTGAAGAAGTACAGACACTACTTATATGGAAAATTCTTCAAGATTGTCACCGATTGTAAAGCTTTCCAAATGACACTAAACAAGAAAGATTTAGCATCATCCACAAGAGTTGCTCGATGGATTTTATTCCTACAGGATTACGATTTTACAGTAGAACACCGTGACGGTGCGGGAATAAGGCATGTTGTTGCATTGAGTCGAAACCCTTATGTAGCAGCTGTAACGTAGCTCTAGCCTACACCAGGATCTAAAACGCGCACAGGAGTGTGACGAGGGCCTTAGTGCAATAATAAAATTTTGCATTAGGGTAAATCATTTAAAGATTACAATCTGAATCAAGGATTGCTTTATAAAGGATCAGAATAACAGCTTGTTATACCTAGTATGATGGAGAATGAAATTATAAAGAGGGTACACAGTAATGGTCATTTCGCAAAAAGGAGAACTCTAGATCTAATTAGCAAGGATTACTACATTGAAAAGATTGGCAAGAAAGTAGAAGATTATATAGCATCCTGTATACCATGTCTGCTGACGAATAGAAAAGAAGGAAAACTGGAAGGTTACCTTAATCCAATTGAGAAGGTAGACACTCCGCTTCATACGCTGCATCTGGATCATGTTGGACCCCTGACAGAGACTCATAAGCAGTATAATCATATACTTACGATTATTGATGCTTTTACAAAGTTCGTATGGTTGTTCCCGTGTAAAAGTACTACCACGAGAGAAATGTTGAATAAATTGGAGACACTACAGGACACTTTTGGAAGTCCAGAGAGATTTATCACAGATAGAGGTAATGCTTTTACTAGCAAGGATTTTCAACAGTATTGCACGAAAGAGGGAATCGAGCTATGTCATATTACTACAGGAGTACCTAGAGGTAATGGTCAGGTGGAAAGAGTACACAGAACTATTATACCAGTACTTACCAAGCTATGTATTGAGAAACCAGGATTATGGTACAAGCATGTAGGAAGAGTGCAGATGGCACTAAACAGTACTTACCAGAGAAGCGTGAACACCACTCCATTTGAGATGCTAATAGGAAAGAAAATGAAGAGACAAGAAGACATAGAAATATATGAACTACTACAACAAGAAGGACGTGATAACTACATAGAAAATTGAAAAGATTTATTTATTTATTATATACTTTATTGTACACCACAAAAAAACATACAGGACAAACATTCACAATAACAAGTGTACAATGGGCGGTCTTATCGCAATAGGCAATCTCTTACAGACAACCTTTGGATGGACTGAGCAATAGGAGAAGAATTTAGGGCTGTCAGTGTACAAATTAACATAAATAATACACTACTTAGACATAATAACATAAAATACAAAAATACAATATACAAATATATATCAAATATAACAGAGACAGGAGAAGAATAAAAATTATAGTGAAAGGTAATGCTCCTTCACCATTTTCTTAAATATTGGCAGTGTTTGAGCACGTCTTATTTCAATAGGTAATGCATTCCACAACCGAGCTGCTTGAATCGTGAAAGATTTGTCAAAGAAGGAATTGGAATGCATACGGATACTTAATTTAAAAGATTTAAGGAAGAGAGCAAAACAACAAATACTGGAAGTACAACAGGAGAATAAGAAGAACTACAATACGCATAGGAAGGATAGCAGGAAGTATCAAGAGGGAGAGTTAGTAGCTATTAAGCGAACCCAGTTTGGGCCAGGGCTCAAACTCAAACCTAAATATTTGGGACCTTATCAGGTCACCAAAACCAAACAAAATGACAGATACGACGTGAAGAAAGTAGATGTGATGGCAGAAGGACCAGGCAAAACAACAACATCTGCTGATCATATGAAAAAATGGCCAGATGACAAGGATTGAGAGATCACGTAAGTATGTTAGGTTCATGATGTATGTTTGTTGACTGCATGAAAGTGATAAGTATTATAGTGTATATTTTATGAGTGTTTTCTCTATTTTGTTATGTTCTAGATTCGTTGTAACACAGAGTTGTTAAGGGTAAGCATTCCAAGTAATTTGTCATATTATGCTGTTATTGGTCATATGCTGTTTCTAAAGTGTTTTTTTATGTCTTTATTGTGCAAGAATATAATAATATGCCAAGACTAAAATGTTATTAGTGTGTGTAACCAGAGTCATAAAATTTTTGTTTTTATTTTTACTTTTTCTATGAAAGAAATAATAAGAAGTTAACGGTTATGTTGTTATGTAATAATAGTTCAGTAAATACGTTCCTATAAATAAATAAAAAAGTTTATAATTTATTTTGTACAATTGTTAATGGTCTAATGTTTGTTTTGAGATTGTTTTTAAGATCACAGTTTCATGTGTAATTGTAAGGGGTATACCAGTGTTTGATACGTAGTGTCTGAGGACAGACACAGTGCAGGATGGCCGAGTGTGAGATGAGTTTTGAGTGTAACGAACGTATCCGTAGGTATGAGTGAAAGGTATCAGAGTGAAATGGATGGAGAGAGAATGACAAGATGGCGAGCTGTGCAAGGAACGACGAACGAGACAGACGTGTTATTTAAGTTTTTTATTTAGTTGTATCTGATTTCACTAAAATAAACCAGTTTTCAAGCGACTAATCATTTAATTTCACCCCTCGGTCCCATATTAATATTATAAATGTTAATTAGGTTATCTTACTTACTAAACCTGAAATTTTTTGAGGATGGATGGATGGATGTCTTTCACGCATAAAAACAATAAAACGGATTTTGATGAAATTTTACAGAAATATAGCTTTATACATCAGAATAACACATTGAGTATAATTTATAAAGATATTGGGAGAAGCACTAATTCCACACGGGCGGAGCCGTGGGTAGCAGCTGTTAAATTATAAGTTTGGATGGATGGATGGATGTTTGTTACTCCATCACGCCAGAATGAATGAACGGATCTGGATAAAATTTGGCATAGAGCTGGAATATCACATGGGCTACTATTTATCCAGGTACACTGATCCCTTGGGACTATAAAACACTTTTGACGAAGGCGAAGCCGCGGGCAGAAGCTACTGAAATTCTACTTTAAATAAATATAAAACTGATTCTTGATATTCGTATTTGAGAGCAAATTTGAACTTACACCTACAATATTAATTATTCAGTTCATTTTTCAACAATATGTTAGTTAAAATCCTATAATGTATGTGAATAATGAAAGATCAACGTAATATGGTAAAACATAAATGCAAGGCCAAGTTCTCGTCCCTGAAAGTATCGGAAGTCGTGGCCTACGTACGTGGAGTACGAACTTCTAACTTACAAATGCCTCAATTGAGATATTTCTTTACGGAATAACTTATAAAAAAAAATATTATATCTAATAAGTATAATAAGTGAATTGCTAATTTGATATTTGTATATTAACTTTTGGCTCCCAATATATATTTATTCTGAGGAAAACGTTAGAAAGTAATTCCATATAAATACTTTCACAGCTCAGTAAAATTTGGCTACTAAACGTTTATTAGATAATCTTTATTTCATTGTACTTTTATCGTCAGTTAGTAACAATTTAGATATCAGTTTTATCACCATTATCATTACCTTGCCCTCGTCTCAAATTATTTGATACTCCTAAATTCGCTTCTTCTTTCGATAGAAAATTCTGCATTGAGTCAAGAGATACCAACTTATTTCCAGATAATATATTCTCAGAAACTTAATTTCAAACACAAATGAGATAAAACAGAAATCTAATAATGCTATTATGAATACTTCTTATTTATCCCTTGTTGTCTTCTGTGGAAGTGCATTAGTTACAAATCGTTGGCAGTCTTAATCACATGCAATTCGTTCCCGAGTCAGGCTGCACCACTATTAACCTAATTTTCTGAATCTCTGGACGAAAGCTCTCAATAAGGAGGCCATTTTACCCGCTCGATGACTTAGGAATTATAAAAATTTAAATCAGTATCAAGCTTTCTAATGCGATTCTGCTGGTGGAAGTCGATGTGGATGAATTTTTAAAAAGTGCTGGTGGGATATTTACAGTTTTGTCTAGTGTCTGTGATCTGATAGTTAACAAGATTTTTCTGAGTGCTCAGGTGCTTAAGGTCATGTAGATTTATGCCCTGTAGTGAATTTTTTTCTGCTGAAATGATGACTGAGAAAAAGGTCAAGAATACTCTGAAATAAATCTGTCTGTATTTGCCCAATGTGCTTATCCGTATGTGTCGATCATGAGTTTTGTTATTTTAAAATATGAAGTAGATATCCACAAACTTTCGTTATTAAACTTAGTTCCAAAGGTCCTCCCAGTAGCAATCAATACTGGTGCGTATAACCTCTAGAAGATTACTAGTAAAATCACACGCGATTGAACCTAAATTATTAGAGTAATCTAGGCTATAATTGCTGATTCAGCAGTGCTAAATTGAAGGAGAAAAGTACGCAGATGAGACGAAAGGCAATGGATAAAGTTCAATTTACTAATTATGCCACATACCTTTGAAACAGCGATTCCCATGCAGATGCAGATGCCACGTTCGAGAAGTTCAGCTCACAGACTAGGTACACTATGCTGGCCAGCGGTACACAACACAGTAGGTCTAGGTAATACAGATAACACTTTCCATGTAGGTTCAATTAAGAGTTTTGGGCGAGAGTGTGACTTAGTGCGCGCACCTCCGCCCTGGTTGGTAAGAGAATGACCACCATCGCCGGCGGCCATTGGTGGCTGCGACGTAACGACCGTAGCGGCACGGCGGCGCGGAATATCACCAAAACAACGATAGGTGACACTTATTTAATAAACTGGAACTAGTATACCAATGCCTCTCGATGCCCTATGGTGATGTAATAAAATATGAACTATAAATTAGGAAGCGTAACCATTTTCCCCGGCTTGAAAGTTCCTACTTTCGAAACACAAAGGAGGAGTAAAATAAGTTGCAGATCATCACAACTCTACCAAAGGTTATGAGAACTCTAAAGTTGCGACTCTCTATTATAAATAAGAATATACAATTAACTATTCTACGCGGTAATTAAATCTAATACTGCACATTGGTGCACGGTAAAATTAATTATTAATGTAACGAAGCTTATTGCGTTGGCAAAGGGCACAACTTTACTACCGGGCGACTCTGAAGGATCCCGCTTTTAGTTTTTACCGATGCGACTCTACAAACTCCGTTTTTATCTGGAAATATTTCTGTGATTACTCCTAACGGCCAATGCAGCGGCATCACATTGTCCTGCATGGAGACGACAACCATACCGACCCGTATTGGATTGGCAGGGGTGTTCTATTTCTGTTTGGATTTTAGGGTGTGCAGGTACTCTTGGCGCCACCGCTTCCAAAAAGACTGGACCATTTGGTCAGTTAATTCATAACGCGAAATAAGATGTAACCGCGTTTCATTGACTTCGCGGGCGGGAAGCAATAATAGAGGTTTCGTATGCAAGAAGTGATCTGACGAAAGATTCTCATGAATCTTAGCGATACGATTGGCTACGAAAGTGTGCCATCGATGCGGTGCGGAATGAATCCAACTCAAGGTCACAGTTGAATCCGAGAAAGCTACGACTGCCTCAATGGCGTGCCGAGCTGCGAAAAGATTATATACTCGCTTTATCACAATTGATAAGAGGAGTGCGGCGCATAACTCGAGACGAGCTAGCGAAACTACTTTCAGTGGCGCGACTTTAGATTTCGCACACACCAGCGAAACGACGATACTACCGTCGGGTCTGACAACGTGGGCGTAAACCGAACCACCGTAAGCTTTCTCACTAGCGTCGGCAAAACCGACGAGGGAGAGCCTACAGCGTTCTACGACGCCGACATGTCGCAAAAATCTCAGTTCAGAGATAATTGGCAATTCAGCTTGAAATTGTTCCCACAGACGAACAATGCGAGGTGATGGGACGTCATCCCATCCAAGTTTGACAAGCCAAAGCTCTTTGATAAGAAGCTTGGCGTATAAAATTATTGGTGCCACGAGGCCTAAAACGTCGAAAAGACGTGCAATGGAAGAAAGAATATTCCGTTTCGTGCAAGGGCGAACATTAGGGTTAACCTGGAATACGAAACAATCCTCATCAGGGAACCAACGAAGTCCCAGTATTTTCTGTATCGGATCTTTACTTAGGTCCACGCTCTGTGAAAGTCATAATGACTCTGGAATATTCCGAAGAACATCGACACTATTGCTAGACCACTTCGTTAGCTGAAAATCACCGAGAGAGAATATTTTTATTAGTTCACGAGCCGAGTCTATAGCCAGCGCAGTGCTAGGTATAGAACTAACTATGTCATCGATGTAAATATCTCGCTGCAAAATGTCCCTGGCGAGAGGTAACTGCGTTCCTTCATCCTGACATAACTGTTGGATAGTGCGAATCGCTATAAAAGAACTACACTTTAATCCAAAGGGAAGCACTGAAAACTGATAAATTTGAAGTTCTTCTTCCTCATTAAACCGATATAAGATACGTTGAAGCGAACGATCTTGTGGGCGTATATCTATACGTAGGTACATAGATTTAACATCTGCGGAAATAGCGACGCTAAAAAGCCTAAAATTTAACAAGATGTTAAAAAGGTCAGCCTGAAGGACTGGACCTGCGTACAGGATATCATTGAGCGAGGTACCGTTATCTGTACTTGCACTAGCATCTAGGACCACGCGTAGCTTAGTGGTCACTTTATCCTCTCGAATAACAGCATGGTGAGGAATATAGTAGTCCATTTCTCGCTCCTTACAATTTCGTTTGGGCAACCCACATTCAGGTAAAATATTCTGCACCAAAGAAATATAATTGTTCTGTAGATAATCCCGTATGACGTCATCATAAAGAAGCTTGACGTTAGGAAGCGATTTAAGTTTACGTTCGAGGCTATGGAATCTCTTGCGAGCTATATCAAAAGAATTTCCTAACGCTGACGCGTCTGTTTTCAGTGGTAAAGCTGCAACATACTTGCCATTTGGAGCGCGGGTAATTGTGCTACAATAAAAATCTTCACAGCGTTTATCATCCACACTCCCAACGGACGAAGCAGTAACATCTTCAATCTCCCAAAACTTACGAAGATCGAAGTTATCGAAAGAACTCGCAAAGAAAGACAGAGTGTCAGTTGAAGGTTCGATAATAGGTGCTTCTCCTAGAAGTATGTAGCCGAGCATAGTCTCCAAGGTATCGGGGCAACCGGGTGCGCTGGTCACGGGACCGGGTCGCAATAACTTAGCGAACAGCGTGACTCCAAGTAACATGTCAATATTACCTGGCACACCCCAGCTGTCATCAGCGAGAAGTTTAGGATCAATATGCTTCAATTCGGCAGTATCTATAGCACCCAGAGGAAGCTGCCCGGTTATCTGATCCAAAACTAGAGCGTCAATTCTATACCTAGGTTGCGAGCAAAACCGTGAGCTGAACGTAAGATTCACTGAGCCGCGAACGGGCTGCGATGTGCCACCAATACCACGAACGGTAGTTTTCGAGTCCGTCTGTATAGTTAGACCGAGCATACGGCAGCAACGCGATGTCATATAATTCTTTTGCGACCCAGGGTCCAAAAGACATCTAACCACCACGCCCTTACCCTTGCTACTCGCCACTAACACCTTGGCAGTAGCCAGAACTTCTGTACTACGTGTGGCCTGGATTTGAGCAGAAGAATGCGTACACAACGCCATACGATCAGAAGTACGGGCACGTTTGGGGCGCACGGTTGGCGCAGTGGTTGAGTGATTGACTGCTGCGCTGCGTGTCGCGGGTTCGATTCCCGCACGGAACAAATATTTGTATGACCTACAGATAGTTGTTCCGGCTCTGGGTGTTTGTGTATGTGAGTTTATATGTTTGTAAACGCACCCACGATACAGGAAGAAATTCCTAGTGTGGGACAACGTTTTTAAAAAAAAAAAAAAAAAAAAAAAAAGTAGCTGGGTCGGCCGCAGAAACGGAGGCTGGGTCGCTAGCGGGCGCCAGCGCAGGGGCTTGCGTCGATTGCTCAAAATGCAATAAGGAATGATGCTTACCGTTGCATTTCCTACATGTTGACTTAGATAGGCACTTAGAGACGGTATGTTGGCTACTTAGGCAGTTAACGCATCTGTGATTGTCTTTTACAAACTTAAATCTATTATCCGCGCTCAACTTTTGAAACGCTTTGCACGTATACAAGTTTTTATGCGGGGATTGACAGAGTGAACATTTAGATTTAGTAGCCACAAACACCTGCGATATATTAGATGAGGTGCTGGGTCTACCTGCGGGGGCGGGCTTAGTTGCCGCAGAAGAGATACGATGTAAGATTTTTACTTGTTCACGAACAAACTTTACGAAATAATCATAATCCAACTCTTGTTGATTACGAAGCGACATTTCAAAATGTTTTGCTGTATCTGAGTCTATTAACTTAAGACCCCAATGAATAAATATAAAATCATCCAAGTTTTGTATTTTCAATTGTTTGAGTCCAGCAACCGTAGAAGTTAATTTATCGAAACCTTGTTCAATATTAGCGGGTGTCGTTCCGAACGACTTCAATGAGAACAGTTGATTTAGATAATTAGTGGCGAGCGCGCGAGTATCCAGATACTTTGCGATAAGCGCATCCCAGACAACGCGGTAATTATCGCCAGAAGGTACAATACCTACTGCCACACTCCTAGCCTTTCCCTTTAGACAACTCAACAGATAATGAATGCGATCAGAATCTGATAAATCTGCGTTCGTATGTATAATACGTTTGAAAGTCTCATAAAAGAACGGAAAGCTCTGAATATCACCGTCAAAGGCAGGCAGCTCAATTTTAGGTACCTTTATATGATGAGCACTAGGGCTCACTGTCGGGCTAGGTTCCTTGGAAACAGTTGATTCAGTTAATGAAGCTAAAGTATTTTTTATCTCGCCGACCAACTCATCAAATGAATGTAAGGCACTATAGCTTACTTCGCACTTTAGATCCAATGTCAATTTTAACATATTTATCTCGTCCATTATCTCATTGAATTCGCTACGTTGGCCGTCAATTTGTTTAGCCTGAGCAATAAAAGAATTACGTAATCTTTCTGTTGTTAAAGATTCTGTTGAATCCAAAATCCTTTGAACCCGCGCGAAATACGAGTCGCGTTTACTTTCCAACAATCTAAGTTTAACCTTGTCCGTCATAGTGACAGAAGTTAAAATATGGAAACAAAAAAAACAATTTTTTTTTTATCTTTTACGGAACCCGCGTAAGTGAAACCAGTGATCCAATCAAACTGATAACTCAACGAAAGATTTCACAACCTACGTAAACAATAGTACGGAACGATCCGTACACGCGAACCCTAACTATTAATAAATTGTAAGGTGAAAAAAAATATAAAGCGTACAAAGTTTGAATAACGTACAAAGTTTGAACCGCGTACAAGTAACAAAGTCTAATACAAATAAAATAGTAAGCACGCGAAATACCTTATAAACGTACTCATCTACCTATATTTATGATTAGCTTAGAGATACCTACAACCCGATTATTAACATTTATGTCGGATGCGATGCGATATTTTTTTTTCCTTGTAGTATTCTATTTATATGAGATTAACTTACTCAATACATAGAATATGTACAGATTCTTAACCAACAATAAGTTAAGTGTGAAACTTAGAAACAAGTATGGTACTTATTGCCGTAAGCGATGCGATTGTGTTCGTAACGAAATACCTTCGTAAAACACAATAAAATTCCTAACAAGTAAATACGCAGATGACCGTTCGAAGTAAATTATCTAGTAAGTACTACGTTTACAAGTTAGGTGCGGGGGTGATATGTATAAATAAACGGCTGTTTCCTATGAGGAGAACTAAACGCGTAAAGTTTATACAAATCTGTTATTTTACCTGAAGGTTCCTATCAAAAGATCAAGTTACCTTACAAAATGAAATAACAAGCGACGCAATGATGATCTGGTTAATTACAATAATTAATCAAATGCGGTTGAGTCTAGAATTATAAAAAATACCTACTCGTGCAATACGAGTATAGTAGGCATTTACTTAACGAACCAACAGTAGTAGTGTATCGTAAAATTACAATCAATGTCATTCATTCTGCAAATCTTGATTAGAAAAATATGTAAAAGTTTCCAATGCGTAAATAAAAATTAACCGTACGATAACAAGAACTGGAATATTCCACAGTCACGTAGGCCAACTTGAACGAATGTTTTAACTGACTACCCACAATTTTCATACACGAACAAAAAAATATGTAATTACGCCGAAAATTAACTGATTTATTAAATAAACTTATTTAGCGATATGAATTAACGTTGATATTCAATTAAATGTATTTTTCGGAGTTTCAATTAATGAAATTAAAGATTTACGTTAACAATTAATTTGCCGGTAGAAAGTACTACACGCAAGGCAGCCAGCCTTATTCCCAACGCAATAGAGGCGAGAATTGTGTGATGATCTGCAATTAATATGGAAATTTCCCAAACTTTTTGCTTAAATTTAGACTTTTAGGACTTAGAATGAGGCTGTAAATAGGCCCAAATTTAATTTAACCAGTTCGAAGGACCAAAATGATTAAATTTAGACTTTTAGGACTTAAAATTAGGCTGTAAATAGGCCCAAATTTTATCCGGCTCGAAGGACCAAAATGGTGCGTATAACCTCTAGAAGATTACTAGTAAAATCACACGCGATTGAACCTAAATTATTAGAGTAATCTAGGCTATAATTGCTAATTCAGCACTGCTAAATTGAAGGAGAAAAGTACGCAGATGAGACGAAAGGCAATGGATAAAGTTCAATTTACTAATTATGCCACATACCTTTGAAACAGCGATTCCCATGCAGATGCAGATGCCACGTTCGAGAAGTTCAGCTCACAGACTAGGTACACTATGCTGGCCAGCGGTACACAACACAGTAGGTCTAGGTAATACAGATAACACTTTCCATGTAGGTTCAATTAAGAGTTTTGGGCGAGAGGGTGACTTAGTGCGCGCACCTCCGCCCTGGTTGGTAAGAGACTGACCACCATCGCCGGCGGCCATTGGTGGCTGCGACGTAACGACCGTAGCGGCACGGCGGCGAGGCATATCACCAAAACAACGATAGGTGACACTTATTTAATAAACTGGAACTAGTATACCAATGCCTCTCGATGCCCTGTGGTGATGTAATAAAATATGAACTATAAATTAGGAAGCGTAACCAAATACTTTATTCATCACCTAACTTACTGCAAATAATAACCTATACAAATCATCAACCCAGAAAGTGATTTGCGGCCCCCAGTAAATTAACCCTACCTATGGACTGTGAAATTGACCTTTTTGCTACCCTTATTGGATTCTCCGATTTTTATGTTACAACTTATATTATCTCTTACATTAATGTCGAACCTTTAAATAATAAAAGGCCCAAAGGACACAGGCTGAATTGTACAAAATTAAATTGACAATATGGAAACATTGGCTAAAACATACCAAAATTTTGTTTTAATACAACCCACCTTCAAAAAGTTTTAACCAACTGCCAACGTCAAGCTGATTTGGTAGTACACTCTACTCATATCAAGCAATATATTGCCAGAATAAGCTGAGCTGTTACTGTACCAAAAGCTAGTCCAATCCGATGTCAGTTCATACTGGAATGTTAAGCTTGATACATCGTCGTATATCTGTAACCTACAGACAATTTGTAAATGTTTTATTTTTATGCCATTCTGTATTCACATGGCCGTGTTTCATCCTAACTTCTGGGCTTAAAAATGGGACATGTTCGAATATGCAGGAATAGTGATAATCAAAATAGCTATGTTGAGTTGAATGGTTACTTGAGGATCTCTCTAATATCTGGTCGAAGCATAATATTTTAGCTACCAAATTAAATAACTCAACAAACTCCGTTTCAGTTCTGGCCTTTACAAAAATTATACCCAGTTGTCGTCTGAACGTGGCCTTATTATGTACCTGCCCTTATAATGAAACACGATAAAACTTTGAGGGTAAACTTGTTACCCTCGAACTTTTACGTCGTACAACCTTCAGAGTAAGTAATGTATCCCGGGCGTTAATATGACACATTGAGCTATAGAAGAGGACTGTCACAAAGATAAATGAGTGACAGAGATACGGAGTAACGACGAGGGACAATTTTACTAATATAATTATATCCATCACTCGCAATGTGTGCTAGTGCAAGAAATTCGGCTATTATAGCCATTATCATCATTTTATCCCAAAGATCCCACTGTCCCTGTTCCCTAGTGTCGCCAAATTGACCAGTTGTGTGCATCTCGCAACTTGCTGCTTTCTGCAGCCTCAGCTAGGTCATCAGTCTACCTAGTGTAGGAGGCCTTCCTATCTACGGTACGCGGTTGTCACTTCAGAACTTTTCAGTTCCGTTGATCATCCAAACAGAACGAAGTTTATCATCATCATCATCATTTCAGCCGAAAGACGTCCACTCCTGGACATAGGCGTCCCCCAGGCGTCACCACATTGACCGATCCCGTGCGTCTCGCATCCAGCGCCTTCCCGTAACCTTAACTAGGTTAGCAGTCCACCTAGTGGGAGGCCTTCCAACGTAACATGTTCCGGTTCGCGGTCGCCATTCCAGAACTTTTCGGCCCCATCGGCCATCCGTTCTGCGAGCAATGTGCCCTGCCCACTGCCACTTAAGTTTGGCAATTCTTCAGGCTAGAAAGAAGTTGCATTCCAGGAATAGACCATGTAACATTTCAGTAGCACATTATGTCAATCTTATACATTTTGAACCCTTTTACAATTGTTATCGCTGAATAAATGACACTTTGTGTAGCCATGCGGGTCGTCAATGTCTATTTCAATGGTGACTCTGTCTTACAGACACGCTTGGTTTGTATGGAAAGTTTTGATAATGCCACCTCTAGCAAAGGCCGCCAAGGAGTCTCGGTGCTCTGTAGATAAAGACGTAAATACTCTAAAACTCGAAGTTTGTCTAAAACTCGAGGTGCCGTATTTACGGCAAGGTGCTGTATGAAAGAGTTGCAAATGTGACGCTATTATAAGAGAATTTCTAATGAATTTAATTACGAAGGTTTTATTGTTATAAATATTTTATGGAAGGTGTGTCGGTTGCATTGTAGATTCTCTTCATTGTTCCGACTTTGGAAATGTTTCGTTGTTGTGACAATGTTTAGGAGAGAAGTATCTGCTTGTTTTGATTTGACAAAGGAATTGTAATCCATGTGGTTTTTTTTATAATAATATAACAGTTTTTTATTGTTAATTAATTATTTATGTTAAAAAATACTTAGTGTTAAATAATAGTTTTTATGAGTGAGAAATATGTGAAACAAATTGTAATTCGAAAATAACATTTATTTCTACATAACATTTATTTTATGCATCCACAAAAATATGTAATTGAACATCTTTAGAAATAAATTAGTTCTATACACTTACTTATACTCTATAGTACTTAAGTAGAATAAAATCATTGCTATTACATATAAATTCACAGAATTTGTTTTCAAAACACTTATTCTAGACATTTTCTTAAGTAATTTTCAAATGGCCTTTAGATTATCGCGTTTATGAAAGTGAATCAGAAAAGATTTTGAATTCGTAGAAAGTAATTTCGGTTCAAGTCGGCAAATTACAATATCAACTCACGGTTTGAAATTTATCGAATATAATTTTGGTTTTCAATCGGAAATAAATGTGAGTCCTACGTTCCGAACGGAATACATGAGATAGAAGAAAGTCTCAAGATTTATAGTCCAAGTGTGCTCGGAATCCCATATTTTAATTGTCAAATAAATATTACAAATTGTGATAAAACACACTATAAAATTGTAATTTATCACTTGCAAAGTCATTTCAATTTTAGATTTTGGAAATAAAAGGGCCATAAATAAAAGAAAATTATATCTAACATACACAATTTGCAAGCACAGTATTTTAGTAATGGTCCATAAAATACAAATTATATTATGCACTTGATCTGAAGCTCTAGAAAAGTGAAGATGAACAAAAGCGTGGCAATAGCAATTAAAAAAAAATTGTGTAGGATTTGCCAAGCACTATCAAAATGTCAAGTGATCCATTTCGACAATCGCCATCACTGACGGAATATTGATTTTTTGTCTAATGCCCCCAAAGAAATATGTTTATGACTTTGATTTAATTCGCTATGTACAAAAAAGCAAGATCGATAAATATAAAAAAGCCAAGTGGAATTGTTCAGCTTCTAGTAAATTTAACACATCTCTGTATTAACGATTCGCATAATAAATTAGTTAATTAAATCTAAGAGTTTATGGCTTAACATATTGGAAATTTTTACAAGATTTGCTATAATCGTTTATTAAGCACAAGACAATAAATTCGATTAGGGAACTGTGAAGTTTGCTGGCTGAAAACAAATTGACAGTATACATGCAATTGTATAAAATAGTTCTGTCTGGATTTAAACGCTTATTTGAATTTAGAATCACCTGCCTATCTAAAAACATAGATCGAATGAACAACAGGTTGACTGCGGTTAGATAATAATGTCAAAAGTAAACCTTTATAAGAATATATTCCTTTTCTAGAGTATTAACGGTGAGTGGGCGATGGAATTGCATGAACTAATTCCTCCTAGCCCGTTCCATCATCGGACTACAAGACGTACGGCGATGCGTCATCGGTACATGGTGGACATCCCACCCATACGCACCAAACGTTTTGGGAATACTTTTATTATGCGTACAGCTAAGGAATAGAACCTACTACATCAGTGAACAACAAAGAAGTGAAAGATTTTAAGTGACCATCCAGGCAACCATTAATCTGGTGTGAAGAGAAAAACTGTAGCAATTAGGCGATTAAGGATACTTCAGACTTGCTGAAAAAATTGACGTCGCTAGAGCAGGTACTGTAGTAGTTGTTGTATTGAAGACGATGGCATTTGGTCATGCAGATATGTAATTGATATTTTCTCCAGTTATTACGTAAAGCATTCCCTAAGACATTGGATTACAATTCTTTATTTTATTAAACTTAAAAGCTTGTATTTCCTTTTTTTAAATGCAATAATTGTTTGTTTTTTTATATTATTTTGACAATTCAAATACGTACATTATTTTATTTTGAAGATGAGTGGATGTCATAAACACAGAATTGTAATATGATGCTAAGGATTTTGTCAAATAGGATTGTTGAACAAATTTTTTTTTAATAATTTGAAAGAACATGCATAAGTAACAAAACCATTTTTAGTTTTATTTTTTTGCTATAATTAAAACATTATATCAAATTGAAAGTATGTTTTTGAATCCAGTACCGAAAACACACCAACAAACCCGAGCGCTTGTGACATACTGTTTACTTCTACTCATTGCAGCACACAGCTTTTGTTTTCAGCAACCCATTTACCAACATGTCATCGACTGTCATGGGCCGTGTTTTACGAAATAAATAAGGCTATTGATCTACGGATTCTTTTATTGCCACCAGATTGACATTAATATTTTCTCTTGAAAGCCAGTTATACGAAACAAGCCAAAAATAAATGTCACGAAACAAGATATTTTTACGCCTCTTGGGATTTATATTCAAAATTAATTTCCGTTGAAACAGATGGATTTCCCGGCTACGACAGCAGACGGGTGGGATGAGAAATTATTTTGTCATACCCTATACAGTTTAATTTAAAATATATTACCGAATTATACGGGCAACTGTGCTTTATGAGTTATCGGTCAAGCAATCAAGTTGGTTTTTTCTGTTTAAATTGAAAACCAAAAAGTCTGGTTGACAAAACAAAAAATAAACACACAACACATTTTAATTTTTATTTGGATTATTCGTCGTTTTCGTCTTGAGCCAGGATGGCATTTAATGTCCATGGCTTCTCTGTATGAGAAAAGGTATTTTCCTTGCAGTAGGACAGTAACGATTAGGTATTTTTTTCATCCCACCTCAAAAAGGAGGACGTTATCAATTTGATTGTATTTTTTTATGTGTGTTACCTCAGAATTATTCTACTAGCAGGTGCTTGTCATGTAAAGATGATCAAAACTTCGGAGATATACAACAGAACTCTTCAATAAATGACGGCTGATCTCTCGGGATTGCTGCAATCACATGTCTGTCTATTTTTTACACCATTTCATAACATAACATCACGCCGGAACGCTCAAAGGAGTACGCAGATGTGTATAAATAACCCTGCTACACTCTAAATGCACCAGTTGTATTCAAGTTACATTTTATACGGCCATAACTGTGGGCATTAAAGATTTGTACCAGAACTAAAAAGTGAAAAAAACTTTTATACAATAAAATATAACCATCTTACGAAATTAAAGTTTTTTTTCTTCTTGTGTTCATATTAATTAATCAAAGTATTAGATATATTAACATATATACAATTTAATATTCAAAAAAATAATAAAAGCATACATACAAATACAAAGGATAGAGGGAAAAGGGCTCATTGTGCATCAAAAAATTTTTCTACATCTATGTCAATGGGCAACGTATCCAGAACGCTGGCAGCATTGCCACGTTGGATGGCAATGCTTTCTACCTCAAACGGCTCAAACATATTACTGCCAATAAGGTTCTTATATTTGCACCGTTTGAGGTTTTCTGCATCACCCGCCGTGATAAGAAAATGTGATGGTGCAAGGGTGTCGACATATTGCATCCTACACCAAAGGCCCACCTACCTTCCAAGGCATTATCATCATCATCAACATGTCATCCCGTCTGGTCTCTTCCCATCGGCGCATGCCAAATCATTGGATTCTAAAACAGCAGGCATCCCGGTGGTGACAAGAGCCATACGTATGATGTGATTTATGCTGGCGTGCCGTGCTATCCGGCCAGCGCTCTTACTGCAGGATAGGCCATGGTGACCGAGGCGGTCGACTGCTTCACCACATTGACAACGATGTGGAGCTCCGCTAGGAGCACCCAAATGGGGACATGTAGCGATCCGGAAGGTGTTGTCACTCAACATAGCCAGAGGCCCGATTCCAACTCTCCCAAAAGCTAGTAGGCAGGCACGCTCAGCAGCAGTGGTGGTTAATATAACGTAAAGCAACTTTAAGCAGCATTCTTATTATACATAACAAAGCAAACGCTATCGTGAAACTCACTTGGCGCTATGCGCTATTTGCTTTATTCTTTATAACGCAAGACAGCGCGAATCGCGCGTAACGCATAAACTTAAATAAAGCAAGAAGCAGGTGGCGCCGGACGGGCGCGGCGGCGGCCAGTCGTCGCGTGCTAGCTGCTTTATTTACGTTTTTGCGTTGCTGATTGTTATCGGTTGCACGCGTAATTTGCAATCCAGCGCGGCTCACCTAATATACCTGCGCTATTTTTCTAAATGCTTTGTAGTTTAAACAGTGATAGGACACGTAATATTGACTTAGTATAATTGTGTAAGTAAGTTGTGTTGTTGTTTAATATTTTATTTTTGTATGTGTATAGTGGACGAAAATGTCTAAAAGAAATAGTGATTTGCTGAAACGGTGAACTGAAAGTGAAATAGAACTAAAAGTACGAAGGAAAGTTCATTGTTTATTTTTTACTGTTCCATTTTATCGTAATAAATTCATAAAAGCGATGTAATATTTTTAAGCATGCTGTCTCTCCAACGTGTCCAACGCTAGGGGCTGCGAGTTAACAGTCACCGCGCTTGCTTTATTCGTGCCCCCGCACCGCGCCCGAGCTTTATAAAAAAGCGCGATATAATAAAGCGTGTAAAATAACGCGCTTAAAATATAAAGCTTATAGCATTAAGCAAGCAATATAGCATTATATAGCAACTTTGAACACTACTACTCAGCAGTATTGGTGAACGTATTTATAAGTTTATTCCGTACCAACCTGCAGAGTGGTTCATCTCACTGTCTCTGGAAAAATGGGTTTTCGGGCAACGCCGTATCTGGGCAAGCCACTTTTACTTTTGCATCGAATAATTTCGTAATTTTTTTCCAAGAGATGTGGTTGCTTCCATAAAGGAGAAGAGCGGAGAATATACATACATTTGGTCCAAAACAGCAATACCTAATAAGAGTAAAAGCCGAGTGAAGGTTAATTTTGGAGAGTCTATCCGAAATATCATTAAAATGCTTAATTTTGCTATCAATGAATGAAGAAAAACTGTCTTCCAAACTTGGGAAACCTAGGAGGTTCAGTGAACTTTTATCTTAAATATTGATCTCTGGGCTATTGTATAGAATTTTTGTAGGGTCGGTTGTCGATCGGTATTGTCACAAAGAAAATAACACATTTGGATTGGAAGATGTCTAGGCCGATGGATTTGAACTACACTTTCAGGAATTCGAAATCTAACACGGTGTCTACATCACCTCTAGTGATTCTTCACAATCACAGTATTAGAATTAGAATGAGTGCTGGCATTTTTATCGGCATGAAAATCTGGAATCGTCTATATTGAATTGTCATACAAAAGATAAGCAAAAACTACATAAAACATATTGACATTTTATTTGGCAAGGCTTGATCTGGTCATTAGCGGGAGTGATGCAGCAAGCACCAGTGTCTGGCCACTAAAACGGTGGTAGGTTTTGGCTTTGGAAATGACATACTACCCCGAAGTTAATATTACTTCGCACATATACTTTGTAACAAAGTTCATTGGCAAGCATGTTGACAAATTACGAATAAAAAAAAACCAACAAGGTTATGGTGTTATGTTAACAAATTCCAGATGTCAAAGAAGTATTTAGACTAGAGCTAACAAAAATTGACTTCTTGTTTATTTGGTTCAACTAGTTTAAAATAATAATACCCAAATATATTAGGGTCAGGTGCCAGTCTTACCGGCTGCAGCTGCAGCCGGTAAGAGTGGCACCTCACCTCAGCTTTTACTCAGCTGAGTACCAGTAATTAACATGGAGCTACTGCGAGAACCTGCATGATTGCAGATGAAGCAAAAATACGCGGGAACAAATCCTGAACGATGCCAAATCATTGAAAAAGCCGGGCTTTTAACAGCCCTATGTGGTTGTGTTTCTTTGACTACATCAAGGCCTTTGATTATGTGCAGTGGGATAGGCGGAGGTTCTGGAAGATATGGGTACGCCTTAATACCTTATTGACTAGTATATATAGTTCGATGCATTTACATCAACAACCGCTCGTTTTTTTACCGATTTCCTATTGCCGTTTAGGAATTTTATAGATTGTTATTTTTTGTTCAGTTAACTTATGGTTTTTTTTTTCTTTTTTTCACTTTTAGTCGTATCTATAATGCCAGAATAGTTTACCCGAATATCATGAAAATTTAACATAACCGGTGAAATGAGGGTGTACCAAAGTCAAATTCAAATATATTTATTGATATAGGCCAATAAGCGGCACTATTGAACGACAAAAAAAAAAAAAAACAAGTAATAAAAGTTGATTCTACCAAGGTGAACTGTACACATTAGCGTACCCTTTTAGAATGTACTGGCGTGGTGTTATGGTATAAACAATGTCTCTAAAAGTTGTTACCATTTCACACTAAGGTCACCCTTGCTCAATCTCTTCTTTTACCGCTCATAGACTATGCAGATGTCTGTTTTCTAGATGCAACGCAGGTACTCCTAAATAAACTCGAGCGATTGGAGAACTTGTGCATCCACTTTATTTCTGGCCTCGAGGGTAAATCCTGTCACACTTCCACTTCTCTTCTCCTTCGTACCCCAGTACCCCACGTCACACTTCCAACCGCTATGATGGCTCTTTCTCTGTTACTGCAGTGCGGCGCTGGAAATCTCTACCACATTCCCTACGCGACAGCCCTTCTCTGAGTGTCTTCAAAAGAAAAATCATTTTCTTTCGGGATGACATAAAATTAGTATAAATAAATTGGTAGATATAGGTATATATTTTGTACTTATGTATGTTTGTATATTTATGATTTATTTTATATTAAACAAAAAATTTACAATGGACTACTTCTCTTCTTCCTTTTGTAAAATCTCTTTATCACTCTAAGGTTTGCTGGTAGAAAACTCTACTTTTAGTTAAGCTCACCTTTGTACATTAACTTTATAGTCACTCTATGTTGTATGTGTCATTTTTGTTTACAATAAAGAAAAAGAAACAATAAACAGCCATGCGATTGCAACAATTCCGACAGATTTGACGATCAGATCTTTACCAAATTAAAATGGGACCAATTTGGGAACGTACTCTTTCAAATAAACAATTTTTTTTTTAATTTGTCCACAATTGACGGAGATATCGGTGAACATAAAAAAGCATAATGTTGAACCTCGTCCTTTTTTGAAAGTCGGTTAAAAATACCTATCCATAGCTGAGATTCGAACTCGCAACGTTAAGTGTACTAGGCCACCCACGTTTATTATTAGGCTATTCAGACGGGCAATAGCGCCAGCGAAATTACGAACCTCATTGCACGCACGTCAACGTCATTATTGACATTAGTAGTATGATAGAGACCTACAATCTCATAAAACGTATTTTTTTAGTCTCGTGCATTAGGTCCCGAATTATTATTTTTATTCTAGCCTCACTTGAAATAGTCCTTGAAGTAATAACGTTGATTCCACATAGAGGGTTGATCCCCCTGGTTCGCTGCATCCCCGCACGGGGGCGCGGCGTAAAAGTTTTTATGTGTAAAAGTTATCTTCATTGGTTTCGTACATTTTACGTGATGCGTGCACAAATAAACAGACAAAAAATCCAAAAATAATGGAAATAGGTTCTGTTGGTTACCCTTAACACCCTGGCTATTTTGTTGGAAATATTCATTGAGGTAATATTATCTCAATGGAAATATTTACGATTTACAAAAACGACTTTTCTACAGATTTATTATATGTATTGATATAGATAGTGATTATAGTAACTTTAGTTTTTTGTAAAATTGGTAATCAGTATACTGTCTCCTATCACTGTCTATTCAAGTCGCTAATTTTGAGGCCCTATAATTTCATGAAAGTGTCGTGTATCGCCTCAATCGACTTCACAATGAAATATTGGCGACGACGCTTTTCGTAATATTGTTTAATACTGAAGAGTACCTTTGTCTCTGTTATCAAGTGTTAGATTTTTCATTTCATTTTCTTCGTTAATTTATCAAACACTGTCCGTCATTCATTGAAGGCATTTCACAATATCGTTCTCAACAAAATTCTATACAATAAAAACAAAATTAAATACAAAGAGTTCTGTAATAATGGTAATATTATAAAATTCATATTTCATTCTTTACTCACAGCAAAAAATAATGAAATATGAATTTTATATTAAACATAATAATAATATTATTTGTATTACATTCTGAAATGATACAAACAGCTAAGCAAGTCTTTTTAAAATTAAAATGGCGGTCTATTCTGTAATAACCCCACCTTGAAAACTTAGGTGAAGTCAGCTGTAAGCCTAGCCCCAGCTAACTTCAAGTTCACTTCATCAAAAATATGACAGAGATTTTTACTGAATAGTACTACAGAAACACATTAATAAGAATGGAAGAATACAATTCAATAACTTAACTATATTGAAAAACGCTACTTTGGCACTAATCGGATTGTCAATTACATCCTAGATATACAACACAATTATATCAGACTGCAGATCTAATACATTCCTTTCTTTGGCAGAAGATTTCCAATTTCAAAAATAAAACAATGGTTTAAATCTATCTTACAAAAAAAAAACCTTATAGTCGTTACGAATTTCGAGCGCGCATTTGACATCTGTCATAGACGCGTACTCGTGAATTGCAACCTCTATACCTTAGCTACCTTAGTACCTAATATTAAAATCTCCTATAGGTTGTTCTATTAATACTGTCTCGGTGGTGTCTGGTGCTGCTGGTGACGAGGAGGCTAAAGCTGAGGGTCGTAATGATATGGCTAGAGGTAAAGCTGATCTGGCACAAAGCTGGGATGCTCCGCGGGTTGATCCCGTTGAGCGGTAGCGTGTGCAGCGACCACGTCTGGGGACAAAAGAGTTTGATTAGAACATAACTAAAGATGTGGAACGCCATCTTGTCTCAAATCCTTTTTCATCCATTCTCCACATAATAATGCTTTTAGATAAGTATATTATATGTTGAATGTTCATTTTTACGCAAAAATTTACAGTTAATTTCTCTAGCTTTTTCTCAACTATTTTGGGATTGGCTTCCAGTCTAACTGGCACAAAACATGAAAAATCTGTACTTTTCAAACATTTAATAGTTCTGATTCGATAACACGCATTTACGACACAAAAAAGCTACCGCTATCGCTGAATGCCATACATATTTATCCCAAAATCTATACGGTTCCTGTAGAAAAAGCAATTGAAGCGAAACCGCGAAAAAATACTAGTTTTAAATGTGGCAACTTAATACAGTTACTAAATTAAATAAACCCAACTATAATAAATAAATATTAAAGAATCTCTTTTTTCCTCAAAATTTATAAATAAAACACTGTGTTGTGCTCGCCAGTTAATCATACCACTACGCTTTTTCAAACTTTCAAAATCAGCTTGTTAATTTTGAATTAAACAAACTAACTTTTTGTTACTCATGTTTTCATTAAACATTACTAGTCTAAAGTATCTTTGCATTCATATTCTGTGTGGTTTTAATCAGGCACAGACAAGTTATGGTTTTCTCAATTAAAATTCATAGCGAGTTCACGCTAGAATTATTGTGTCTTGTTCTAAACGTGAATAGTATTCAAAATACTAGTGTTTTTTTATTTTAATGAGACTTTAATTAAAAAATATTCAAAAGAAATGAGCTTGGGTTTTATGCAAGAGGCTAGAGACAAGTGACTTTCTAACAAATTGATGATTGGTGAAATTTCAAAAATGTATGAAACCGCCAAACACTATGGAAATGACTAGTCAATCTAGAACATTGATATGATGACATCTCGACAATCGGCATCGTGATCTTAGTCTAGAGCCTAATGTGGTATTTTAACAGGGAAAACGTTTGCTATAAAATCAAAAATGTGTGGGATAGACAGATTGTACCGTTAAGTCACGCAGAAAATTGTATTTTTCAATAATCGATATCGCTCATAGAATGTAATTTTTTCTATATTCTGATTCTAAAATGCATGTTTAAATTATTATTCCCTCTATTGTTATTTAATATTATATATACATACTTTTACATTTATAAATATCATTATATAAATAAATAAAAAATCAAAATATAAAAATAGTAGCCCACTGGGGAGCATCGGGAGCAGGGTCCAAGCTACCGGTGGTCAGGGGTCCTGAGAGATGGACCTACTGACTATACGCGCCGTGTCCAGGAGTACTGCTTTCTGAATCAAGCCCTTGATCCAGCTGCTCAACGAGAGCCTCCTCAGATGATCGTCGAGGCTCTTGGCTATTATGCCATTGGCCGTAACGACTATCGTCACAATGATCGCTGTATTCACATCCCACATGTCGACAACCAATCAAGATACTTACTTTTATTAAATCTCTCAGCCTTCACGAGGTTCTCGACATGTGGTACCGCTATATCAACAATCATTGCGCGACGCTCTAGTCGGTCTATCACCACTATGTCAGGCTTATTGGCAACAATAGTCCTGTCAGTGATGATAGACCGAACCCAATACAACGTGATAATGCCATTTTCGAGAACGGGGTCGGGCACATATTAAAATAAGGCACTTCCGATTCCACAAGATTGTATTTAAGTTGCTGATGGATAATCCTGGATACAAGTTTGTGTCTATGCAAATAGTCTCCGTTAGCTAGACTAGAACAACCGGAGATAATGTGACGGATGATTCCCCTGACCGCTAACATGGCCGGCAGATGTCAACCGTGCCGTCCTTCACAATTTATTTCCGGTAGTTGTTCGTCATCATAACTGCGTCTATAATCGCTAAGAAAAACCTTCAGTTTCCCCAAAAAGGTGACCAAATAGCAGCAAGGCCACGGACGCTAAAAGATCTACATCGGGCCCATGTAGGACCCGGTGAAGTGTCCGTGAAACTCTTTGCTCTGCCAAACCTCCCTGCGGTCATTAGTATCTAATACTATAGGTTATAGGGGTAAAGCCCTTGTCCACCGCTACCACATCTCGATTCATACCCACGTCGGCGGTCTGGAAGTATTCCCTAAGACTGCATACCTCGCGGTTGTGCAGGGTCTAAGCATTTAAAAAGCCTCGACCACCACACTTCCGCGAGATATACAGTGTCATGACCGATGACCGTGGGTGATGCATACGATTTGCGATAAGCAGCGTGCGGACCCTCCTATCCAGGGCGTCAAGTTCTGTCTGAGTCCATTTGAGTATGCCGATAGAGTACATCAACACCGGCATGACCCAGCGGTTAAAGGCCTTGTTTCCGCCTGATAAAAGACTATTTAGTACTTTATTCAGCGTTCCTTCAACGACTGTTTCACGTCAGCATTGATGCGTAATGCTTCCGACATATCCAAATACTTGTAAGTTTCGGTTGAGGAAAGGGATCGAAGGAATATGGAATCTGAGAGTTGTATGCCCATGGATTCCATAATATCTCCTCGCTTTACATGCATGACTGCACAGTTGTCCACACCAAGTTTCTGTCACCTTCAGTAGCTTCATCAGTTGCAAGTTGTTGGGGGTAAAGAGCTTCAGATCATCCATGTAAAGGAGGTGTGATATACGGTTTTATACATTTATTTTCTCAAAAGATTTACAAAATCACTTTCAGAGAAAATACAATGTTCTAACTTAAAAATAAATAAAGCCGACACACGCAGTGGGTTAAAGTCAATAATAATTTCAGAAGTCCGTTGACGTTTACCATTCTACATGCCGCGATAAGTTTCTACATAAAAAATAGAAAAATCAATGCATTACTATGGGTATACACTATTAACAACGAGTATTTTTTTGACCACTTTAGTAGGTACTGTGAGGACTCTGCTTTACTAGAAGGCAACCTACTTGCCTATAAAAAACACTGGCAATTGGTATTACTTGAAAGGTAAATGAATTTCCAACATAAAAATAAGTGAATATGTTTTTGAAAAGCTTTTGATTGTCAATTCTAGTGGAGCCGCCCAGAAGGCAGGCATATTGTGGAATTCGTACGAAATATATAAAATATAAAAGTAATTTACTAGTTTAATTATTAATATCTGTCTACGTCCTCTACATTTGGTGGAGGCTCCGGGTACAGTAAAGTATCCCAGTAGCAATAGAAGTAAACACCAATATGTATCGGATGTTAACATGCATAAGAATCCCATTGATTTTAACCATAAAATTGAAAATAATATTGAAATTTCTCAATCTGACTTCAAACAAAATTTAAAAAAAGTCATTTTGAAAATAAAGATTTAGAAAGCTTTTAAGAAAAGTTTCTCTAGAAATAAATCGAAGGAGATCCGTACGAATATTAAAAGAGTATTTAGAAAAGGTTCTTATTGCGCCAAAATAAATTCAAAGAAGGCGATCAATAAAAAATTATTCGAATTAAATACAAAAGAATCTATACTAATATTATAAAGAGGTAAAGTTTGTGGGTTTGTGAGTTTGTGAGTTTGTGACGTTGTAAGGGGTAATCTCTGGATCTACTGAACCGATTTTGAAAATTCTTTCACCAGTAGAAAGCTACATTATTCCTGAGTGTCATAAGCTATAATAAATTTTCAAAAAAATTAGAGATCCTTATGAAAATTGCAATAATGTAACCCAAGGTAGGAAAATGTTGCCTATAAAATTCATTCTTTGGCGTGCGCTGAGAAAACCTTTGATGATAGATAAAAAATTGTAGGTAAGTAGGCAGGGTAGATAGGGTAGGCAGGCTAGGCTGGCTAGGCAGGGAAAGCAGGGTAAGCAGGGTACGCAGGGTAGGCATGGTAGGCGGGTTGGCCGGGTAGGCAGGATAGGCATGGTTGGCAGGGTAGGCAGAGTAGGCAGGTTAGGCAGGGTAGGCATGGTAGGCAGGGTAGGCAGAGTAGGCAGGGTAGGCAGGGTAGGCTGAGTAGGCAGGGTAGGCATGGTAGACAGGGTTGGCAGGGAAGGCAGGGTAGGCAAGGTAGACATAGTAGGCAGGGTAGGCAGGATAGGCAGGGTAGGCAGGGTAGGCAGGCTAGGCAGGGAAGGCAGGGCAGGCAGAGTAGGCATGGTAGGCAGGGTTAGCAGGATAGGCAGGGAAGGCAGGCTAGGCAGGGTAGGCATGGCAGTCAGGGTTAGCAGGGTAGGCAGGGTTGGCAGGGAAGGCAGGATAGGCAGAGAAGGCAGTGTAGGCAGGATAGGCAGGGAAGACAGGGTAGGCCGAGTAGGCATGGTAGGCAGGGTTAGCAGGATAGGCAGGGTTGGCAGGATAGGCAGGGAAGGCAGGGTAGGCAGGGAAGGCAGGGAAGGCAGGGTAGGCAGGGTAGGCAGGGTAGGCAGGGTAGGCAGGGTAGGCAGGGTAGGCTGGGTAGGCAGGGTAGACAGGGTTGGCAGGGAAGGCAGGGTAGGCAAGGTAGACATAGTAGGCAGGGTAGGCAGGATAGGCAGGGTAGGCAGGCTAGGCAGGCTAGGCAGGGAAGGCAGGGCAGGCAGAGTAGGCATGGTAGGCCGGGTTAGCAGGATAGGCAGGGAAGGCAGGGTAGGCAGGCTAGGCAGGGTAGGCATGGCAGTCAGGGTTAGCAGGGTAGGCAGGGTTGGCAGGGAAGGCAGGATAGGCAGAGAAGGCAGGGTAGGCAGGATAGGCAGGGAAGACAGGGTAGGCCGAGTAGGCATGGTAGGCAGGGTTAGCAGGATAGGCAGGGTTGGCAGGATAGGCAGGGAAGGCAATGTAGGCAGGGAAGGCAGGGAAGGCAGGGTAGGCAGGCTAGGCAGGGTAGGCAGGCTAGGCAGGGTAGGCATGGCAGTCAGGGTTAGCAGGGTAGGCAGTGTTGGCAGGGAAGGCAGGATAGGCAGGGAAGGCAGGTTAGGCAGGATAGGCACGATAGGCAGGGAAGGCAGGGTAGGCCGGGTAGGCAGGGTAGGCATGGTTGGCAGGGTAGGCAGGGTAGGCAGAGTAGGCAAGATAGGCAGGGATGGCAGGGCAGGGCCGGGCAGGCAGGGCAGGCAGGGTAGGCAGGGAAGGCAGAGTAGGCAGGTTAGGCAGGGTAGGCATGGTAGGCAGGGTAGGCAGGGTAGGCAGGGTAGGCTGGGTAGGCAGGGTAGGCAGGGTAGACAGGGTTGGCAGGGAAGGCAGGGTAGGCAAGGTAGACATAGTAGGCAGGGTAGGCAGGATAGGCAGGGTAGGCAGGGTAGGCAGGCTAGGCAGGGAAGGCAGGGCAGGCAAAGTAGGCATGGTAGGCAGGGTTAGCAGGATAGGCAGGGAAGGCAGGGTAGGCAGGCTAGGCAGGGTAGGCATGGCAGTCAGGGTTAGCAGGGTAGGCAGGGTTGGCAGGGAAGGCAGGATAGGCAGAGAAGGCAGGGTAGGCAGGATAAGCAGGGAAGACAGGGTAGGCCGAGTAGGCATGGTAGGCAGGGTTAGCAGGATAGGCAGGGTTGGCAGGATAGGCAGGGAAGGCAGGGTAGGCAGGGAAGGCAGGGAAGGCAGGGTAGGCAGGCTAGGCAGGGTAGGCATGGCAGTCAGGGTTAGCAGGGTAGGCAGTGTTGGCAGGGAAGGCAGGATAGGCAGGGAAGGCAGGTTAGGCAGGATAGGCACGATAGGCAGGGAAGACAGGGTAGGCAGGGTAGGCATGGTTGGCAGGGTAGGCAGGGTAGGCAGGGTAGGCAGGGTGGGCAGGGTAGGTAGGTAGATAGCCAGTTGACGGGAGCGAAGCCCCGGGGGTCAGCTAGTTTTTAATAAAACTTCTTGGGGAGCAAGGTTTGGTTCAAGGAAGATTACTATGATTGTTGCAAGGAAAAATTCACTTCATATTTGCCTTAGATGTAACATTGTACAAAGATATATATATAGCGAAAAGCAATTCGAACTCGTAAAATGCAAATTATGGAAATTTTATAGAAAGAAGATTAGGTATAAAGTTTTGTAAATAATGTATTTATGCAAACTGATTTATTTAATGTTGTGTCTTATATTTTGTACTTTATTACCCAATGTTTTCTTTTCATGTCGTGCAAATGAATACGGTCCAACCTAGAAGGAATTTGCGATGCGGGCTGGGCATCGAAAAAAACTAAAGGCGATTAATAATTTGAATCATTTATCTGTATATGTTTTGATGATATTAAATATTCCTCTGTCTTGTCTTTATTTACTAAATAGGATTAGCTTTTGAAATTGCTGACGAAGTCCAAATACAAATCCATAAGGACTAAGTCAGAAACAGTCAAAAATTAATAGAAAAGTCTTAAAAGCCCCTAAGGCAAATAAATGCTTTGAAAGCATGGATGTCATTGTAAGAAATGGTTTTTACACGTAGTCCCATAGATAATACAAAAAAAACAGTGTCAAACCTTGTCAAAAGTAAAGCATAGTTTTCATTAAAAGAATGGGTCTGACACGTAGTCCCACAGATAATACAAAAAAGGACAGTGTCAAAACCTTGTCAAAAGTAAAGCATAGTTTTCATTATAAGAATTGGTTTGACATAGTGCCATAGACAACATAATAAAGCACAGTGTTCATTCCATAATTAAATTTATTTTTACTCTATGCGCCGTATTAGCCACAGATTAGTTAGGCCGGACCACAAATAGAAGTATAAAACTATGTAGGTTGTATAAAGGCCATACCGAATAGTTAGAAGATTATCTGATGTAAATTACGTAATTATAAAAAAGTAGGCGATTTAGGGACATAGTACATGTAAATAGATTAAAACCTTTTAATGTTAGAGTAGATTATGAGATAGGTTTAAATAGATAAGAATAGGTTAAGGTTAGTAAGGTTTCCATATAGGAAGAGGCCTGTTGTCAATTAAAAGGAAAAAGAAAATATATGAGTGACAACTATCAAATTTGACATATTGAAGTTAATAGGGATGGGAAAGTAGGAAAAAATGTATCGATACTTTTCTTATCGGTATTTTCAAATAGTATCGATATATATAATTAAATTAGTTCCGTTGCATGTGCTGATGATGTGCTGATGAGTTGTGAGCCGCAGGGAAAAGAAGAGGCTGGCAACGTTGGCCACGCATCGAAGAAATGTTTATTGGTTAAGCGAATAAGCCAGGGTATTAGTATGACCCAGTGGGTTTCTTAAAGTAATGGTCATAACTGAAACCGACTTTGCTAACGGGGCATAGCCTTTGCAAAGGATGTCGAATTGACAACATTGGTCCAGTTTATGTCTGATGTTTAAAAAAATAAATGCATTTATAATAATAAACCCTGGTGCAAGCTCTATGAATAGGATTAGAAATTCGATGCGATCCAGCCTTTCCTCTCTGGCCTGATAAACGCACGAGATCGAAAAATTTGTATTTTTGAGATTAAACCCCATCCGGGTCGATGTGGGTTGACGCATCATTCTTGTTAGTGTTGGGAGGACCCCTTATTTCTTTTTTAAGGGTTTTGGCCAAGGAGGTTCAAGCATGACGGCGTTGATTTGTTAGTGCGTATGTGCACGTCAACTGAAGTTAAAAGCACATATCGGAGGTCCGATAACTCGTTTGTCATGAATAAGCCTTCCCCTTTTAAGGGTCGTACCTCAATTGTAAATGTGATTCCCCTATTAGGTAAATGCCCGAGCATTTACCTAATAGAGGAATCACATCAATCAATTAGGGTAAGGTAGGATTTATGTAACCTTTCAAGACATAGAATATAAGCACTTCATATGATTCTGCGCGTCTATTCGTAGGGGCGTAGCTCATGTGAGGACTCTGCTTAACTAGAAGGCAACCGACTTGCCTATAAAAAACACTGGCAATTGATATTACTTGAATTTCGAACATAAAAATAAGTGAAGATGTTTTTGAAAAGCTTTTGATTGTCAATTCTAGTGGAGCCGCCCAGAAGGCAGGCATATTGTGGAATTCGTACGAAATATATAAAATATAAAAGTAATTTACTAGTTTAATTATTAATATCTGTCTACGTCCTCTACAGTACCCACTATGGCAAAAATACATTGTTTTTTTGTAACAGTTTTAGTAAAAGGGTAGTTGTATTAAAATGTTATGTGATACATCGCCACTGCGGGTAGATGTGCATGAGGTGGGGGAAACAATACAACACATGTTTATTAAGGCCCATGACATAGTGATTGTTTCACTGCGTATGAACTTAGGTATGATATTTAACTACATATAATTTATTTATTATGATTACTTGACTTTGTTTATGTATTAATCTATTATATGTATATACAAATAACAATATTTATTTTACTATTATTTGTAAATGTATTTATTTATTTAAACATAATTTTATGTAGATTAAAATATAGTGTATGTATGTATATATTTTGTGTATATGTATATATGTTTACTAGGTAGTGTGTAATGCTTTTATATGTTATAAGTACTAAAATAATATACTTATGTGTATTACATTCATATATGACTTATTATTTAACAAGATATATTTCGAATTACATGCGTGTTACAATTTAAATTAGTAATTGGTACTACTTTACTTAATATTAAGCTGTTATTAATGAAACATCCTTTAAAATGTGGCTTTTTAATATTTTTTTAAATGATAACAGAGATTTTGCTTCTTTTATATTTGTAATTCGTTGTAATGTTAGGCTCCATCATATAGAATACTCTTTTTGCCGTAGTTCGTTCTATGCCTTCTTAGACACAGGACATTGGCCTGCCTTGACATGAGTTTATGGTAATCTATCTTTTTTGTGAATGTAATTTGTGAGATATCTTTAGTAAGGTTTTTTCTAATAAAAGTACATGTTTTACATTTATGTATTCGGGCTAGATTGAATAGTTATGTTTCTTTATAAATTTTGTTAGTTTGTGTTAGATAATCGTATATAAATAATATTTTAATAATTCTATTTTGTGCAACTTGTAGTTTTTGCATGTTTGATTTAGTTGCTGAACCCCATACCTCTACTAAATAATCTATACGAGACTTGACCAAGGAGTTATACTCGTATATAGTGTATCGAACATGTCTCGGGAGACATTTCGCTATACCTTTTAGCGCGCCTGTTAGTGAATTTATTTTATTGCGGATTTTTTCTATTTGCGGTTTCCAGGTAAGTAGACTGTCAAGAACAAGGCCTAAATATTTTTCATTTTAACTTTAGCTATATTTTCACCGTTAATAGTAAAAGGACTATAATTTCCATTTTTTTGTTTATACCTGAGAAAATAATGTATTTAGTTTTCGAGCCATTAATAGTTAGTAAATTTGACTGTAACCAGATATGTAACAGATGTAGATCATGCTGAGCTTGGTTCATTACTGTTTCCAATGAGTGACCAGAATAAAACAGACTAGTATCGTTGGCATATAAAGTAATATCCCCCTTTAGTCCAATCTCATATATGTTATTGACATAAATAAGGAATAACAGGGGTCCTAAAATTGAACCATGAGGCATGCCACAAGTGATCAATTAATGACCACTTTGGTGGGTATTAATTTTGACAACTTGAGATCTGTCTGTAAGATATGATTTGAAAATCTCATATGCTTTACCAGTTACACCTATGTCCTTTAGTTTCGATAGTAGTATGTCGAATGCCTTTTTTAAATCAATAAAAACTTCTAATGTAAATTTATTTTTTCTGATCAATGTTACGTCTAATATTGGTTAATAAGTCATCAGTCGCGGAAACAGTGTTTGATTTGGGGCGGAAGCCGTATAGTTTTTTGTTTAGGTAATCAATACTAGATAGGAATTCATATAATTGTTTGTGGAGATTTTTTTCAAATATTTTCGACATCACTGGTAATACCGATATAGGTCAATAGTTATTAGGGTCCAGTTTGCTGCCTGATTTAAATATTGGGCTAACCTTTGCAATTTTAAGGCCGTTAGGAAAATAGCCTTCGTTTAAGCATTCATTAATACAGTTTGCCAAGCTTTCCACTATGTTGTCCTTAACACATTTTATGGATTTCGTACTAATGTCATCTAAACCGGAGCCAGTGTTAGAATTTAAGATTTTTATTATTTTCAATACTGCGTCTGCTGTGGTTGGTTTTAATATTGATAATCCAGGATTATTTTTAGGTTTTTTATATCTTAAAGTCTGAGTTAAATTGTTATGGTATTTTGATGGTATTTTATTTGCAAGTTCAGTAGCTATTGTAGCAAAAATATTGTTAAAGTATTCGCAAATTTCTTGAGTATCTGAGATTTGGCCATTGGAGGTATTTATTTCTAAATGCCCAAGGTCTGCTATTTCTGTTTTATTATTTGATAGTCAATTAATAAGTTGCCACATTTTAAAGGATATTTCTGACAGTTCGCAAAAGCCTTATAGTAGTATCGATTTTTAGCTAATTGGATATTTACAGAGGTGTGTTTTCTTTGTTTTAAGAATTCTTTAGGCAGGTGTGAACACCCAGAGATAAATCTCTGGGAGTTTTTTTTAAACTGTGCCACAGTTGCTTCCTTTTTTTTATTAATGTTATGAGGTCCTTATTTATCCACTCTTTGCAAGGGGGATTTAACATTATTGTTTTCCTTATAATGTTTTTTGCAATTGTTTCTAACAGCTGAGATTCCAGTTCTTCATATGCATTAAATCGTTTTGTGTCAAATATTTCTTTAACATCGTTCTGTAGGTTAATATAGTTTATTGATTCATATTGAACTCTTTTTATTCGTTCTGTTGTAGATCTGTTTAGCTCAAGATAAAATTGTCTGTGATCAGTTATGGAGGAATCAATAACAGACATCTAGAATGTGTTATTCTGTAAATTTGTACAAACATGATCTATGAAAGTTTTTGAGGATGTGGTCTCACGAGTACAGTGTTCTAGAGTGATCTTGTTTAATATTTTTATATTATTCTCTCGCAGGATTCTTGTATTCCTTTACAGGTTTTTCGCTAGTTAGTAAATTTAGGTTGAAATCTCCGAATACAATGATACGTTTTCTTCTTGCAAGATGTTCGTTATAATTTTCGAGAAACTTTTCAGTGTTTGCTGCTGGTCGCTTATATATGGCTCCTATGTCCAGAGAAAATGTGTCAAGATGTACCCATAGAAAATGGTTTCCATCTTCGCACTGTTCTTCCAAAAAATAATTTTTTAAACTGTTATGAATGAACAGAGATACTCCACCACCTATGAATTGTTTTCTGTAGTTGTAGTAAATGATAAATCAATTTATTTCTGTAAGTTGGTTTGTACAAACACTTTTACATGTCGATCATATTTTTTAAAACTAGATGAGGTCGGCGTTTCCTATCTGACTACTCTAAGAAGAAAGGCCGAAACAAAAACAGAGGTCACAGTCTCTTTTAAAGTCCTTACAAAATCTTGGTTAGATCATGTGAAGACCATGTAGACTGATGTCTGAAATGGTATTTTGAGGCAAGAACCAGCCAGATTGAGTGGACCTGTTCAGTCAGTGCACGCATTTGTCAATAACCGAGCAGCTCAACTCAGAATTTAAGGAGCTCAACGATTCTACGAACAATACCAAAGAAAGGACATTCGGGTAGGCCGCATAAACTACTCAAAATGCCAGACCATGATTAAAAACACACAATAATTAAAATAAAATAATATAATACTTTAAAAAGTAAATATTTAAACCAAAAATAAAGAAATTATAATAACAAAATTCACGGTGCAATATATAATAGAAAAACAAAATTAACTGGAGCATCTCAATGCCAAGCCTTTTTGTCCTCAAGGTAATCTTTAATTGAATAAAACGCTTTCTGGCACAACTTACATTTAATGAAAGATTTGAATTTATTAAGACTTGATCTTGTACGTGGCTTGGAAGCTTATTATAAAAGCGTACACATTGACATCTAAACGAGCCACCTATTTTCGTGAGCCTTGTTGTAGGTACTACAAATTTGTGTTTGTTCCTTGTATTTGTGTGTGTATATGTTATGGATATCACTGTATTTTTTAAACAATTTTATATTTTTATGGGCACATAAAAGATTTTCATAAATTTACTGAGAAGACACAGTCATTACATTAATCTCCTTAAATTTCTCTCTGAGAGAGTGTCTCGGGCTTAATTTATAAATTGATCGAACAGCTCTTTTTTCAAAATAAAGATATATATATTCTCCACAACAGAATACCGTACGACATTACACTATGAAAATAGCTAAATGGCATTACATTACACTATGAAAATACCTTAATAGCTAAACGGGCTATCTCTATGTAAGGTAAATTACGAATTTTTCTAGCAGCATTTGCTGCGGAGCTTAGCCTCTTTAACAATTTATCTATATGTGGGCCCCACTGAAGCTTAGCATCTAATGTTAAGCCTAAGCAGTGTAGTGAGTATAGTTTGGCAGTTTTAACCTTTGTGCTTCGTCATCATTTTTTATCCAAGTTTCCGTAAGAATTACAACATGAACCTTGGTTTTGAAAGATTCTATTACACATCGCATTTCGTCCTATTTGCCTGGTTTCACTATACTGCGGATATTCGCATACAAAAATTTTAGTGCTTTGTTTGTAATTATTATATCAGCATAGTTATTATAGATATGACCTGACCACCTCTTTTTAGCCGATACCGCAGGCCCGAGCACTCAAAAAAACCCCCTAATAAATTATTATTATGAGCCTGTTATGTCCCACTACAGGGCCAAAGGCCTCCCTTTCATGTTTCCATTTTTTTCTGTCTCTTGCTATATCTGGCCGATCCTTCAGATAGATGTCTAATTCGTCACGCCATCTCTTTCTGGGCCTACCGCGTCGCCGGTTCCTGTTATTGGGCATCCAGTCAGTGGTTACTTTTGACCAATTCTATTGCGACATGCGGCAGATGATAATGATGATTGGGCGGCCTGCCCAATTCCACTTTAGTTTGGCGGCTGTTTTGCCAACGTCTGCAATTTGTGTTTTGGATTGAAATATACTGTTCCGAATGCGATCTATGATTTTGTCTCCGAGAATACTTCGTTCCATCGCTCGCTGGCAGACCCCAAGTGCCGACTTTTGACGTTTCGTTAACGACCACGTTTGCGCTCCATAGGTGAGGGTGGGAAGGATGCACATATTCATGAGTTTCCTTTTTAGGGAAATTGGAATTGATCCTTTCATTAGGTGTTTCATCGACCAATAGCTCTTCCTTGCGTTTTCGGTGCGTCGAGCAACTTCTTTATCTTGCCTCGCCAGGAAAGAGACTATTTAGCCGAGGTATATGTACTTGAACATATTCAACCCCCACACCCTCAATGTCTACTTTGCGTTTCGTGCTGTTCGTCATAAACTTCGTTTTCGTCATATTCATTTTAATTCCGATATCGAGGCTGGCGTGGCTCAGTTGTTTCAGCATAAGGCTTAACTCAGCCGCCGAAGACGAGAAAAGGACAATGTTGTCGGCGAAGCGTAGTTTTGTTAATCTTCTGTCTGCAATGACAATGCCTTTGTCCAGTGTACATTTACATTTTGGAAGACTTCTTTAAGCGTTGCTGTGAAGAGTTTTGGTGACAGCGGATCCCCTTGTTTGACACCTTTTCGGATTGGAAAGGATGGGCCAGTGGTATCTAAGCATATGGCAGCTGTACTATTAAGATAAATTCGTTCCAGTAATTGAACATAATTGGGTTCTATTTCCTGTAGAGTGTCGTAATTTTTATTTTTATTTTATTTCTCTATTTTCCAATTTTAATGTGGCACTCGATTAACGTAAGAATCATCAAAATTGGTCAACGCGTTCGGTCTCTAGAACGCCACATAGAAACAAACATACATACATAGACAGATAAACTAAATACACGCAGTATGCACGAAATTGTAATACCCAAATTCAGATTAACGAAAACTAGCAACTCTTTTCTTATAAACAGTATACGCTTTTATAACAAGTTGCCAAAGTCAGTTATAGAACTGACCGATGGAAGGTTCAAAAACTACATCAAACGTATCCTTGTTAAAAAAGCATATTATAAAATCAAGGACTACGTTGAAGATAAAAACATTTGGCCTTAGCTCCTTCTGCGCATGCTGCTTCCCTGGTAACTTATAAACGGCACAAATATGTGGATGTCTCTAACTATTCTCAATCTCATTTTTTCTTTCCTTCTTTTAATTAGACATTTTACAATGGTTTTCAATCATCTTTAAAGCCCTTTGCTAAGAATAGTTACAGCACTGATAACAAAATTTGTGCAACATGTTAAATTTAGTCTTGTTATACTTATTTTTATTATTTTTACCTTTGTATAGATTCTTTTACCGATTGTTTTGTGAATGTGTGAACATTGTAGGCCTTCTAGATGCTAGTTAACATTTGTTAACTTTTTTATATAATCTTTTTCTTTCTTTTTTTTTTAGTTTCTTACGACTTATTGTCATAATTCGGGCCTACGTTGTCCCCCCATATCTAAGTACTAATGCTGTAACATGGAAATATTGTAAAACCAAACCATTTTTAAAAGAGTAACCATGGAGTTTCTTGCCGGTTCTTCTCCATAGGAAACGACCAACCCGAACCGTGCACATTTTGTCGACGTTTTATAAGTGCCCATGTAGGCCTATGTGAAATAAAAAAAATGATTTTGATTTTGATTTTGAAACACATTACCGTCCTTCGGCAGTCGAGTAAATACAGAAGGTTTTAGGACTTTCTTTAGATGTAGGTAAACTGCACGAGAGCCTTTTTCTCTTTCTAACATTGTAGGTTTTACAGTGAAATAAATATTAGTTTTATCTAATTGATATAACCAGGAATTGAATTCTGATTGACACGATCACAAAAAAAAAACATCAATATCTTGCTCCATTGGATAAAACGATCGCAAACTTGAACTTGAAAATATCAACAAATAACAAAATACAAGCTGGGAAACGCACAACATTGTCACGTCGTTGGATCACCATCTATTTTGGATACAAGCCAGCGAAAATAATATGAAAAATAGATGTGGGGAATATTGCCTTGGTAGATTTTATAGTTTAAGATATCATGATTATGATAATTTATTTTACACTTCGACCTGGATTTTACACTGTTCAGTCCTGATGATATCTACCATCAATCGTTTAGGCAATGAAGCTTGACGAGTCCCATAGAAACGATTCAATGTTCTTGGATCCTACAACTAAGATATTTTAAAAAGAACGAAGTAAAAATGAAAAAGCGGAGATTGAATTAAAACATTACAATTTCTGCATTAAGGAGTAAGAACAGGACAAGAATAATAGGCAGGCACAAAGAAATGTTTAAAACTGGGATAAGCCCTATTGCAAACCATTACGGGTGCTAGGTAGATAACATACGATCTTGAAATAAATAATATATTATTCGTTCTGCCTCAGCCACTTCCATAAAATGATTACGTACATTTAGTTGGAATTCCAAAAATGATGTACCTATTCACTCTTATTATCATAGATTGTTCCATAAAATAATCAAATTGTGAACCTTCAGTTCAAAGAAAATCACAACTTATGATGATGATTCTAGACTACTTTTTTCTTTTCTAAAACCACATGAGCCTATAACTGTCTAATAACGCTAAAAGATTTCAGTCACTGAAATAATTTGTTAGGCATTTCTGTTACAATAGTAGAACATTTATTTGTTTTATAGAAATTGAGCGCTGCTAAATACCTAATGTTTTATTTTGAGTGGACTATATCAAAATAAATGATAAAAGGTGTGCTCCGAAAATGTTTCAATAGTCTGCTGTTAGCGATGCCATACTAAATTTGTTTTACAGGTATCTATATCATTCAAACTCAATTTATGACAATTTGTTCAACTACAGACACGAGTTATAAAATTAAAGCTCGTTGTTCCAATTGCTGTTGGTAATGCTGGTTTTTGAAAGATCTGTTTTGTTTTGTTTACAGTTTGAAATTTAAGGGCCTACATACGCTTTAGTGCCGTAAAACGGTAACTTTCTAAAGCATACTCCTCAGTAACGGCTAGGTTGAAAGGTTTGCAAAAAATATATATTTATTATTGATTCATGTACATAATTTTGAACACAAGGTTTTTTCGTGTAACTAATAGTTTTGCTTTAAAAAATAATTAACAACACGATATTTTTTCGCAACTTTTAGAAACTTCTCCAAAACGACTTTATTTTATTTTATTTATTAGGAAAAACAAACGGTTACAAATTGCAGTATAAATAAAAAAAAATAACAAAACAGTGTGACAAATGTACAACCAACGACGTTTTCCACAGAATATTTATGAATCTTACAAAACTAATACGACGTGCGCTAACAATTCATATCATAAGTAAATCAAAAAGTACATTATTTTCAAGTAAAGTATAAACGGCATGCATAAAAAGAAAGAAAAGTAACAAGTTATTTAAAAATACAAAACAAAACAATTATTATTATGTCAATATTATTATTAAATTATTAGATATACAAAAAATAACAAAAATTTAGAATTACAAAATTAAATAAAAACTCAATATGTCAGAAAAATGTCAAACAATAAAAATAAAAAACAACATTAATTAAATTATTATTATTAAGTCCCTATCAATATTATTATTATGAATGATTAAAAAAGCAACAAACGGAAAACCTACAATTACAACTGTCAAATGTCAACAGAATTAATTGTCTCACAAGCAAGGCGTCTAAATTGTCCTGCGGAAACAGCGAATATATCAATATTGACAAAAAAAATATTATATTGATCTGCAAGTCGACGTAAAGGTGCTCGCAAACCTGCATTCGTACGACTAGAAGATACGGCAAAAAGGGGTCGTACGCGCATCCCACGACTTATGGTTGTTCTAGGTACTACATAATTTATCTTATTAACAATGTCAATACAATCAAATTTATTATTGCATAGGTTAAATAAGAACATTGTCTCCAAAAAAATACGTCTGGCTTTTAGATTTTGTAGCCTGTACCTGTTCAGAAGATCGCTATAGGATGCATACGTGTGAAAACAACGGTAATGCATGGCTTTCAGAAACCTTCTTTGAACCCTTTCAATTGCATCCGAATATTTGATGTAGAACGGACTCCACACCGCAACAGCATACTCTAACTGAGACCTGATTAACGTTTTAAAAAGGTATAAATATGTATATGGGCGTACGAATTCCCTGGCTGATCTCATGACAAAACCGTACATACGGAAAGCATTATTAATAATTTTACCAATATTAGCGTCAAGGTGAAGATTGTCATCCAACAGAACTCCAAGGTCACGAATCAGTGTTTCTCTTTTTAAGAATATGCTGCTTAACGCGTAAGGATATTTCACAACATTTTTATTTTTTGTAAAACTGATGCAGCAACATTTGGATAGACTAAGTTGGAGTTTATTGTTTGAACAATACGTAGTGAACCTATCTAGATCCTCTTGTAAGAGAAGACAATCGCGAAGATTTCCGACTGGCCTTAAAATTTTGAGATCGTCTGCGTATAGTAACAATTTCGAATTTAGAAAACACTTATTGATGTCATTAATAAAAATTATAAACATAAGTGGCCCCAAAATGGAACCCTGAGGCACACCGGACGTAACACTTAAAGTACCGGAAACGAAACCGTTTGCCACCACTCTCTGAGTCCTATTCGATACGTAAGAAGAGAACCATCTCAAAAGATCGCCACGAATACCATTAAATGCACTTGCAAATGACTTGGTGATGGCTGGAATTTCTTTTTACCTAACATAGCATATGTAAATCAAATAATATTTTGCAAACAAAACTGTTCAAAAGGGGATTCAATTTTGATATTTTGGCATCGAGCGGGCGCACGGCCAGTACTGCGTTACATTGGGGCGTATATACCACCTTAATATTTCAGAACAATTATAAACTTAAACATTTTCTAAGATTAAATTAGATTAAATTTTATAATCTTATCAACCTTCAGAATGTTTATTACCTATATCTTTCCTACATCCGTAGAAAATATATCGATGTTACTATTGTTATCATCCTGTCAAGCCTGAACAGACTTCTGTATTACCTGGTACAATGACACCTCAGCAGCCTAAGGAAGGCGGCCCTGAAGGTCCTGTTAAACACTGTGTAGATGATGGGGTTGATGGTGGAAGACACGTAGCCCAGCCACAGGCAGATGTCCACCACGTGCTCTGGAAACAAAAGTTTGTTTTAGTAGACTACAATGATGAGAGAGTAGAGGAAGAAGAGAGAAGTCGAAGTTCTTGCCTAAGCCTATGTTCTAACTGATTATCACGCGCATCATCGGCATCAACAGGCATCGGTCACGTACATTTTGTTTGGTCTACGTAAGCGCTTTCCAATTCTCTTAAAAATAATTATTGACAATACAATCGCGTATTCGCTCTACAATCGCTTTGGTTATGACACGAGGAAAGTCTAATGCTACGGTCCATTAAAAGGTCTAACTGTGCATATAGCGTACCTACACAGGTCCAAACCATGTCCAATGCAACAATCAAGCCCAAAAGAAGCTCCGTTCTAACAGCACAGGCAAGCCTGTATCTCTCCCGCCTAGATCTTTCCGCACGGTAGTGTGTATGAATGCCCAGTTTATTACAGTATCACATAAAGCCGACGATCGCCTCAGCGAAATATTCGTTAGTCATAAATGAAAAAACTGCAGTGTAGTTGTAGCTATTTTTGAGCTGAAACAATAATATTTTAGCCAAATGGTGACAGTAGCCGTTGATACACAATTTGTACCAATGTGTGGCATATATGCCGCTGCAGATTTACAATAATGCACCTATCATGTGGCGCGCGGCAGTATTACGAAACACAAACCGTTCGATGTTGCCATTGCTCTTGTCACAAGACTCAATACTGTCCGTAATACACTTACTAAAGAACTATATTTTCGAAATCGAAAGAGATCTATATTTTCGAAATATTTCACATGTACGTTTAATTTTGAACTTGGCCTGCTTTACCCTCTACTAAAACTAAATTAAATTCTAATTTATGCAATTCCTTGTACTTACTAAATTAGTAAGTTCTTAATAACAAACTAACCCATTGCATCTTCCAAACAACATTGTGAGAGGCAGAACAATTTCTTACTGATTTTAATCAATTTAAGGTGCAAGCAATTGACTGTGTGCGAATCAATATCCCATGCACCCCCAGGACCAGCTGGGTGAGATTTAGCGCTAGCGTCTGAATTGTCTCCGATCTTGACACGCCTATATCGCCTTTCGATAGAGACTGGAAAAGTGCCGAAGGCTTGGAAGCAAGCTAACTTACAGCCCGTGCCCAAGAAGGGCAGTCGAGCTGACCAACTACAGACCCATATCTGTAACGTCCATCCTCTGTAAGATGGACGTTACAGAGAAGGATCGGTCCATCCGAGTAGTCATAGATGGCTGCTTGACTGGCCAACTGGATATTAATGCTGGGGTTCCTCAAGGGTCACCGACCCTGGCGACCGGCGAGTACCGACTCGCAGCAACATTTTGCTTGCTCCACATAAACGATCTGCTAAAACCTGGCACACTTGGGTATGCAGACGACAGCACTGTTGCTGAGAGGTACGTGTCTGAGGCACGGGCTACTGGGCCTCAAATTCTGTCTCACCAGGACGCCATGGTTGAGCGCTTGAACTTGTCCTCGAAGGCAGTTTCCGAATGAGGAGATGCTAATCTGGAAAGTTTCAATGCTGTTAAGATCCAGGCGTGTTTTTCCCGCAAAAAGGTGGCAATTCACTGTTGCTGAGAGGTATGTGTCTGAGGCACGGGCTACTGGGCCTCAGATTCTGTCTCACCAGGACGCCATGGTTGAGCGCTTGAACTTGTCTTCGAAGGCAGTTTCCGAATGAGGAGATGCTAATCTGGAAAGTTTGCCTCAAAAGGAGGCAATTCTATGCAAATCGTTCTTGCCGGGGTGTGACCACTTCGATAACTGACCATCTTGAGCTACTTGGCATTACGTTGACATCGACCCTTAATTTTGCTCCAAATATTGAAGAAAAGGCTCAGTTGGCCGCCAAAAAGTTGGGGATCCTTGCGAAGGTGAGACGATACTTCACGCTAGTACAACTGCTTAACTTGTATCAAGTGCAAGTTCGATCCTACATGGAGTACTGCTCTCATCTCTGGGACGGATCTGCCACATACCAGCTTGATGCACTTGTTCGATAAAAAAACGGGCCAACAGGTTCATAGGGAATGAGAAACTAGTTGAGACAAGGCTACAGTGCCTTGAACATCGTCGCCGAGTCGCCAATCTGTCGGTTATTTATCGGTTACATTTCGGAGAGTGTACGATGGAACTGCACAATTTGATATCGCCTAGCCCTAGACGGCGATGCGTCATCAGTATATGGTGGACATCCCACCCGTACGCTTTGTGCGTACGGGTGGGATCCACGATGATATCCACGTGTCTATTGCTTTAAACTGGGAGTCTTTAACTCAAGAGTGAATAGGTTACTTCTAGGCAAGCGTGACCCATCGTTGTCAATTCATAATTACCATCAGGTGATATAGTGGTCAAACGAAAGCATATCAAAATAATTAAAAATAAAACAGCTTACTAATAATTATTATTACTATCCTCATGACTTTCTATTCTTTTATTGTCCCAAATTAGACTCCTCTGGCCAGAATTTAGCAACCAGAGTCTCTAGACAAGTGTCATTCGATGTCAGCGATAGCAATGGTTGATATACCAAAATGAAAGGGATTGATCACGTAAGATTTCCATTGTTGGGGTTCCGTACCGAAAGGGTAAAAACGGGACCATATTACTAAGACTCCACTATCTGTCTATCTGTCCGTCTGTCTGGCCGTATCTCATGAACCGTGATAGCTAAAATTTGAAATTTTCACAGATAATGTTTTTTTTTAGCCACTATAACAACAAATACTAAAAACAGAATAAAATATTATTCAGTGAGACTACGATAAATTCAACAAACGTGATTTTTTGCTGTTTTTTGCGATAATGGTGCGGAACACTTCGTGCGCGAGTCCGACTGGCACTTGGCCGGTATTTTCCTTTTTTATATATGACTACATTGATTTTGTAGCTCCTGATTGTTATTTGTTTCGCTGTATTAGTGGTTTCCATTTACAAATTCTGCTTACAAAGCTTTTGATTGGAAAATTGACTTTCGGTTTTCTGATTATGCTAGTTCTAATGTAACTGGCAAAATCAGTAGTCAAAAGCAAATTAAAATAGAAAAGTAGGGCTTATATTGCTCGCCATTCACCGTATAGACCTGCCAAAAAATTTTAATCAAAATATCTAACTGCGGTTATGAAGTCCGTGATACACTTGCAAAAAAGTTTGCAAGCTACTTGAATATGATATGATAACCAACAGAGGCGTTCAACGAAAGCGTCGCTATAGTGATTGAAAAATGGTCAAAAATGTTGGGGATTGCCAAGCGCTATCAGATTGTCACGTGGTCAACCATTTTGGCATTTCAACCATCGCCATCGCTGATAGAATGATACTTTGTCTAGAGCCTTAAAAGTTGTTATGGCATAAGGCATTGAAGTATATGCATGTATTTTTTTATTTGCTAATTGAAATACGCGTACTTATTAACTGTAGTAAACAAAATATGAAAGATTTTTTTAAATATCGCGATATTAATAATAGTTATAATGAGACAAAGGTGAGAATTAGAAAAAGAAGTCCGACGTGCCACATGACGTCAGATGGCACGACCCCCATACATTTGCCATAGAAAACGGCGTTTTTGTAGAGAGAGACAAATATATTTCTTTAAATTGTTATATTTCTTTCGTTTTCTGATCAATATTGATACTATTTTTACTATAGGCAAAGACAAAGATATTTTATTTCAACTAAGCCACCAAGCGGCACTTTTGAACGTCACAATTAAAATTTACAAGGAATAAAAATTGATTCTACCGTGCATTCAGTAAGTAGCATGTTATAGAAAAGAACGCATAAGAAACTCCATACTTACTCTATAAAAAAAAAGAGTTTTTAAAATATTTACATAAGTACATACATTAATATAAATATATGTGAGGACTATGCATCCAGAATAGCACTATACACTATGCTACGTACAGGTATAAAGTATTAAAAGTACTCACACATATAAGTATTCTATTTTAGTATTTTAATCGGCAAACTGGTCAAATAACATTTTTTTTTTTCATGCTTAATTCCCTATTACAGGCATCTCATTCTTGAGGTCTTGTCTTGAAATCCAATCTTGTTTCCCAATTTAATCATGTATAGTCCTTTTTAAGTTTATTTTGGCCAACGATTGGTTAAGAAAAACATGAAAACATCCTTGATTTATTGTTTCCAAAATAATAATGCTCGTGCCTTATATGTTTGCGTAGTGGTCTTGGCCCTGCAGTGGGTTAGTCACAGGCTGATATGAATAATGAAGGTATATGTGTTTGCACCTTACTTACCTGGGACTATACAGGCAGGACACGCAGCGAACAGTATATTGAGTAGAAAGAACGGCGCCCAACAGAGCACGAATGTGAAGAAGACGAGACCAAGGACCTTGGTCGCTTTTTGCTCGTTCGCTACCGCGTTTGCTGAGAGAGACCGGCCTTTTTTACGATTTGCTAGGAATCTGGAACAAAAATTGTTGATTAGAAGTTATTTTTCACAGATACTGTAGAATTATGGATATGTTTGTCGGAGGAGTGAAGTATGACGCTTGTTTATGTACTAGTGGCGCCATCTATTAGCATTTGAGATATCTTTGTCGATTAATCCTGGATTAATGAAATTAATAAAAGCTGGTATTGCGTCAGTATTCTAGTTCGAGTCTCGACTCAATGAACCTCTCGGAAACTCAATGAAATCTTGTTATCAATGAACTGTCGCGTGTGGCGTTTGGCATCTGTCAGATGCCAAACGTGTTAGTGACACGTTTCAATTAAATTACAAAGCGCACCGCGCAGGTGGGTGCACTGATTCTACTCAACCACGTGCAACATGGCGGATACCGATGATATTTCGGATTCAAATCGCAGCACAAAAATCAAATCTCTGCATCTCCGACATATTTGGTCAGTGATTCTTCTAAATCTAAACTATTACCGCACGTGTTTCTTCATTAAATTTTTGCGTACTTTTTTTTCTTTCTGAAATTCTTTCATTGAGAGTAAACTCCTTGGTTCCTAAAGGATTGGCTAATAGAGTAAAGCCTTGGTTAGAGTGAATCCTGGAAAATATTAAACATCTCTTGAAGCCATGTTGTAAATACCTTAGCTTCAGGTCCTTAACCTTACCTAAAGAAATCCCGAATCCAGGCGAAGACCTCGCCTCTCTTGCTTGGTCGTTCAAATTGGGACAAGTACCAATGTGAATTTTCAAATTCATATGAACATTCTAAGTTTATTTTGGACATCACATGCGACGGTGAAGGAAAACATCGTGAGGAAACCTGGATTTATATAGTTTATTTAAGTCTGAAATAACTAAGTCAAAGGCCTGTGGAGTTCCCAGAGGCGGCTTAATTAACTGTGACACCAGAGGTGACCACATCCTCACACTAAAAAGAAAAAAAGGAAGACTTTCTTAATATATGTCCAATTACTATCCTGTCTTATATCAGTGATCTTATTGAGTTACGTGAATAAAATAACAGAAAGTAAACCTATTCGTTTCTTCTTAGCAACCCCGAAAATCTCTCGTAATTTATTTCACTCAAGTTTATCAATGTTCCGGTCTTACAAACGTAAGACGAATAAACGTCAAGTACCTTCAACGAGTCCCGTACAAATGAAGGCATAATAAGGTTCCCTTTAGAAGGCACAAATCTTTTAAACCTTTTTCGTCCTATAGATCGATATCGTTCGATAGATAGACCCCTATTTACCTTTCGATATTTTAAGCCTGACAGATTGGCTTGATTGGCACTTTCTATTGTATGACAGGTTGAATGCGCATTTTTGGAGGATTATGGCATATCGGTTTTTAAGGTTTATTGGTCCGTTCATATTTGTTTTCATGGATTAATTTTGAAGATTATCTTGTTTTATTATCGTCAATGATGTTTATAATGACTGATAGAAATGGTTGTCAGATTAACAAATACATTTTTCAAATAAAAAATACTCTGTTCAAACAAACTTTGTATGTGCATTGTAATTCAAACACCATGTATACGAAAATTCAGATCAATCTGTTGGGAATAACTGTTTTAAAATCCAGTTGCAAGATTTGACCCACACATATTAAAAACAAACTAACAGCAATTTAAACAAAGGCTTATAAAAATGGAAATGGTATATGTATATTTATGTATATTAAATCATAATATACTTATGTTCAATGAGTTCAAAGTAGTTGATTGCAAAAAAACAGACTTCTAATTTACTCTACACAAACTTATTTATGACATAGGTATTTATTGCAGGTAATTATCAGATTCTTATATTTTAGAAAACATCATTATCAGCAAATAGCAATCATATATGGTATAAAGAGTTAAAAAATACACCTTCTATAACAGTACAATGAAAGCCAAAACTAGCACGTTTTTGTGTCCCAAGGCTAATTTGCAGAAAATAAAGTTGGACAGACATTTTGATTCAGTTGCAGATTCATAAATATGTAGTTATGAATTTTCTCTAGCGTGAAAATGTGAAGCTTATTACAATGTAGCTCTATTTTCAGTGTAAAATGGGTTATCTCGGACTCTTTGTGAATGCGGCAAGAAGTTATTAAGGAGTCTTTCTGTATTTTACGTTTATATGAATATAAATACCTGTATTCATTTGTTTTATGTCATTATGTCAAATAAAGTAAGTAACGTTTTTTTAAAAAGAAAATGTACCAACCATGCTTTTAATGTGTTAAAAAACAGATCTTCATGATTCTACATAGTCAATGTTGGACGAAAATTAGTTTTCCTAAAAGTTTTACTTCATTAGCCTTCGTGTCCTTACTATTGTAAGATTATTAGTTAAGAAATACTTACAGAAATAATTATTTAAAGTATTAAAAAATCATCTATTGTAAATAACATGGCAAGAAAAGACAACTAGACGACATTTAAGGTAGGTATAACCTAGATCGACACAAAATCGTGCCTAGATATTTATGTATTAAATGCTATCGAGGGTCGGCTTACAATTTAGTATTAATTGAAAACTCATTACGGACCACCTAAGTGATTCAGGCTTCATTATGATGAACGAAATCAAACTTGCAAATTGAGATAGGTATCGCCAATACCTACCCTACCCTGAGGATAGATGTGGCAACGATCTTGCAACTGGTTGAGTAAAGTTAATTGGAAAGGCTTCTTTTCTGCAGTAGAACGCTAAAGACTTTTAATGAAAGTGTTACGTAAGTCATTTTGTATTTTTGTAATTATTGTTATTCGAGAGCTCAAGGCAGTTGGCTATCATACCTATCGTCCATCAGACATCCGTCCAGACCCGGCCTGGCAGAACTAGTTCACTCAATCTTGTAAAGTAAGTACTCGTAGTTCTGGCAGGCCTAGCATTAGATGCGAAACTTTGTTAGACTAGGTTTTGATTGATTAATTTAATTGTATATTTTAAATTCGAATTAAAGACCCTTATTCCTGCTAAGTATTTCATCCTTCACCTCATAACCCAAAACAGACTTACTAATGCAAATCTGGACACTAACAGTTAACTGAATAAATCATGTTCAGACGGGTTAGAACAAGTTGCCAACAATATAAATATACATGAAGATGGAAATACAATGCAAGAGCCACGAGCCACTGGAATAATGAGATACAAACATAAATTAATTCTTATATGCTACAATGAATATGGTGAAAGATTTTGACTTGATGTCTCATGAAGATTTTTAATTAGAAACGACTTTATACTAATCGGCTTTATTCGAAGGCTGGCTGTCCTAAACTTTATGTATTCTCCGACTGCATAGCGTGATTTTTTTCTTGTTTACATATTTTATGTTCGCTTCTTAAGGGTACACAAGTCAAAAATGCTTCCATACAAATGTAGTCTAGAGATTACTCCACTGTTTGACGAAGTACTTTCAAAATAAAAAAAATATCAATTTGTCTCATCATTATCTAGCCCTGTATGGAACCGAAAAAATAAAAAAATAAAATATTTGAAAGTTATGAGCGTCGAAAGTTCCATATTTCAACACTAATTTTAACGTATCTTTGGGCGCAAATAAATACCATAAGAAGAAGGAAAATTAAAAAACGGCCTCCATACGGGGATAGATTAGTAATTCAACAATCCAAATATATTTTTTTGATCAGATAGGTACATTCAGTAGTTTTTCCATGAAATCTAGACTCCCAAAGGTCTGTTTATAAAATTTCGCGCGCTCGTTTTCGTACTAAATCATCATCCATTTCGATAAAAGATTGCAGAAGTGCTAATTCGTACGCGAACTAGCTTCTTACTGCTCATCACAGCATCTATATATTTCGCACGTGTTGTGGGATGAGATAGCATGCATTTTAACCTCGCGCACAAAATAGTTCGTGCCGTCGACTAGTTTAACCTTAAGCAGTCAGGTTCTTGAATTTGAAATTTACTTTTTTTGAGATGGTTTTGATAGCAGCAAATCAATGATTGAACTTAAATAAATAATCAGCAACGGCATCAGACTTTTTATTTTACTAACAATAGTCTCACGTTTGACCACTATCTCACCTGAAGATAAGCGATAATGTGATCGACGGTTAAGCACGCTTGCCTAGATAACCTACTGACTGCAAAGACTGCTTGAAAAGTGTTTTTTTCGGGATTTTGACTTATTTTTCATGCTTTATTTTTCTAGCTTATGCAAGTGAGTTACAACACTGTTAGCTGCATAGATTAATGTCTAGAAAGTAGGTGACTATCTACTGACATGACGACTAGTAGAGAAGTAAGGATGAATAAGGCAGACATTTTACGTCAGCCGCAAATAAATTGGGATAAGGACATGAAAATGGCGATGAACTTTATTATCCAGTAGTGATCGTTTTATCCGGGGTTCTGAAAGCCTGCATTTTCGGCCCGAAACAGCTACTGTCAAAATAACCGGCCAGCAAACGCGAACACATTTCATTTTGTTAACTCAAAGAGTAGCCAATTTGCGTTTTAATCTAGAATCCACTAAATAACAGTTGGTTACCAAAAACCGGCAAATATTTAACAAATTTAACTGTCCTGATATAAAATGAGAACATTTTGAAACACAGTAATTAGTAGAACTCATCGCGTTTGTAAATCTGTCATTTTAATCTCAGATAAGAATTATTATTTAAAATAAAACGTGGAGTCCCGGTTTATGATCCTTTTTGTTGAATGTAATGTATTATGGCACTCTTTTAAACTTAAACCCTCATATTCCATGCGAGTTTGAAGAACTCTACTCCACTCACTTGCCATGACAATGTAAATAACTCACAATTCACTGATGTGACATCAAAGACAAGCTATTTCAATATTTTATGATTCGAGGTGAAGGACATTACTTAGAAAATAGGGGTTAGACCTTGTTGCACCACCAATCACTAAATATATGTGAATGGACCATATGGTCAGGAATCAGTAATAAAAGACAATCAATGTGCTATCCTTCGCTGTGATTGCATCAAGCATTTATCCTGCACTGAAATTATGTCAGGCTATGTTAACAGCAAACGACTAAATATTTTCAACACACTTGCTCGTAAAGTAATCCTTATCACATCGCTTTTAGAGCCATTAACCGAGCTATAAAACACACATGCGTAATAACATTACACACTAGTGCTTAATTGAATTATTCCTACAAAATTTAATTAGTACCTTTCTTTAAGTTATATGCGAGTAAACAGAACATTTTCAATTTAACCGGGTAATACAGTATTTTTTTTAGTAACGACAAAGAGAATATCCATATATATTTTTGGAATAAATAAATGTGTATATCATTAATTAAGTCAAACAAACATTAACGCCTTTGTCGCCGACATTAACATAAGAAAAAAAACGAAAGTGTCTATTAAAGAAGTGGCAATCACCAATGTAACACAAACTTGAAATTGTCATCCAAAGCAATCCGTAATCGCTTTGAAAATTGTCAATCAATCTGCCCAGCCTTTTCCCCACTATATTGGGGTCGGCTTCCAGTCTTACCGGATTCTGCTGAGTACCAGTGTTTTACATGGAGCGACTGCATATCTGACCTCCGCAACCCAGTAACTGGGTAACACGGTACCCCTTGGCAAGACGGATGTCAGATCTCAAGCTTCTGACTACCCGTAACGATTGTCAAAGATCTTCAAATGACAGCCGGGACCTACGGCTTAACGTGCTTTCCGAGGCACGAAGGAAACTCAGTATGTTGAAATGGTCACCCATTCACGGACCGACCTTGTCAAGCGTTGCTTAACCTTGATGATCGATCAGGGCGGCTGTTGTTATTTAGCCACGAGCTCCTCTGCTTTGAAAATTGTACGTTCACCAATTGTTTTAATAATTAAACGATATAAGCAATACATGTTTGTTTTTTCCTCGCAAATGTGTTGAAAAACGTCGTATGAAACTCGTGAGCTCTGCTCATTACACGCTCATCTGAATTACGCCCTCGCCTACGGCTTGGTCTGCAACCGTGTGTAATGAGCAACTTAGCTCACTTGTATCATAATATACTATGATACGACACCAGCAAAAGTGTATATATATCGGTTGACCAACAATAAAACATGCACGTTAATTATCTCACTTAATAAAACATCATTTTATAGTTATGTATGTCTGCTCGCTCGCCAGCTATTTTTACTGTCATTTAAAGTTCAGGAAATATTTTAAATACGATAAAAGCGCCATCAGTTTCCAGTTTAATGTTTTATTAATAAACTGGTATACATCACTGAACTCTGACAATTAACTGTATCACTCCGCGGTTAAAACCCGAAAATAACACTCATCGTTTAAAACATTTATTTTGATAAATTAATAATTTTGTTAAAGCAATTCCAAACAAGTGTTGGGATCGCTTTAACAAACTCAGGGCAAGTTTTACCCAAGCCTTCATTGTAAATGTAAGAGCAAATTTTCTTTGCAAGTGTTGCTCAAAGTTTTCCAGTGCGAAAAGAGCTCCTTTCTCGGTAGTAATAATTAAAGTCTTTGACATTCGTTAGGGAGCTAGTACTAAATATTATACCTACTCAAAGTTTTAAGTGAACTGAGCCGTTTTTGAGACAATAATTTAACACTTCTTCTTCAGTACAAATGAAATTTTCGTCAAGAGTGCCAAACTCTTTATTGTCCAATGACAATGAACAGTTTCTTGATGACGTAAGATTTAAAAAAATACTAATGTTGCCCTGAATTTTCGTTCTCTAAAGTAATTTCGCATTTTAGTTGGGCTTTCGTAAAATTAAAATACAAAGGTCTCATAGGTTTAATTAATTAAATGTAAAATACGATTTGCGATTATTTTAATAAACTCATTGAAAAGTCAGCTAAACTTTGAGCACCTTTGTCTAGAGGCCAATGAAAGGTTTTATAGCCATACTTTACAATAGCGGATCTTATCTGAACTGGCTTTAAAAGGGATTGTAACCTTTTATAGCTTAAATTGGATCAAAAATATCTGGACGTGATTTACTTTTATTGTCATGACCTGAGAATAGAATCTAGAGTATCGCTGGTATTGTCTCATGATAATGGTTTCAAAATGGGTTAGTATTTGTGTGATTTAGTACTGATTTGGACTTTTATTAAATTAGCTTAGTAATAAATGAGATAATGCTGTTTTAAATACTTGTTATCTCCTTAGGTACAAGTAGGTGTGAATAATCTAAATCATTGTCTTCATATAATTTATTGTCAGTTTCTTTTTTCTTTTCTTTTGTCATTTTTTCATTGTCAACCTGGGAGTCTTTAAGTCAAGAGTGAATAGTTGTCTTCTAGGTAAGCGTGCTACATCGTTGACCACATCATCGTTTACCATCAGATGAGATAGTGGTCAAGCGCGAGACTATCAATAACAATTTAAAAAAAAATGGCGTACTCATAAATTACGAAAGTTAATCGACTGTTTATTATAGTACGTGCTATTGACATCCTATTATTCATTTATGTATGTAGTAATTATTTAATTCTTCAAAGTTTCCTTAATAATAATATATTAATGTAAAAGCAATATTTATTTTTAGCGCAAGTTCGCTTCCGCGGCTTGTTTTGCAAGAAGAGTGCATTTATTCGGGATAAATTGTAGCTGTGGCACTGAGCGATAGTAATAGCCAGTGTTAGAAATTCGTAGTCGGGTTTGTTCATGCAGGAATTAACTTTTATAAACAAAGATATTGCAGTTGCTGTCATTCCAATCGATCATCGCCATCATCAGCATTTTTAATGTTCCCACTGCTTGGACACAGACCTCCTCTCTGTGTGAGAGAGAGGGCCGTAATCCACCACGTGGGCACAGTAGGGGTGGTAGGTACATGCCGGTTTCCTCGCGATGATTTCGTTGACCGTTTTGAGAGTAGTGGCGATGAAATAATTTACACAAAGTAACTTGTTGTACAAGTCATGGGTTTGAACTCACGAACTGTTGGTCGTAATAAAGGTAATGTAGGTAATGTAGGTAATGGCCGCGGCTTACAAGTTGTAACTTGTAAGCCGCGGCCATTACCATTGGACCACCACTACTCTCAGGTTATTAGGTATTTTTTTAACCCATCTATTTCACTTCACCTACACTAAATATTAGATTGGCTAAGTTAATGGATTATATTCGGATTCGTCTATATTCTATAGATTCGATTACCATAAAATATATATGATAGTTTAATAAGCATTACATCTACATGAAGTCATTACCGACGACCACGCATCATCGTGTTTTTCTCTCAATTTCTTTCACTACACTCCATCTAATCTTTTCTGATATGATGGCTTAGAATCGAATGACATAAATGGCAATTACTTGACATAAATGGCCGAAGGGTTCCGGAAAGACATGACGGAAACTCCGTGATTGAGCACTTTTCATTACAAGTATCCTTCTAATAAGATTTCTCGATTATAACAAGTATCGATGTCCTTTGGGCTGTATCAATATGACTGATGGATGAAAGGCTGCAACATCCAGTGTGGAATAAATATAGGTTTATAAGATGTATTTTACGTCACCAGAGGATCACACTTCATTTATCATTTACAAGAGTTCCTAGGATTTTCATTATATGAAGTTTCAGGCTTCAGGATTGTATGTGTATGATTGAGATGCGCGGTCGTGGCGAGTTAGGCCAATTTCCTACTTTTTTTACGAAACTATGTTTTTTTGATGTGACTGAAAGGGAATTGATGAAAACATTACTGATGTGTGATTGTACCTGTAAAAATGCGCTGCGCTGCCTGGCAGCGCAGGCTTCGAGGTGCATAGGGCGTTTCAAAACAGATTTTAGAATCAAACCGCCTGCACCTCAATGCCAATTCAACTTTTTACTATTTGAGCGAGCGATGCCGGTAAATTTTAAGATAAGATATTCATCATCATCACCATCAGCCTTTTTACGTTCACACTGCTGAGACACAGGCCTCCTCTCTGTGAGAGAGCGAATGGGCCTTAATCCACCACGCAGGCCCAGTGTGGATTGTTGAATGTCTCATGTCTTCGATTTTTTGGTTCTAGGACATGCCAATTTCCACACTATGATTTCCTTCACTGCTTTTAGAGCAGTGGTGATGAAATAATTTACGAAAAGTAAAGTTACAAAATGTACCATACCAGCAAACCTGAGGCCTCAGTATCACTCTCTTGGTATTTGTAGCTATGCTGGGAAGGTCGCTACGTCATTGCCCTCGTATCTGTACTACTGTAGCCATTTACAGTGAAGAAAATCACTTACCTCAGAGTCAACGCATTTGGCGCAGCGAGAGTCAGTTTTAAAGGCCTAAGCCGTGCTCTTCTGGTCTCAGCAGCTATGCTCGGAGGGGTCTGTGTAGCCACATCCCGCCCTCGTCTCTGGCTGGATGAGCCGGTTCCGCCGCACCCGTTCATGTAGGAAAGCTGAGGGTGGGAGACACTCATGCCCACTTTGTTGCGTTGTGCTCTGTGGGCGAAAAGCAAGAGTTTAAAATAGGAACTTTCATTCTTTAACTAAAATATAATTATAATGTGTACCCTTGCCCTGAATATACACCCTGCGGTAAATAAAAGCGTTTTGTTATCTGATCGAAACTTGAGTTAGTAAGGCTGCTGTTAAAAAAGCTAATTAGGTAATTTTACTTATTTTTTTAATTGTGATGTTAAGTGATGATGTGGTCGACGAAGAAGAACCTATTCACTTTTGACTTAAATACACCTAGGTTGTAGCTATCAGGCAACAAATACTGCGGCAGGTAATTTAACTCATTAGCTGTACGCCAGTGAAATTATTCCCAAAACGCTTTGTGCGTATAAGGTAGGACATTGGATACACCATGTACCGATTGCGCATTTCCGTACGTCTAGCGGTCCGATGATGGAAAGGGCTAGGCGGAAACAAATTGTGCAGTTCCATCGCACACTCTCCGAATTGTAACCGATAAAAAAGATAAATTCAAAAAAATACCCACATAAACCTTAACATTGTATGCTTTTTAAATACATATGATATAATATACACGCTTCAATCGACAATCTATCAAACACGTTATTTTAACATTATATCTTGTGAAAAAATCCAGAAACAAAGAATAACATTCTATTTACTTTTAAATGGTTGAACCGATTTTAACCAAACATAGCTGAGAACACTCTCGACAAAGTCACCTTTCAAACAAAAAAAACTAAATCAAAATCGGTTCATCCCTTTAGCAGCTATGATGCCACCCTCTTTTTCGATCGGGTGTTTAAAAAACGACAAGATGGCAATGCGGCGTCGATGTTCAAGGCTTTGAGGCGACCAGTGCATGGTTGCCGATAAGCCTCTTGGCCCGTCTGTCAATCGACTCAAGTGCATCAATGGCAGATCCGTCCCTGAGGTGAAAGCAGTACTCCTAATAAGCAGGATATTTTTGAATGTCATCTTAACATTATTTAAGCTCATTTGAAATTGCAGTACATGATAACTCCTCCAGTTCATAAAGAAAAATTATAAATAAAATAATGTGACGAATATCAAGTCCTCGTGACATAAATGCCATATAATTTTTGTTCCAGATACTGGGCAGAACACTAAAATTTATGGCTCTTTCCCCCTCAAAATTGGACCAAAATTAGACCAACTAGAGCAAACTAACAGCAAGAAATCAATGACACGATCAACAAATAACCAGAGAATGTCAAACTAATGCTACTAAAGTCAGTTACCCAAATTGTACCACAAAACTAACCGTCATTTTCGTCCACTGCCGCTCGAAACACCATAAATCAAATAACCTAATACAGGCAACATGGCTCCACACGACTTAATTTAGCAAACGGCCACCACACGGCCTAGCGAAGCTGTGATTAAGCATTTCGGTCGACTTCCTAACCGTTTGGGCGCCGAAACTCCGGAAAATTTTGCGTATGTGAAGCCACATGGTAGAACGTGAAAGCTAAACGGGAAACGCTGTTATTTAGAGCTGATTTGCTAGTTTTGTTTAGTAGTTTTAGGTTTGGATTGGTTCTTAATGTTGTGCATAGACTTTTTGATACGGTAGATAGACATTTTGATTTCGACTCTAATATGATTGACCTCATCTGGTTCTCTCTCTCTACTCGACTCTGGGTCGTATTTCAGAACGCTGTTCAATTAGAAAACGTTTTAGTAACTGATTTAATAAATTATTATTTTATTTATTACTTACTTATTTATATAAACTTCATTGTACACCAAGATAAAAAGAATTCAAAAAGACATCTTAAAACAAACATACAACAGGAGGCCTTATCGCGTTCCGCGATCTCTTCCAGGCAATCTAGTTATTATTTCAATGCTCAATAAAATCTATCAATTTCGAGGCTATAACATTATCTGAATTAGGATTTAAAATCTGGCTCGAGACCTATGTAAGTTATTCAACTAATCTGTCTAGCCTTTTCTAGGCTAGGATTATATTCTACCCAGATATAACGAAGATTTTGTATTTTGCTAGATGCGACTGCATATTTTTCCTCCACAACCTGTTAACTGGATCTGACACAAGTCTTGCCAAATGGTAACGTCAATAGTGTTATGATACCAATTGGCAAACTTCAGACTTGTGTCAAATTACCAAATGACTAGACTTGAAATAAGAATAACTAAGTTTCATTTATTAAAACCCTTAATTTGAAAACTGAGGCAGCTCATCCAATCCAGATGCAAACTTGATGCTGACCACGATTCTCAGACATGAAGTACCGACCAAGAGAGAGTGAGAATTCAGTATCAAAGTGAAGCTCGCCTCTATTATTATAAGGGTAAATAATACTCGTTTACAATAATAACGCGAACCAATTAAATTAAAATCAGCACCCAATCAATTAATTCAATTAATTTGTGGGTTGGAGAACAATGCTGGGGTTCACTACTCTGTGGCGACAATCAATCAAATCAAACAAATTATAACCCTAGGTATATTTGAATTGAGATTCGAGACAGTTATTAAATTTTCGAACCAATCTAGTCTTACATGCCAAAGGAGATCCACCACTTTCTTTGGAGCTTGGTTACCTTCTTTGTACAGCAGGTACTGACGTTGTACAGCAACAAAAATTAATACAATATAAACCCTAATTTACAAGAATACTCACAGAATTAACTTGCTTTTGATATTTAGTGGGATTGTCTATAATTCATAAAAGATAGCTTGATCTCTGCGACTTATGTCAAACTGACGTATAAGTTATTGTTATAATACGTTATTGTTAGCTGGGCAAGCGCTATTGTTACTGTATTGATACTGACAGCTGTCGCAGAGATCAAGCTATCTTTTATGAAGTATGAATAACTTGATTCAAATATTTATGTTAACTGGCTCTGTTCTGTAATTAATATTAAGGCAAAATGGGATACTTATTGGGAACAACTACTGCAGAAACTATTTTAGTCGATTCTTTTAGGGACTTTTAAATGCAAATGTTTACTTAAAATTGACTTAAAATATACACTGCTAAAGTCGATTCTTAGTTGGTGTTGATGAATTCAAATGATCAATAACTATAAATTATTGTATATTATAATATACTACACCGAACTAATATCGCTATGTTGGTTTACCGAAATGTTTACTTATAGCGCCCTCTGACAATGTCATTCTAGCGCCAGGACATTCTTGTAGCACTGTACGTAAAGCTTCCAATTTAGTTATATTTTTGCATAGGTTTTGTTTTTTTTTACATTTTTGTGGCCAATAACCCACTGCCAATATTTCAATAGCCGTCTTTTGAAGTTCGGGTTGATTGAATTTACTATATAACGAATCTCGGTTTTATTCTTAGATTTCGGTCAAAGGCAAGCAAAAGGGTTGCTTGTTATTCATGTTTATTTGGCTATTTCTGGGTTCACAGAAATGTGTTGAAAGAAGTTTAGTTTACTCTTTTCGATTACGCTTTTTTATTGCAATACAAAAAAATGTTGCAGTCATTTCCATTTTTTTTTATTTATGTACGGGTTTGCGTCCAAAGACTTACAGGATTATTAACTGGACCCAAACACATTGTTCACATGACTGGTTGGACACTGTAATAAAATTATGTTCTAGATTATGAAATCTTCTGTCTGATTCAAACACATACAAATTTCAAATTTCAAATCAAATTTATTTAATCAAGAATTTTTACAAAGTTTTAGCATTGGCCCCAAACTAGGCAAGCCTGTATCTTGGGTACCAATTATGAGGGTTTACCATTAAACATTTTTAAACGTGATTGTTGAAGTTAAATTACATAAAATAAATTAAACAAAAATAATTACAGTAAAACATACAAGTTGCAAAAATTAAAAGAAGAAGAGTAATAACATAACCTGAATTAAAACGCTAGATTATTTGTTTATGTATGAAAGTGAGTGAAAGGCGCAGATTTGTTTGTGAGCATATGTGTGACTGTGAGTGTAAGAGTGAAGATTTGAGTGAGTGGGAGATCGTTTTGTGAGTATGTGTATGAGTGTGAGTTTAAGAGTGGGTGGTTGACCTGTTTAAGATTTATTTTAACACGTTTATTACTTTTTCAGCTTCGATATGAAAGGTTCAGCAGCCATGAAGTTAGTTTATTTTTGATTTGACTTCGAGTGAGATTTCTGAAGTCGCACTTGTTAATCACCACATTATAAACATGAGGGTGCAGAAAAAGTGGAAGCCTTTGGGCGTAGGCGGATTTAGCTGTAGGAGCAGGAATCCTGAACTTGCGTTTGGCCTGTAAAATACTTAGATCACTCCTTTTAAAAGTTCTGATGTGGGTCTTTGTTGTAACATTAAGAATGTACATTTTTCTAACGCTCGGCAAGGAAGCCTCTGAGTATAAGCTTTCTGTTGGAAAACGGTACGGCTTGAGTAAGAGGGTTTTGAGGACTGCGCGTTGTGCTCTTTCGAGGGTTATAAGGTGAGATTTTGCAGCTCCTCCCCAAATACTATGCAATATTGTATCAGAGACTGACACAAAGCTACATAGACAAGTTTTTTTATTTCTACAGGTGCACAGTCTCGTATCATTCTCATAACATAGATTTGCTTCCGTACGCGTTTTACAAGTGCCTTTATTTGAGGTTTGAATGACAGGTGCTGGTCGATGATAACTCCCAAGTACCTTATTTCGTCTACTCTGCCAATATTACTGCATGAGCATTTGGTGCACATGTTGTATGTGTTATAACAACCTTCTCCGTGGATTTTCAAACTCCATGATGGTATTTTTGTAGCAAGTGTTTTTCTAAAAGCTATGTTACGGTTCCATTTTCCATGTTTTACATTGCGTTACGGTAAACCCTCAGGCCCATTTCTACCTATAAATAATTATGTTCCTCATAATTCATACCTGGTAGCGCTAGTAATCCTCCAAGTAAGCTGTCTGCTCACAGTTCTGTTTGGAGACAGGTCTGGAGAACTCCTCACTCCAACTCGCCGCATGCCCTGACTTGGACCACTGTCGTAGCCTCCACATTGCCTGCCAACAAAGTACAAAGTTGAAAGAATAGTAAGAACTTTTTGCTGTCTGCCAAAACGGTATTTTATCCATCTTTCAGTGTTTCAAATAAAGAACATTCAATTATACTTAGCAATTTTGCTATTGATTCAGTACCTACTAACAAAGATTACCTTTTAAAAACGTATAAAAGAACTTTAAATCTTAACCCATGTTGTTAGAGATAGAGTAAAAACGGGATTTATGCCCCAGTGTATCAAATATATTATCATAGATTATCCCTGTTATATAGTTAGTTTAATAATTTATATAGGTTCAGAATCAGTATTAATTATTTACCTAACCATTACTGGTTTTGTAGAAAATTCTCTTTTTTGAGGATATGTGCCAACCACTAAAAGGATAGATGGCCTTTTAAATAATCGACAAAAATAAGTTATCACAATGTAAGATTTATTTATAATCCTCGTATGCATAATTAAATATATAAATCTATGAAAAAACAAAAATTAACAATTTCGTTTAACCTTTTTTTTTGGAAATCTACATCTTTGTATATGCTATCCTTCTTAATTTAGGTCAAACCATAAAATCGCCTTGACTTTGCCACACCGGAAAGAAAGAATAATTATCAGTAAGTGTTAGTATCTATTGCCTACTCTATCCAAGTTACTGGAAAAGGCAATACTTCGCAGAATTATGCCAAGCCTCTTGGAGCGCAAAGTGATACCAAACCACCAATTCGGCTTTAGAGAACGTCATGGCACAGTGGAACAAGCCCACAGGGTATGTGATGCCATAAGAAAGTCCTTAGAACAAAGGGAGTACTGCTCATCGGCGTTTTTGGATGTCCAGCAGGCCTTTGACAGGGTCTGGCACAAAGGCCTACTATGTAAGATCAAGCAGAATATTTCCCACTCATATTTTCCAATATTGAAATCTTACCTCGAGGATCGCATATTTTATGTAAAAGAATGTCACGTCACTTCTGAATTCCGAGAGATTAACGCCGGGGTGCCACAAGGATCTGTTCTTGGCCCCATGCTCTACACACTGTACACTGCTGACCTACCGCTAACGCCAGGAATAACTACAGCTACATTTGCAGACGACACCGCTATATTGGCCAGTAATAAAGATCCTAGACTGACATCAGAGCACTTGCAGAAAGGCCTCAACGAAGTTAACAAATGGCTTCAAAAATGGAAAATAAAGGCTCGTGCGGCTAAGTCAGTACAGGTCACATTCACTCTCAAAAAAGGAGACTGCCCACCTGTAAAGCTGGGTGAATGTACTTTGCCCCACAGTGTCCACGTAACATATCTTGGTTTACACATAGATCGTAAACTAAACTGGAGGCAACATATCAAATGTAAATAGCAGGAGCTTCAACTAAAATACAACAGCCTATACTGGATGCTAGGAAAGAACTCGAGACTCTCTTTGGACAACAAACTGCTTATATACAAAGTCAAAGACATACGGTCTGCAACTGTGGGGCAGTGCAAGCGACTCCAACATAAATATACTTCAGCGCCAACAGAACAAGATCCTAAGAACAATCGCAAAAGTACCATGGTACATAACCAACAATGAACTTCACGAGCACCTTGAAATGAAGACAACCAAAGAAGAAATACGGAGTTTGGCAGCTAAATACAAAGAGCGGTTAATCCATCACCCTAACGGACTTGCTCGCCAACTCACCATGGACCACTATGTGAGGCGACTAAAACGTCACCATATACTAGAGCTAGAAGACCGGCAGTAGCTCTGGGCAGCAGATGAGTTGATGCTTCCAATGGGAAGCCACTCCGCATGACAGCATCACAGAACAGATTTGCTCATAGTCTTAGGGCTGATTGCAAATACACACAGAAGAAAAAAAAAAAAAAAAGTAAGTGTTAGTAAGTTTAATTAGAAGCCTCTAAGGGCTATGTATCCTTTACGCTAGGGATATGCCCCTTTGTATTTTATGTAAGAAAATTTCAATCCGTCTTTGATTCCTAAATGTGTTCTCTATGAACCATGTATTAACATAATTAAAATCAAATGTAATCCATTACTATTTATAAACATGTGGAGCAGTGAATACTAAAGGTTCGAAACTTTCGTCGCGTCAAAATAAAACACACAATCGAAAAAAGTCCACCACATCAATTTGCGTGCCACTGAGATAGGGTGCGCATGTGGCGCGTATTTAAACAAAGCATACGTTGTTTTGTTTTTTGCCAATTGGGTTTTTAGAAACGAGGCTTCTATCCCAGTGCAGTATCTATCACGGTTTTACCCTATCTGGAATCACACTAAACTTGTTCTGTGCTTAAACCATCTAAAGATCTATCCACACGTATCAGGGCCGTGCCCGGGACGTGGACGGACCATGCCCAGTCAGGGGCTCAAAAAAATATCGGTGTGTACATTTTATATGAACTCATTCATACATGCCCGTGCACGGAGCTTCAATGGCGGGGCTCGGCCCTGTCAATTCCCGGGCACGGCTCTGATATGTGTGAATATACCTTAAATGGCTAAGGGCTTTAATCCATTCAGATGGTCTAAGCCAACGTTGATACCTACTTAATATACTGTGCAATGAACCTAATATTGCTATATTAGTTTCGCCTTTACAGCCCAAATGCCTTGAAGAAATAATGTATTCAAGATCATAACTGTTTACAACAACATAAAATTACCATACACGTGTCAGTACTTCAGAACTAATAACTCTGGTGCAAGAAAATTGAGTTATTCCAAAATAACTCAACTACATTAGGCAATTCATCGTGCTAGCACATTATGGTATGATAAACTAGTGCAACACTTTGATCCAATAAGTCTTTATTGTCCTATAAACAACTAAAACATAACGCAGATGCCTTTAAGTCCTAAATTAGAGAAGAAATTGAATCTATGCCAGAAATGTAAAGCTATGTACCAACAGACACCGAGTCATCAAATTGCCACATCGCCAATCAAATTCGCTATATCGATGAAACCTCTCTGTGAGCTACTCATATCCATACCGTCAAAGATGGTAAACCATTCCCGAGACATTTCTCTCTAGAAGTCTGTTCACAGCTACGTAACAGATAACTTTATATCCCTAAAAGCAATTCGAAACGCGTCATAAATTCCAACAATAATGCACAGTAAAACCAGACGTCTTCAAATCAACGATGCGATTATTGATGGCTTCACATAAATCTGGCAACGGCCAACTACAACCAATATTGGTCTTAGCCCAGACAAACAATTACACTAAAGCTTTTACGGCCGATTATAACGCAGCCGCTATTTCATGTATCGATATTTATGACCAACATTTGGTTGGTTTTATGGCACCAATTTGTTATGATCTTGTTTACAGTAATGTCCTTGTGGACATATAGTTTGGAATAACTAAGAATATGATTGGAAGATGTTGGTGAATTGATATTTGGAATTATGGGGAAAAAAGGATCAGGTTTGGAAAATACGGAGTTAAAACTGGAAGTGAATGATGGAGTAACAGAATGTGTATCGTTTGATAGTATAGGCTTTATACTATCAAGCGATACACATTCTGTAGGCTCTAGAAGATGCAGAAACTACCTTAATATTTCGTGGTTTAAAATAAGATAATTTATTACTCAAAGAGAATAAATTCACACAATTAAAATAATCCATGTAGTTTTACTGTACGTGCTACACCAAAATTCCATAAAAGAATATTCAATAAGCTAAATACTTAATCTCAATATATGAACGCCAATTCCCATTTGTAAAGCTTGTGAAAAAGTATTTTTTTCGAATATCCAGTTACTTAACAAAACCTGGCGAATATAAGTCTTACATAGATATGAACAAGATTCAACATAGATAGCACCCTATTAGAAAGGTTCGTG